>JAIPUX010001232.1:163774607-163787606 GCA_020142125.1 Phrynosoma platyrhinos | reverse complement strand
TCACTGCCGCCAAGCGCAGGGCGATCTTGTTGCTGAAAAGCATCATCTATCACCTCTTCTTGGTTTGGTGGCCTGTATAAACCTCTATTACATTTATTAATTTCTCCATTTACTTTTACCCTAAAACTTTCTTTTCCTCCATGGCACCTTTCAGTACCATAGAGAGCTGAAGACTAGGAATGGTTCAAACATTTGGCAGCTCTCTTTTTGATTTCGTTTTTCTGTTTTAAACTGGATGTGATGGAAGAGAGACAGCATGGCATAGCAGTTTGAGTGTTGGACTGTGACTCTGAGGATCAGAGTTTGATTATCAGCTCAACTATGAAACCCACTGGGAGACCTTCGGCAAGTCACATGCTCTCGGCCTCAGAGGAAGGCAATGGCAAACCTCCTCTGAACAAATCTTGCCAAGAAAACCCCATAACAGGGTTGTCTTAGAGTTGCCATAAGTCAGAAAATACTTTAAGCACACTACAACAATGCTTCTTGTTCTGGGAGGGGGGGGGAGAGATGCTATTTGGTGCAAAAGTGCAACCCAGAAAAAGCATTAAAGTGAACAATCCTGCCCTCTGAAGATTCAGGGGGGCATGATTGTCCTTTTTGTGGCTTGATATATTTGGTTATGGGGCCTTTGGGATCTTCCATGGCAGCCATACTTATAGCATGCACATAGCCTATGGGCTGTACAGTTTATACCCCTAATGGGTGCTATGCAGGCTGGGATTCCAACCATTGTTTCACTTAGAGGATAAAGCTTACAACCCTCTCCCATGAATGTCCATGTAAGCTGTGACTGAACAGCTTTAAACCAGATGCACCAGAATGAGGTAGAGCATAGATGTCTACCATTTCATTCTACTGAGAGCTTGTGTCACAGATATTTTAAGGTTTTATTTGTCTGATTGTTTTTAAAAAGAAAACCTCACTGAAGAGAGAAATAACAACTCTATATCATATGGAGAAATGTTTATGGCTTAGTTTGCTTCTTGTTATGTTCGTGTCTGTGTATTTCTAAAACAAAACACATGAGGAGCATTGTTTAAAACATGTGTAATTAAGAACATTGCAATCCATTATTGAATCTGGGTTAATTTTTTTTATTGTAAAGCAATAATTCGCCAATGCAAGGTGAGCAATTTGCTGCCTTTCAAGATGATGTGGGACTACAAATCCTATCACCCCTACCTTTCATAGCCAGTGATGTGTGATAGACTCATAGAATCATAGAGTTGGAAGAGACCACAAGGGCCATCCAGTCCAACCCCATGCCATGCAGGAACTCCCAATCAAAGCATCCCCGACAGATGGCCATCCAGCCTCTGATTTAAAGACCTCCAAGGAAGGAGACTCCACCACACTCCAAGGGAGTGTGTTCCACTGTCGAACAGCCCTTACTGTCAGGAAGTTCCTCCTAATGTTGAGATGGATGATGAGAGTAGCAGTACAACAGTATTTGATGTTTGAAAAATCCAGAAGAGATTTTTTTTCCAATGCTTTGCAAATCTCATCAGTCCCAGCCACCATATGGAATATGCTGTTTTGCAGATTTGAAAGGCCACAAATTGTCCAGGGTGGGCATTGTTGTGTGCTTTCAAGTCATTTCTGACTGATGGAAATCCTAAGGTAAACTGATCATGGACTTTACTTGGCAAAATTTGTTCTTAAGGACTCATGGGAAACTAGGTTGGATCTAAACATAATTGTACATAGAGTAGGCCCACTGAAATAAATTGAACTTCGGTTAGTTTAAGCATGACTAAGGCCTAAATTCTGTTGGCTACTTCCAAATATGGTAGAACTATTGAATTAATTCTTGAATGTTGAGTCAATACATAGGTTAATACATAGGCAAATTGAGTTGATTCAATGGGTTTGTTTTGGAATAACAATAGAGATTGTGCTCAAAATCTAGGCTGAGATTCTGCAGAAGACATGCAGAGCAAACCCATGCCACATGCAGAGCCCTGTGCTTCTTCTTCAACCAAGATTTGATTTGTGGCACATTGTAGCCAAGGTGAGGGAGAAGAAGGAATGCAACTGGTCAAGAAATGACCTACAGAGAAATAGAGGCAGAGGGACAGCAGCATTGTTGCTCTGCTTCTCTGGCATTTAAACTGCAGGAGGATGGAAAGGTAGTCTCCACTGCCCTGTCACCTCTGTCCCTCCCCTCTCCCCCTCCACAATAGCAGTGGCTCCATGGGGTGAGCTTTGGATGGGACACATGAGGCTTCAAAGAGGACATACACTAGGTCACTAGAAGCATTCTGGATGTAGATTGTGTACTTCTTACTTTTTGTGATTTACAGCAGGTGTAAACCTATCATGTGACAGACCTCCAGTATCCCCTGGAGGGCCAAATGTTGTTCTGTACCTTCAAGTTATTTCTGACTTATTGTAACTCTTAGGTGACCTGTCATGGACTTTCCTTGGCAAGATTTGTTCAGGGGCTGAGAGAGGTTGACTTGCCTAAGGTCCCCCAGTGGGTTTCCATGGATAAGCAGGGATTCAGGTCTTGATCTCCTAGAGCCCTTTTCCAGCACTCAAACCACTACATCACACTTGCTTTCTATATACAGTGATACTATTATATCACTATATACAGTGACACTATTATATAAACCAGAGGTAGAATAATTCATCTTTCAGATGTTGTTGGCTTGCAACATGCAGCATTCTTAACCATTGGCTATCCCAGCCAGGCTGATGGGCTATACAATCTGGCATCATATGGAGAGCTGCATAATTCCCCCATATATGGAATGGTAAATAAATCATAATCCCCTTTCTGTTATGTGTAGATCTTACTTATATGAACCCCTTGATGTGGCTATCATCAAATGATAAATGTTTATGTTTGAACCAGCCTCTCCTTTAAAAACAGCATTTTTCTGAAATATCATAATCATTAATCCATTTTTGGCAACCTGTGTTTGGAACATGAATATGCTATATGATACCTATAGAATCCTCTTGCAGGGATGGATAGTTTGACTTCTATGTTTCAAGAAAGATTTGTTTGATATGGCATTGAAGTGGTAATTCCGCATCTTTAAGGACCAAGTCTGATGTGATTTTTTTTTCTCTTCCAGATGATTGCTTTCAAAACAATCCAAATAGGTATAGGAATTATGCAAGCGGGAAAAGAAATCAATGATCAGGGAACTACTATGAGTTCAACAGGATTTATGTCCTTGTAAATGTGCTTAAAATACATTAAATTTGCATATTTTCAGCAAAGTGTCAGCTAGTGTTTCCAGAAAATAAAATGGTATATTGTCCAAAAGTGCTGGTAAACACATTCAAGCAGGTATTCAGTTTCTCAGAAGAGTTATATAGGTCAAATACTGTCTGGGCAAGTAGACAGTTTGGGGAAATCATGTTACAAAGCATCCACAGTAAATGCAACAGTCTATAACCCTGTGGCCTTTGGGAGACCTATGAGGGTTTATAGGATTCCCCGTTCAAAATTCCAATGGCAGAGAAAATGTACCACTCATGGAGTAAAATTTCAGACTTTGGATCCCAATCTAAGCCCAAGGAAAAAGTTCTGCCCCATTAATCTCCTCAAGGTTAGAGGTCTGATATTAAGTGAAGAAAGAAATTTTGGGTCCCATTTCAGGTGAAAAGAGGTAGGTAGATGGGTGTGTGTGAATGAATTAGGGATGTGGCATGGGTAGACTGTGGGAGGCTTTGTGTCCAGAGCTGAGTCTTCCAGCTTACCTGCCATCATTTGAAGAGAGGGATTTAATGGTTTCATTTACTTAATGTCTGCTAGCCTATAATGTAATATAGAGTTCTGTCACCAAATGATGGGACATCTAATAGTGTGTTAATGGTTGTAACTATTGTCTACGTTACTTTGTGGTTAACAAGCAGGCAAGAAGAGAACTGAAGTTGAGCTGGGAAGATCCCGGGTCAGTCTTGCTGTGCTGGGAAAATCCAAGGTGTGAAAGCAGAAGGGGGAGCACCCATGGGAAAAGGGAAAGAAAAATAATGTTTTGCATTCATGACTAATAAGAAGGCAGCCCACCTATGATTTGAAGTAAATGCTTTGAATAGGCTTTGCTAATGCTGGCTTTTTAGTTTGTCAACATATGTCTATAGAGAGCATCCACAGTTTTCTGAATAAAAGTTTTCTGTATTTTATTGCTGAAGCTTGGATTTCTGAATGAAAGTGTTCCTGTATATGACACTTTGGACCAAAAGAACCTAAAGCCATCCCAATCACCCAACCATGCCCTCAACATCAGGGAAAATTTATGCCAGCAGTGCATCCAAAAAAAAAAGAGAGAGAGAGAGAGAGAGGCAGGAAGATGGAACAGGAAAGAAGCAGCAGTAAGTAGAAGAAAAGAATACCACATAACAAGGTGTGTGTTGTATTAAAGCAAAATTAAAGAGTTAAAACCATACATATATTGTTGTTATTGTGTGCCTTCAAGTCATTTCCAACTTATGGTGCCCCTAAGGCGAAGTTATTATTGGATTTTCTTGGCAAGATTTGTTTAGAAGGTGTTTGCCATTACAGCTTACACGCACATACATACATAAACTCATACACACACAGAGGCCCATGGAAAAAGCAACAGCTGATGCATTCATCCACACCTCCGAGTGCTTGTGTAACCAGAAGCATTCACATGTGCATCATATGATTGACATTTTTTAAAAAAAGAATGGGATGGATCAAACACATCAGATATTGAGAATCCATTTTATTTCAGTGCAAAAGTAAGTGTGAACATTAACTGTGTTAAATAGACACAGAGGCATTCGGTAATGGAAAATGTAGTGTGAACTTTACTTTGGCTCAAATCAACTCTACGATCCTGGATCTATTCAACTCAAAAACTGGGTTAAATGTAAGTGTGAATGACCCCATTGCCTGAGTCATCACAGATTGCACATTGCAAGTAGAGCATCATCTCTCAGGCTGTGTTCTTCAGTGGAACCCATGGGCACCTTCCATCATCTAGAATAATGTGCTCTAGGTGTAATCAGTCCTTGTGTGTACCACTACTGGGGCTATGCATCAAACTGGCATTGCTTAAAAAATGCATTTTATAGGTTTCTCAATCTGCATGCAAAGGCCTTCCAAGAGAGTAGGTTTTGTGATCTCAAGCTCTTTTTTAATCTATCAGAGTTGAATTGCTTTTGCATATCACACTACTGAGAGCAACACTGTTTCTCTCAAATGTATAGATACCTGTTTCCAAACAGCAAGATTAGAGATCAAAGAAAAGGTATGCTATGGAAGATAAGCACCTAAGTGGGTGTACACAAGTTGAAGGTGTATTATAAAATGTTTATAAAATGTTTATATGCAGTTTATAAAATGCAGCTTGAAATCTCTTATAGGCTTTTGTTTGCAAAGTCATAGCATATGGAACTGGTGTTTCTTGTAAAGACCACATCATGTGTCCCGTTTGTAGACCTGCCCACGATCTAGTCCACTTCTCTACATTGCCAATCCAATTTTGCATATATTTGCCAGTTAAGTTCTGCCAAACCAAGGTTAGAAATATACTTCAGGGGCTCATGAAAGCCCTTTTCCAAAATGCTGGTCTGTCCAAAACAGATTCCTCCCATCCACCTCTGCCATTCTCCAATGCCCTGCCACTGCTAAACCATCACAGCTGCCCCCTTGCCCAGTGTTTCAAAAGGTTTTTGGACTACAGCTCCCAGAATCCCTGAAGCCAGCACAGCCAGTGGTCCAAAGCAGTAACTTTCTCAGGCACCAGCCAACAGATAGCTACTAGCCTCTGCTGAAATAACTGCAGCCAAGGGGAGCCTACCATCTCTTGAGGTAGTCTGCTCCACTGTCAAATAGCTCTTACCATTAAGAGGTTTCACATACTTTTTGGTTGAAATCTACTTCCATTTCACTTCTACTCACTGCTTTTAACCTACCCTTTAGAGCAAGGGTCGGCAACCTACAGCCCGGGGGCCAGCCCCAGCCCCGCAAGGCCTTTGGACTGGCCACTGCGCACATCACCCCCACACGAGTCAAGGTCGCCATTTTGTTTTCCAAAATGGTGGCTGTGACTCGTTTGCGCATGCGCCAGAGTACTGCGCATGTGCAAATGAGTCGGAGCTGCCATTTTGAAAAACAAAATGGTGGCCGCAACTTGCTCGCACATGTGCAGTACAGCAGAAGTACTGTGCATGCATGCATGAGTTGTGTGCGTAAGCGCAGTACTTCCGGCATACTGCACATGCGTGAGCAAGCGTGCGCGCGTGGCACCATTTCCCCCACCCCTCGGCCCACGGAAGAGCTCCAGACCAGTGGACCGGCCCCAGGTAGGTAAAAGTTGCCTACCCCTGCTTTGGAGTAATAGAGAAGGTCATTCCATTTTTGACATAACAGCACAGACTGAAGGCTTCACGAGACAGGCAGAGTGGATACATTGCAAACATCTGAAGAATAACAAAAGAACAAAGGATACCCCTCATGTTTTCATTGGACATGTAAAGAAATAGTGGTAATGTGACTTCTGGAAGCCATCTCTGTCTCATGCTCCCTTGGAGGCTATGGGATTTCTCCATTCAGTCAAGAAGAGAACTTGGTAAAAGTTAACTTTCTTGGACAGCAACTAGAAGTTCCAAGTCCATGCATTGAATGAGATCTTGGCCTTAGACCTCCTTAGAGTAAACCCATTGAAATTAATGCAAAATCACTACATATACCATGGAATGTTTAAAAAAAAACAAATATATGGATCTTAAAGCAACTCAATCCCACACTCTCCCTCGAAGACAAAATGACTAAACTGAAGTTATCATACTTTGGACATATCAAGAGATAACAAGACTGATTAGAAAAGGTAATAATGCTTGATAAAGTGGAAAGAAGTAGGAAAGGAAGAAGACAGGATTATACGTAGATAAAGTCGATTGAGGAAGTCACAGCCCTGAAGTTGAAAGACCTAAGCAAACCTGTTGATGGCATGGTGTCTTGGGGGTCTCTCAGTCATAGCATTGCCATAGATCAAAGATGACTTGATGGCAATTAACAACAGCAACAAAAGACAATCAGGACTAACATAAGTCCAGTTAACATCTATGGCTGTCTTCTAGATCTGATATGAGATTGCTTCTCATTGTAGCCAGAGCCAATGGGGAAGGGGAAGATGGCACTAATTACCATGGCCAGACATTCCTGAAGGGTCCTTGCATATGTTTTTGTCTTTCCCAGCAGCATCGTTTGTCAAATGGTTTTTCTTACGTTCATTGCAAAATCAGTGAATTTCAAAATGATGATGATGATGATGATGATGATGATGATGATGATGATGTTTTGTCTCCCATGTTGTTTAACATCTACATGAAACCACTGGGAGAGGTCTTCCGGAGTTTTGGGGTGCAGTGTCATTAGTATGCAGATTGATGGCATACTCTATCTCTCCTTTCCATCTGACTCCAAGGAAGCTGTCTCTGTGCTGAACCAGTGTCTGTCATCAGCAATGGACTGGATGAGAGAAAACAAACTGAAACTTAATCCAGACAAGACAGAGGAGCTCCTGGACAGTTGGAAGGCAGATCAGGGAATAGGAATTCTGCCTGTGTTGGATGAGGTTACACTCCCTCAGAAGATGAATGTTCACAGTTTGGGAGTGATGATCTTCTTCCTCCTCATCATCATCATCCAAATTTGAAATCTCATATGAAGATTTTAAGCCTATCCACCAGAAGCCAAAAAGTGTCACAAGGAGGATCAGGAAAAGAAACCATACTCCTCAGGAGTAACTCCTCCCACCACCAAATTTGCAACTGCTCTGAAGAATTAATGTAGTTTGACACCACTTTAACTGTCACAGCTCCATCCTATGGAATCCTGAGATCTGTAGTTTGTTGTGACACCAGAGCTCTCTAACAGAGAAGGCTAAATCTCTCACAAAACTACAAATCCCAGAATTCCATAGCATTGAGCCATGGAGCAGCTTAGTAGTTAAATTGTTGTCAAACTGCATTAATTCTGCAATGTAGATTCAGCCTATGTGAGGGTGCCTAACCTTGGAAGCAAAGGAGGAAAGTTATCCTACCTCCAACAAAGCCAGGTTCCAGGCAGCTCCAACCATGACACAGCTTTCCCTGTTTCAGGTCTCTGTAGTGACCAGGAGTGCTTTTGTACATTTAAGACTTGTGTGCCAACTATGCCCATTCCTTGAGACTCTGGATCTGGCCTTGGTGGTACATGCCTTAGTTATATCCTTTTGGACCACTGTAACATGCTCTACTTGTGACTGCCTTTGAAGACCGTTCAGAAACTGCAGCTGGTCCAAAGAGCTGCAGCCATATTGTTAAATGGGGCAAGTTAAAGAGACCACACAGTGCCCCTGTTAAAACAGCTCCTCTGGCTACCAATTTGTTTCTGGGCACAATTCAAAGAGCTGGCTATGACCTAAAGCCCTTTATGGCTCAAGTCAAAGCTATTTGGCAGAGGCCTGAACAGACTGCCAGAAATAATCCATTTTGAGACTACTTTAACTGCCATGACTCAATGCTAGGGAATCATGGGAATTTTATTTAGGCACCAGAACTTTCTGACAGAGAAAGCTCAATGTCTCAGGGGAAAAAAACTACAATTCCCATGATTCCCTAGCATTGAGCCGGGACAGTTAAAGTGGTCTCAAGCTGCACTATTTCTGGCAGTCTGTTCAGGCCCCATATCTTCTATATGAACAGGCCCGAGCTCTGAGATCTTCAGGAGAGACCCTTCTCTCAATCCCAGAATGGTTTTCAAAATGGTTTTTGTCTTTCTGCTGGCAGGCTAAGACCTTCCTGTTCAAATAGGCACTTAAAACAAAACATTTTTAAAGAACATCCTGAGGGTGTTGTGTTATTTTAAAATGTTTGATTCTTAAATGCCTTTATCTTTTTTAATTGTATTCTATTTTTAAACAAATGATCTGTTTTAATATTGTAATACTTTAATTTCATTTAAATTGTCACTTTTTTAGGTTTTTAATTGTACTGTGCTTTTAGCCTGTAAGCTTCTTGGGTCCTAATTTTGGGGGGGAAAGTGCGGTATACATAAATAAATAGATAGATAGATATAACAACAACAATGTACTTATATTTTTTTAATACAGTCAATTAATAGACTATTAAAGACTTTTTTAAAACCCTTTCATTTGTCAACAATCTTAGTGCCAGGTCATATTGTTTTCATTATTTTAGCTCTTAAAGATAGAGACAGAACACATGTCACAATTGCCTACTGGTTGCTATGTGCCTTTGTCATCTGTTTATATGACAAACAAAATAATACTATTTAAATACAACTTTTTTTCTGCCTTAAACATAATTGTCATGGTTCTTCCCTGCCTCCTGAAGCTTTCCTTTTTGAAGCTTATTTTTGGAACTGAAAGGGGGAAATACTGGTTAAAGTTTCAGATACTCAGCCTTGCTGTTGCATAAAAATATGGACAAAGTCAGCCTGAAAGAATTTTTATGCTTCTTATGGACAAATCTCCTAACATCTGAACTGTTGATAGAAAGGAACAGATGGCCAAACCTTGTTAGAGGAGATTTTGAGCACTCCTGTCTCTGGAATTTCAAACTGGAAATCCTGTGGCTACATGTATCTCCTTTAGTATTTTATGCAAGCATCTAGGATCAAACCCCAGTTACACCTAACTTGACAAATCTGACCCAAAGTGAAGGGGTTAAACTAAGATTGCAATTTATGCTCAACCTGTCCAGGCTAGAAGGCATTCTTAGCATAGTTTTGCAATGTGCATATTATTTCCCCTTTAAAAGAAAGTATTGTGAAGTCAGGGAGAAATATAGGACAGAAGGTATTTTCATGCTTTCAGGGAGCTGTGCACACTTGCTGGAAACAAAATTTTCTCTCTCCACCTCTAACTTCAAGGGTCATACTGTTGTTCCAGACTCCCCAAATATGAAGGAGAAACACTTAAATAGTGCTAGCCCAAAATGCTGCCCAACTTCACCAATCTGTTTGAAGGTTGTGAACATGGGAGAGGGGTGCAGTTGGGACAAGATGTTCATGCCACCAGTCAGAAGAGTTATTTACTGCTGTTTCATAAGATCATAGAACTGTCAGGGTTGGAAGAGGCATGTTTTTCCATGGAATTGACAAAAAGAACCAGATCAGCTGATGGCTTTAACTTTAGAATGACAAAACATTGATAGGATTTGAGACAACCCCTGGATAGTCAGACAGGAAAGGTAAATAGGAACAGAGCCTAGGGTGAGGTGGAAGTATGGCCTTTAATTGCTTTGCCATGGGACAAAGAGGTTGTATGCACTGGCCAAATGGCCCAGCTTCCCTCCCCCATGTCTCATGTCATTTAGTTTAGATGACACAGGCCAAAACACCCATGGCAAGATTGGGACTGATCTTGCCTGTGCAGGTACAGATCCAGAGGATGCGGTCTGACCCCAGGCTAAAGGTGAAGAGCCTTTACCCTGGGGTAAAATAGCCTTAGTTTTCTGCAGAGCTTCTAAGAAACTCTGTGGCAAAGCAGACTGTTCAGACAACACACACACTCCCACCTTAACTTTCTGGTGAGCGATCCATCTGGGAAGATCGCTAGTTCCCCCATCTGATGCTGAAATAGAGTGCCTGGCCACATGGGTGCAGCCGGGAGCCCCATTTCATGGGCCAACTGCAGAGGCTTCTCACATGAATCACCTGCAGGAAAGGTAAGGAGTGGTGCACAGGTTGCATGTCATGGGTCTGTACAGGAGCACCTGTCTGAACACCTGCCTGTCCCCACACCAACGCAAGGACTAACTCTGGTGAACACTGAGTTCAGGATGGCATAGGCTGAGCCTGTGCTCTCCTGGACCTGGTGCTCACCTGAGTTAGTCACTTGGTTGCCATGGGGACGGGCAGGTGTTAAAGCCATCATTGTCCATCTGCTCAGGCCTTTATTTAGTCTCAATTGTGAGAGGAAGTGCAAAGAGCCTGGGGGGTTGGAGTGGATCAGCAAACTCATTCAGCATTTACTTTAGTGCTATCTAGATCTCCCATATGTCCTTAGTTCAGCATGACCCCTTACCTAGTTTCCACAGGTCATTGTGACCTCTCAAAAACACACCTGATGCTAGATATCAAATATGAAACCCCATATCCATTGTGGAGGAGGTGTACATTATGCTAACAGAGCTGGGTATGTTTAGCCTGGAGAAAAGAAGGCCAAGGATGCATCTGGAATGCAGAAAAATGGGGGAACCATCAAAGCCTTTGTTATACCATGGGACAGCATCAAGTACCCCTCAAGGCTATGAAATAGGATATAAATGTCAGCCTCAGACATAGCCACCTTGCACTCACAGTTTGCTCACAGACCCTGTGTGCACAGAAAGTCCCTCTTACTCACTGTGTTGCCCTCTGATGCTGTCTGAGCCACTCTCCATCTCCAGTGGAACCCTCTCTTCAGGACTGGTAATTATCACCTCCCCTAATTCCCAATTTCTTTTGAATACCACACAGTTACAAATGCATAACTCCAGGTTACACATTCATAGCTCCTCACAGAATTCCAGCCATCGTTCCTAACCTAATATCATCAATAATTTTAATATTTATTAAAAATGCCCTATTAAAATCTAAGAAAATCAGACAGGCATAAATTATATGTTCTTGTCAGATAAGGCCCAATGACACAGGGCTAGAATTCAAGGATAAAAACCCATTTTGCATGTGAATAGGTCCCAATTTCTGTCATTTCCCAGGATGGTTGTGAAAAACTCTTTTTCTGAAACCCTGAAGAACTACTGTCAGTTAGTATAAACAATACGGAATGTGATGAACCAATTGTCTGCTTCGATATAGGGCAGCATATACATACTGTTTTATTGGAATGATTCCACCAAGAGACCTCTTCGATAAGTTTCAAATGAGGTTGCTTCCTGCAGGGAGAGACCTTTAAAATAGGTGAATATAAGATGTTACACAGGCATATGAGTGTGGTGACATTTCAACTTAATTAGGAGCACTGCTGTGCAAACAAGTGTTGGTTATATCAAAACATCTCCACTTCCAAATTGCAGCGCACAGCAAAATTGAGGTAGGGTTCAAAGATAATTGCCTTGGATGGAATATTTGTATGCTGTGTCTCTTTTTCTAAAGGGAGCTGAAGCAAAAGGACCATGAGTGCATGCATAGGCCAATATTATATTCAGAGTTTAGGTTGATTTATGCCAATGTAGTTCCCAGAGCCATTAAAAAAAAAATAGCAGTTTCACTCACCTTGGCCTTTAACATCAAAATTGGGCCAAATTTAGGTTACCACTCAGACCTGGAAGAGATATAGCATCACTTCCCATCACATTGGGAATCCTGGTGGTTTCTGTCCCCTCTGCTGTTCCCCATGCCTGCATTACAGTATTTACATCACTGTAAATGGGTGAGGGTCAATGCAGCTCCAGAGGCAGGGTACTCCAGGCTGCCCCATGCCAGTGCACACAGGGTTGTCAGAAACCCAACTTTCCTTAATACCAGAAGCATGAAGAAATGTAGCATTCATTACTGATTGTATGATGCAAACTGAAGCTAAAATGTCATATCCCATAGCCATTATGCAAGGTTGCTAGAAGTGCAGCAGTACCAGAAGCCTAGAGTATGCACAAGGGAGGTGGAAATCTAATGATGTTTTCCTTACACAACATTAAGACAGAGTCTTTGTAATTGTTGTTAGTGGACATCCTCCATTTTTCTTATATATTTTAACCATGTGGTTCCCTATGACCCCAGCCTGACCCTTGGGAGATGGCAGCCATAATCCCCAAAATGTAAGGTCAGGTAAGCAAGCTGAAATTGCTCAAGTCCACTAAAGATTTCCTGGACAGGCAGGTTTGGGGAGTTGCCCTCAGGAATATCCCATTATACTGGAAAAGATACACAATGGTGTTTGTTTGTGTCTCACACTTAATGGGACAGTGATCAGATTTGATTGCACCCCTTTCTCTAGCTTCCATTCATTGATAGTTTTGAAACCAAATGTATTGTTTAGACTATGCCCAGACTTA
>JAIPUX010001232.1:163725774-163736526 GCA_020142125.1 Phrynosoma platyrhinos | reverse complement strand
ACGTGTGATAACGTCCATACAAGTGAATGGAATCCCAAACAAATAAGGACCAAGATCTTACTTTGCTAGGCCAAAAGTCAGCACTATCCCTAGAATGTAAAGTAGTGAAGGTCAATATTCTTTAGCTTCTGAGCTGGTACTATTTTATGCTCTGGTGGATTCTGCCACTTGTCTGCCAAGAGGTAGGCAGTTCTTAGAAATGAGCAGAAAAAAGAACTGCAGAACAGTGCTTTCATAACAAACCCGGATGCATGGCACATTCTATCCCTACATGCCACAACCTCCTGCTACCAACATCAACGTTTGGCTTACTGTTCTCTAAGGCTTCTTCACACTCTAGAAGGAGAAACAATACCTGTGGTCAAATGAAGATGCATTCTTGGAAGTGAAAAGTTGGAATGCCTCTGTACTGATCCAGGTCTAAACTTTCTTCAATAAGTAACATTCTCCTTTGGAACAGAAATATAGAACATCCTCCTTTTTTTATCTCACAGAGGTCACACCAACCACAGGTATGGTCAAACACCTCTTTCCTCTTTCAGATCCCTCAAAAAGCTATTTCTCCCTCTCTTCATGCATCTAAAATCATGGACTGTCTTTTGTCCTACTGTGGCGAATGCTGACATTCCTTCCTTCCTGATGGGCCATTCAAAAGTTAAGATCTTTCTTTTCACTGTAAGGTCATCCTAATGAAAGAAAACGATGCAACTCTTCTTGCTTTTGGCACACAGGGAGCCTGCTGGGTGAGAAGATAGATTGAATGACTCACTAATGTTCACAAGATTCTAGCCTACTTTTCTCTCCACCAGCAGCTGTTTGATATTCTACAACTCTTTCCCCTACCACCACCCTCTGTAACTGAAAGAAATGTTCCATCTATTTCAGCTCTTCCTTGGTACCCTGAGATGTCAGAAAACTGAGCTGTGACCAGCTTTCTTCTTCCACTAAAGGTTGCCAGGTCATTCTCCTTTTGTTCCACAGCCCAACTGGTAGCAGTTCCAGATGTGATGAAAGCCAGTCATTCAATGAAAAGCAGAGGACATTTGCAACAGCTTGCCAACTTTCAAACTAGTAAGCTGCATACCAATTGAAGAATCAGTTCCTGGAATTCCATCACCTTTTCCCAACTTTCCTTTGGTTTCATAAGTGATGGAATTTTTATTGAGTTTCATTAGAAAGCTCAGGAAAATAGGAGAGATAGATTTAGGGCCTATACAGACAGGCCAAAAGGGCCAGCCTGGGGGTGGAGTTGGGGCATGGCGACTGCACGCTGGCCACTCCGATTCTGCCCCAATGCTGCCGTCACACCACTGAAGCAACCACATGGCAGGCGGCAAAAAGGCATGTCTTCATTTACATTTACACGTGCTGTGCCGAAGAAGTGACAAAAAGCCACTGCCGCAGCAATTAGGGCACCCTTTCTGCGGTGCAAAAAGGAGCTGCTTTTTGCAACTTCTTTTTGCACCATGGAAAGGCCAGATAGGGGTCGCAGTGTGTGCTTGCTGCGGCCCTGATCCAGCAAGGAAAGGGGCGCTGTTCTGCCACCCCTTAAGGGCCATTTGTATAGCCCCATAATCTCACCAGCAGAAAATGTATGAGCAGGAAAAATCAAACTAGTCAACTTTTAATCTCCAGCCCCCCAAAAGTTCTCAGAGTAATATAAAAAGATAAATTTACAAAACTATATGCATATTCATACACAGGTAAAGCTTCATGTTGCAAAGAAAATGAGGTAGAAAATAGCCTACATGCTTGCAGAGAAAGTTTCTTATCAGTGTGTTAGGGCCTAAGCAGACAGTGTAAAGCACCATTTTTGAGACCAGGAAGGGGAGAATGCAAGCTACAACCCCTTCCTGAAAACGTCGTTGGAGCGGCTGGCCCTCCGCATGGCCAGCGCTCTGACGACGCACTTCCTCTGCAGCGTCCTCACACGCTGCAGCGGAAGAGGCGGCGAAAGTGCACCGGAGGCCTTCGGCGTCTTGCGGAAGGAGCACTAGGAGTGCTATTTTAGCACTCCTTCCTGGGCCTGGGACGCTGTGTCACGGGGCTGAGGAGTGCGGATACCTCGGCCCCAATCCACAGCTTCCCGGGGCGGCCCCGTGCCACCCATCTGCTTCCCCCCCTTAGAAAGTCATGCTGCCCTGGTCAGGGAACATAATGGCGATTCCTCCAGAGACAAAGAAGAAGTGTGCTTTGTCTTAGAGGAGGAAATTGAAGGGGTCATAAAGCAATAAAGATCATAGACATGCATCTGTCTTCCTAGAAGGATCAGCATGCTTAAGTTGCAAAATCCCCAACAATAAGTGTCCAAAAATGCCATTTAGGATGGGGCAGGCAGATGAAAAGTAGGATTTCATGGAAATAGAAAGAGCTTTGATTCTTAATAATGACTGGAATCACCTGGTGAAGTAGGCAGGCACTAGAAGTCACCTTTCCAGCACTAGAAGAGGTCATAGCAAATGTACAGGGTATGCAGTTTGTATGCACAAAGTCCTAGCTCCAATCCCTAGGTGCTTGGAGTTTTAAAAGATTAGGGATTGAACAACCAGAAAAAGATATGCCAGAGATTCTTCAGACCCACATTCAGAAAATGCTGGAATAGGCAAACAAATAGTCTCACCTGGTATAAAACAGCCAGTGCAGAAGTGGACAACAGTTGGAGCCTAGAGGGATGCATCCCCCCCCCCCAGCAGAAAGCCAGTATGGTATAGTTGTAGTCCATCATTCAAATCAATATACCACACTTATATTATATTATACATCCATTGGGAGGAGGGACATGATGCAGTTTTATCTTCTGTATTGTTTCTTTGCTCTTGTTCTCATATTTGAACTGCTGCATTTTTTTAAATCATAAGATTTATCCTTTGTAAGAAAAACATGGCTCAGAAATTTCAATAGCACTAATAACACAGATCTGCAGTGAATTTTTTTAAAAAAAATATTATAGCTGTTTTTAATTATTTTGGGGTGCTGAATGTAAACACAATCAACATGTCATATTACACACAATACTTTTACAAAATTGATATTTTTATCAATTCAGTTGTTACTCAGCTTTGATTAAGTACAGATGCTGATGTTTCAGTGCCATTATTTTCAGTCTTTCTGAACAATTTGTTGTATTTCATATCAGTGAATTAAAGTGTTTTAAAAGTCTATTAGAAGACTTTAACCCTTTTCTGATTCTTTGCAGCATAATTCTTTCCAGGATCATTTTATTCAGTCACACAGTACAACATAGAAATAGCAAAGCAAGTTGGGGGTAAATTGTACAAGATGGAGCAGTCTGAGGTCATTTGTGGATTTAGAACACTAAGGGGGGTTGCAGACTGCCAGAAATAGTGCAAATTGAGTCCACTTTTAGGGTTAGGGTTAATGCTAGGGAATCATGGGAATTGTTTCTTTTCTGAGACATGGAGCCTTCTCTGTCAGAGAGCTCTGGTGCCACAATAAACTACAGTTCCCATGATTCCCTAACCCTAACCCTAAAAGTGGACTCAATTTGCACTATTTCTGGCAGTCTGCAACCCCCCTAAATTCCTATAAAACTAGTGTTGTTATTGTTGTTGTGTGCCTTCAAGTCATTTTCAACTTATGGTGACCCTAAAGTGAACCTGTCATGGAGTTGTCTTGGCAGATTTGTTCCAATTTGTTCAGAGGAGGTTTTCCATTGCCTTCATCTGAGATTGAAAGCATGTGACATGTTCAAGGTCACCCAATAGGCTACATGGCCAAGCTGGCAATCAACCCTGGTCTCCAGACATACATTTTTTGAAAAGTTGTTATGACCCTCAATTTTGCAGACTTGTGATAATAAGAAAAGGGGATTGCAGCAACAGCAGTAATTGGGACCATTCATGCCTATGGAAGATAATTAAATACTACAGTTGAGGATGCCATTGTGATGAAGGCAAAACATGTGTATCTTCTCACCAATGGGTGGCCTATCCTTCAGTGATTGGGCTGCAGGGGAGATGCTTTTTAACATCTACATGAAATATCTACATGGGAGAAGTTGTCCAAAGTTTTGGAGTCAGGTACCACCAGTATAGTGATGATACCCATCTCTATCACTCCTTTCCATCTAATTCCAAGGAAGCTGTTTCTGTGCTAAACCAGTGCCTGGTAGTTGTAATGGACTGGATGAAGCCAAACAAACTGAAACTTAATCCAAACAAGACAGAGGTGCTCCTGGTTAGTCAAAAGACACATCTGGGAATATGGTTTATGAGCCTGGAGGCCCAGGTTCCAGCAGTGACTAGGAGTACTGTTAAAGCTTGTGCACCTGAGGGAGTATGTTCCACTGTTGAACAATTCTTACTGTCAAGAAGTTCTTCCTAATGTTTTAAGGTGGACTCTCTTTTTTTTAGTTTGCATTCTTCTTCAGAAGTTTTTAAACAGAGACTGAGGTTCAAAACATACTGCAGAAACAATCCAGTTTCAGACTGCTTTAACTGCCCTGGCTCAATGCTAGGGAATTCTGGGAAGTGAAGTTTTGTGAGACATTTTGCTTTCTCTGTCAGAGAGTTCTGGTGCCACAATAAACTACATTTCCCATTATTCCCTACCACTGAGCCAGGGCAGTTAAGGCTGTCTCAAACTGGATTATTTCTGGATGGCCATCTGTCGTGGGTGCTTTTATTGTGTATTCCTGCATGGCATGTGGTTGGACCTGAAGGCCCTTGGAAGTCTTTTCCTATGATCCTAGGAATGTAAGATACCCAAGGAAAGCAATTTCAAAACCACTGCAACAAGACAGAACAAAAATAAAAACGAAATCAACAAAACAAAGCAAGATATCCAGAACCAAATATATGTCAATCAGAAGTATTTCCCTGCCTTTACACAAAATTGTTCATCATCTGATCTCCATGTTTACAATTATTTCCATCCCCCTTTATTACCAGGTTTATTGCCCTGAAATCAATGAACCTCTAGGCAGATAGCTCTGTAAGTAAATGAGACTTGACCAAAGGCTGTGAAAAGCTCTCCACTTTAGCTGCATGGGGCTATTTTCTGAACGAAGGAAGCATTTTTCGCTCACAGTAGAGTTCCTTGCAGCTCTGTTAGATGTATCTTCCCCTTACATGGAACTGCCCTGGGCAAGCTGACATTTGGAGATATGTAGGCCAATGCATTACTTCCCTGTGAGGAGTAAATGTGTAATCTTCTGAGGTAGACATGCTGTTTTTCTTTTACTTCCCATGTGTGATCACCAGCACAGATGATGTTGCAAAAAGAAAGAGAGATTTGGCTTTGAGCATGCCAGTCAAGGCACCTAACAAAGAGGAAAACTACTCATTCTGAGAAATGGGCCCCACATTAAATGAAAAGTTGTATAAGGCAGTGTTTAATGGTACTTGCCTGTTTAGACCCACATCCTGAAGACAAGCCAGTCCTGGATGGAGCACAGTTGACTGCTGAAATATCCATCCACCTCTACCTGAATCACTTGCTTGATAAGCCTGCCAAGGCACTGGACAACCCCTTTCAAAATAATATATGCTATGAGTCAAAATGGAATTATGTTGGATGTAGAAATAATGCCATTTGACACACTATAGCTTCAGCTTCCAGAATCCCAAACTATTGGCCAACATCCCAGACTATTGGCCAACATGGCTGAGGCTTCTGGGAGCTGAAGTCCCTAGGCCTTTAAAGGGGACAGTTTGCCTACCCCTGCGAGTATAGAGTCCTGGTATTTGTAGTTTTACAAGATCTTTAACCTTCTCTTCCAAAGAGTACTGGTACCTCGCAAAACTGCAAATCCCAGTATTCTGGTGGATGGAGCCAAGGTAGTTAAAGGGGTGTCAAATGGCATTATTGCTATACTGTAGATGCACCCATTGCTGCCCTGGCTAGTGTCCACTTTTCCCAGAGGAACACTTTGAATAAAGATGAGAGACTTGTGTTTTCTCCACAGTAGGGTATGATTCTTCATTACACTTATTCATGCAATGGATACATTTATCATTTATTCAACTTCAGTGATTATTTATTTGATTACTCAATCAAATCATTGATTCAGTTTTCTCCCTGCAGTGGGAACATCTTCAAAAGGTGTGCAGCTTCTAAAGATAGTCCTGTAGTTGGAAGAAAGGGCCTTTACAGACTGCCAGAAATAATGCAGCTTGAAACCACTTTAACTGTCCTGGCTCAGTGCTAAGGAATCATGGGAACTGTAGTTTATTGTGGCACCAGAGCTCTCTGACAGAGAAGGCTCAATGTCCCGGAAAATAATACAGTTCCCATGATTCCCTAGCACTGAGCCAGGACAGTTAAAGTGGCCTCAAGCTGCATTATTTCTGGCAGTCTGTAAAGGCCCATAGTCTCCTCCCCAAACTCACTGAGCCCGCCAACATAATCATGCAGTGGTTGGGAAAGAAGGTAGGAACAGCTGAAGATCATTCAGTTCTGAAAGCCAGACACATAATAATTCAGGCAACTCTATGACATCTCAGGGCTCCTCTGGAGATCCCGGAGGATGACAAAATTGCTGTGTGTTTAGCTGGATGTTCTTCAACTATCATTCCTTACCTTTCCCCTGGCCACTCTGCGGTCATGTAAGGAGACTCAAGAACATTGTGAGTCTCTGGGAAAGAGAGTGGAGGGGGGAGTGATACTATGTGTCCTTCATGCAGGAACTCAGGACTAGGACTGCCTTTTGGGGTTGTGGCTTTGACTGAGATTCCCATTGTCAGGAATTTCTGACACTCACAAATCCCCCTTCCCTAGTGTTCCAAATAGTCTTTCTATCCTTACTCCAAAGTTTAACCACATCCTCAGTATACTAGCTTTGGGAAAGGGAAGGAGGGAAAGCCCTCAGATGATTTGCACAACAAGCAAATATAGTAGGTCCTTCGTATCCATTGTGGTTTAGTTCCGGGATCCCCTGCGGATACCAAAATCCGGGGATGCTCAAATCCTATTATATACAATGGAGTAGTAAAAGGTGCCCATTGTTTCAATTGGCAAAATCAAGGTTTGCTTTTTGGGGTTTTTTTAATTTTTTTATTATTATTATTATTTTGGAAATATTTTTCAAGCGGTGGATCATGGATGCAGAATCCATGGATATAGAGGGCTGACTGTAATTTGTCTCCACTCTATGCATCTGAGGAAGTAGATGGAAGTCTATGGAGACTATTACACTAGCAAAAAAGACAGGAGCATAGCAGGATGCTCCCATCAATATCATGTGATTTGGCAAAGATTATCACACAACATCATGCAATGTCGCGATTATCCCGTGAATAAAGAGGAATTCTAGCGCCGCTTTTTATTCACAAAAGTGGCACTAGAATTCCTCTTTATTCAAGGGATAATTGTAGGATAGTTGTCTCTGTTCTGAGAGCTCTAGTGTCATGATATACTACAATTTCCAGGATTTTCTAGCACTGAGTCAAGGTGTTCTCAAACTGGATTATTTCTGCAGTGTGTTTTGGACCTCAGGTTGCCTCAAAGATGCTACAAGATTCTTTTGCATACTGATTTTCTAGACTAACACGGCTACATCTTTGAATTGTAATTTGTATAATATGTGAATATGTATAATATGTGAATATATACAAATTGAGTCCACTTTAACTGCCCTGGCTCGGTGCTAGGGAATCATTGAAATTGTATTTTTTTTTTTCTGAGACATTGAGTCTTCTCTGTCAGAGAGCTCTGGTGCCACAATAAACTACAGTTCCCATGATTCCCTAGCACTGAGTCAAGGCAGTTAAAGTGGATTCAATTTGCACTATTTCTGGCAGTCTGCAAAGGTCCTATGTATTCTGGGAGGTGAGGAGCTGTAGCAGAAATTTCAGCCATATCTCCACCCAACCTTGAGTCCTTCCCTGTGTGTTGCAGATAAATCTATAGGTTTTAATTCTTGGTTTTAAATGCCTCCCTCTTCTGCAGCAACATGGCCTTTCATTAAAAATATGTAGAAGATGAAAAGTTTTTAATAAGCTGTAAACAGTAACTGTAGGTGGTCAGTAATCAGAGAATGTCCTTCAGTTCTTTTTCATAGCAGGCTATCATATCCAATCACACTTTACAAAGCAAAAAGGGATCAGAGATTGCTCCATTTTGCCATTCTTGAAATGAAATTGAGACATTCAGCAAACACTGCCAGACTGTCTTTCAAAAGATTATATCTGTTTACATCTCTTTGGTCTTGATAAGGCACAAGGGCTTTTCCTGTTTCTGAACTTGGTAGCTTTTTTTTATTTTTGCAAACTGTTTGCCTTTGCAGATTGCCAGAAATAGTGCACATTAAATTGAGGCACTGCATTGGCTTAGTGCTAGGGAGTCATGGGAATTGTATTTTTTTTTCTGAGACATTGAGCCTTCTCCGTCAGAGAGCTCTGGTGCCACAATAAATTACAGTTCCCATGATTCCCTAGCACTGAGCCAGGGCAGTGCCTCAATTTAATGTGCACTATTTCTGGCAGTCTGCAAAGTCTTTTCGTTACCCCATATACAAAACTATTGGTTATCACTTTCTAATTTAATTATGGCTTTGCTTCCATCCTTGAGGGATAAATTCCTATTTATCCCAAGACTTTGTGTTGTGTGTTTTTTTATTATAGAATTATAGAGACAAGACTTTGAAAAAGCTCACAGTTGTAAAAATGGCTGCCAAGTGAACCCTCCCCAATCCTGGATCTTGGAAACCATGTTTTAGTAACAGAATGGTTCTTATGGTGTTGTGTACCTTCCTGTTTCTGAACTTGGTAGCTTTTTTTATTTTTGCAAACAAAAAAAAATTCTGACTTATGGCAACCCTAAGGCAACCTTATAATGGGTTTTCCTTGGCAGAATTTGTTCAGGGGGGTGTTCAGGGTCCCCTGCATTCCTCCGAGGCTGAGAGAACATGACTTGCCCAAAGTCACCCAGTGGATTTCCATGGCTGAGCGAGGATTCAAACCCTGGTCTTCTAGTGTCCTAATCCAACCCTCAAACCACTATACCACTCTGGCTCTTGTTTCTCATTTTACTTCTTTAAAATGTTTGGAATCATTTATTTTGTGCTGCAGTCTTGTTAAAGACTGCAAAACAGGCTAGCTGAATGCCTGGGTGAAAGACATCTGAAGTATATCATCAAAGTTACCAGTAGTTCACAGGGGGAAAATGGAGACATTATTATAGTACCTCTCTTGTCATACTAAGGGTCCCTTCATCCCACCATCTCTGGTGTCTTGGCTTGAGCTTAGTCTGGAGAAAGCACTAAGTTATGGTTTGCCTAACTTAATGCTGATCTTTTTCTGCATCTGAACCCAGCCAGGCTTGCTAACCATGGCTGTTTTAACATGACACTGCTTTGTTTGTATATTTGCACCCAAATGGAATTCCTAGCCAATTGTTTGTCTAGCTTAAATCTCATTTGTTTCCATTTCTGAATGCAACCAGTACCAGTAAAGAAAGAGACTCTTAAAAGCTGCTAAACCAGCTGGCTTTTGCCAGATGTCTCCATCCATTCTCACAGGCAGGCAACAAGGTTCTTTCCCCCAACATCTAACTGATGGGATCCAAGTTGATATTGATACTCAACAACAGCCTTAGAAAAATATTTTTTTCTTTCTATGGAGGCAGACATGATTTTACATGTTTGAAGTGTTTAAATTTTGGGGACTGCAATTCCCAGAATTACCCAGACATGGTCTCTAGCCATGCTGGCAGAGGAGCAAGATGTATCGAAATAAATTTGTTCAGTATCAAGATGGTTTCTGAGAAGTTGCTAATTCTAGCTAGCTATTCAGAGCAGTTTTTCAAACAACAGAATCTGGGACAAATGGCAAAGGCAGAAGAAAGTGAGGTTTGCTTAAATCCCTCGCTGAGAGATGTCTCTCCTAATGCAAGGTGGCAGCTGAAAAATGAGTACAAAAATATTGCCATATTGAAATACATTATTTATATATGTTACTGAGGAAGGGGCAGAAATAGGTATTGTGAATGTCTACAAGCAGCTCAGAACATGTGAACTTGAAGTAAATCTTACACACACATGGCTACTTGTTACTAATCTTGAGCTAAGAAGGAAAGCAGAGAGTTATGCATTATCTATTCCATTTACTCGCTTGTGAAACAGCTGGTCAAATTTTCCCTGGTTATGAGCCAAGTCTTGAGAGACAAATTATTTCAAAGGAGCTCTAAGCACAGGCTATTTCCAAAAACAGAGCAAGGCTGTCAGAAAGGCAATGGTCTTCTTCAGGCACCCTCAAGAGGTCATGTATTTGAAAGGCACATGCCAGGTTCTTTGGATTTTGCTTTGGAAAGTTTAGGTCAGGCCAGGTGTCCCCCATCCTAAAGGAAATGTACAGACATAGGACGGGGGGCACCTGGCTTGACAACAGTCCATGTGAAAGGGATCTAAGCATCTTGGTAGACAATAAATTAAGCACGAGTCAACAGTGTGATGCAGCAGCTAAAATAGCCAATATGGTTCTAGGCTGCATCAATAGACATATAGTGTCTAGATCAAGAGAAGGAATAGTGCCACTCTATTCTGCTTTGGTCAGGACTCGACAGGAATACTGTGTCCAGTTCTGGGCACCACAATTCAAAAAGGATGTTAACAAGCTGGGGCATGTCTAGAGGAGGGCAACTGAAATTGTGAAGGGTCTGGAAACCATGCCTTATGAGGAATGGCTTGAGGAGCTGGGTATGTTTAGCCTGGAGAATAAAAGGTTAAGAGGTGATGGCAATTTACTGGCTCAATTACAATCTGTGAGTACCGATGATGTGGACAAGCTTCTTGGA
>JAIPUX010001232.1:163709085-163725674 GCA_020142125.1 Phrynosoma platyrhinos | reverse complement strand
ATCTCTCAGCAGCCTTTGACACCATAGATCATTCCATCCTCTTGGATCGTCTGAGAGAGTTAGGATTTGGAGGCACTGCTCTGCAGTGGTTCCGTTCCTTCCTCTCGGGCAGATCCCAGAGGGTGAAACTCGGGGACAGTTGCTTTTCTAAAATAGAGCTTAATTGTGGCATCCCTCAGGGCGCCATCCTGTCCCTGATGTTATTTAACATTTAGCTGCTGGGTGAGATCATTCAGAGGCATGGAGCGTGGTGTCATCAGTACGTTGATGACACCCAGATATACTTCTCCATGACCAGATCATTGACTCAGACTTCAGATGGCATCTCTCCTCTTAATGACTGTCTCAGAGCGGTAATGGATTGGATGAGGAAAAACAGATTGAAATTGAATCCGGACAAAATGGAGGTACTTACAGTCACAGGCCCGAAACCAGATTTGGGAATACAATCTCCAGTCCTGGATGGAGTCACACTCTCCTCTAAAGACTGTGTTCGCAGTTTGGGGGTACTCCTCAACTCGTTGCTTCACATGACTAGTCAAGTGAATGCGACTGTCAGGAGGGCCTGTTATCAGCTTCAGCAGATACGCCAACTGCACCCTTATCTGGACATGAGGGATCTGGAAACTGCTCTGGTAACTTCATGTCTGCATTACTGCAATGCATTCTACATGGGGCTACCCTTGTGCCTAACCCAGAAACTACAACTGGTGCAAAATTGGCAGCCAGGTTACTTGCAGGAACATCTAGAAGGGAGCACATAACACTGGTGCTTAAATCCCTCCACTGGCTGCCGATTAGTATGGGGCACAGTACAAGGTGTTGGTTTTGACCTTTAAAGCCCTGCATGGCTTGGGTCCATCTTATCTTAGGGACCATCTATCCCCATATGTTCCCCCCCCCATGCCCTCTAGTCCTCTGGGAGGAATCTGTTACAGCCAATAAAAACTAGGCTGCCCCAGACCTCCCAGAGGGCTTTTTCTGCAACCGCTCCCAGACTATGGAATGGCCTGCTGGACAAGATCCATCTTATTACCACCCTTGCTGCTTTTAAAAAAGCAGTAAAGACGGATCTCTTCCAGCAGGCCTTCCCAGAATAACCTTTCAGCTCAGGGGAGATGGTTTTCATTTGTTCCCCCTGTTGCTGCCTGCCCTATTCCTATTTTGTTGTTTTTATTGTTTTAATTGTATAATTGTATTTTAACTCTTCAATAGTTTAATCTTGTTTTAATGGGATGGGAGGGTTAGATTACGGGATGAGAGAATGCTTTTAACTTTGTCTGTTTTAATATCCTGTACCCGTCCCGATTGCTGAACAGAGGGGCAGGCTATAAATAAAAAATTATTATTATTATTATTATTATTATTATTATTATTATTATTATTATTATTATTATTATTATACTATGACTGCCTTCACGTTGATCTTGACCCATGGCGAACCTATGGATGAGACATTTCCAGGGCCCCCTGTCCTCTACTGCTCTGCCCAGCTCCTGCAAACACATATTCATGGTCTCTTTAATAAAGTCCATTCATCTAGCACAGGGGTAGGCAACCTTTCCCCTTTAAGGGCCGAGGGACTTCAGCTCCAGAATCCCAGAAGCTATTGGCCAACATGGGACTATTGGACAACATGGCTGAGGCTTCTGGGAGCTGACGTCCACCGGCCCTTAAACGGGAAAGGTTGCCTACCCCTGATATATGGCTTTCCTCTCTTTCTACTTTCCTCCATGTTTCCTAACATTATTGTCTTTTCCAATGACTCATGCCTTCTCATAATGTGCCCAAAGTACAACAGTCTATGTCTTGTCATCTTGGCTTCTAGAGTTATCTCTGGCTTGATCTGTTCTAGGACCCATTTATTTGTCCTTTTGGCTGTCCATAGGATCCTCAGCACTCTTCTCCTGTCCCATATGTCAAATGAGTTGTTTTTCCTATCTTCTTTCGTGACTGTCCAGCTCTCACATCCATCCATGGTAATAGGGAATACAATGGCTTGGATGATTCTGACTTTTGTGCTGAGTTGTACGCCTTTGCACTTTAGGATCTTTTCTAGTTCTTTCATAGCAGCCCTTCCTATTTCTTAATGTTCTCCTAATTTCCTGGCTGCAGTCCCCATTCTGATCAATGTTTGATCCCAGATATGAGAACTCATTTACTATTTCTATTTCCTCATTGTCTAGTTTGAATGTGTGTAAGTTCAATGTGTAAAGTGATATAATAGCCCTGATTAAATATTTGAGGGGATGTCATATTGAGAATACAGCAAGCTTGTTTTCTGCTGCTCCAGGGAGCAGGATACAGAGCAATGGATACAGAGGGGATCTACCACAACATTAGAAAGAACTTCCGGACAGTAAGAGCTGTTTGACAGGGGAATATGCTGCCTCAGAGAGTGGTGGAGTCTCCTTCTTTGGAGGCTTTTAAACAGCAGCTGGATAGCCATCTGTCAGGGTGTGTGCTTTGATGATGAGGTCCTGAATGAGAGGGGGTTGGATGGCTCATGAGGTATCTTCTAACTCTATGTTTCTATAATTCTAGTTGACATTTTAGTAGTAGTTTCCAGTGTCTATCAAAATGAATGAGAGTAGCGCCAGTCTAGGATAGAGTGGAGCTCTAATGCTGATAACAGAAAGGACTTTGGTGCATAACACATGGCTAAACTTTTGAATTTGTGACCACAAGATGTGGTAACGGATGTCATCTTGGGAATCTTCAAGGGCTGTTGTTGTTGTATGCCTTCAAGTTGTTTCCAAAGTATGGTAACCCTATCATAGGGTTTTCTGGGCAAGATATGTTTGGAGGGGATTTGTCATTGCCTTCTTCTGAGGCTGAGAGCATGTGACTTGCCAAAGGTCACCCACTGGGTTTCATGACTGAACTGGGAATCAAACCCTGATCTCCAGAGTTGTAGTCTAATGCTCAAACCACTATGCCATGCTAGCCAGCTTAAAGAAAGATTCAGAAAATTCATGGAAGATGGGGCTCTCAGTGACTGCTGGTCATTATCACAGAATCACAGAGCTTGAAGAGACCCAAAGTGCCATCTAGTCCAATATTCTGCTAGTGCAGAAACCCACAGCTAAAGTGTCTCTGAAAGGTTGACATCCAACCTGTCCATAAAAACATGCCATAAGGGTGAATTTAACAACTCCCAAAATACCCAAACAGCTCTTTTCATCACAAAGATCTTCCTAATTATGAGAATTTCTTTCCTTGTAATTAGAATCCATTTGGTTGTGTCACTTCAGCTCTCAGTCTTCTTTTTTTCCAGACTAAATTCACCCAGGTCTCTCAAATGTTCCTCACAAGTTTCAGGTTCCATATATATTTATTGTTTTTCAAATGTGAACATTGAAATAGTTCAAAATTTTCCTTATCAGTCATCAAGCAGAATGGAAACTACAGTCAAGAAATCAGAAAAAGACTGGGACTTGGAAGGGCAACTATGAAGGAACTAGACAAGAACCTGAAGTGTAAAGATATATCACTTAATACTAAAGTTAGGATTGTCAATGCCATTGTAATTCCCTTTTATATGTATGGTTGTGAAAGCTAGACAGTGAAGAACGCTGATAGGAAGTAAATCAACTCATTTGAAATAGTTTCTTCAAGTCATTTCTGACTTATGGCCGCTCTAACGTATCCTATCACAGGGTTATCTTGACAATGGAGACAGGTGCCATTGCCACCCTCTGAATCTGAGAGAGTGTGACTTGCCCATGATCACCCAGTGGGTTTTCATAGACAAGATGGGATCCTGGTCTCCAGAGTTGTAGTCCATCACTCAAACCACTACACCACACTATACAGGTGTGTATCTCTACTTATGAGCCAGCATGACATAATGATTTTCTGTGTTGGACAAGTACCCTAGGAAGGCAGAGACTGAATTCTTGCTCAGCCATGAAAACCTATTGGATGGTCTTGGGCAAGTCACACTCTCTCATCCTTAGAAGAAGGCAAAGGCAAATGTCCTCTGAATACATCTTGCTGGGAAGCCATAGGATAAGTCATACATCTACCCTGTAGAAATCATGCAGTTTGATACCACTTTAGGTGCCATGGCTCCATCAAACTTGGGGTTTATAGTTTTGTGAGACACCAGTACTCTTGGGCAGAGAAGACTAAAGACCTTGAAAAGCTACAAATCCAAGGATTCTCGAATTAAGTCAATGGTTGTTGTTGTTGTTGTTGCTGTTGTTTGCCCCAAAAAACATTTTCTGTGTAGAAAATCCCATAAGTGATTTTCCTAAAAGGAATTTTGAAGTGGGAAGAATCTTGTAGCTTTTCTGTTTTAATTTGATGGGGTGTCTCAAATGTCAGGACACCCTTTCCTGTGGAAGATGTAAATATTAACAAGTATTCTTTCCATTGCTATAACCCATAATGGAATGATGCAATGCCTTGGTGATTTCTTTTAAAAAAAAAACTTCAAAAACTGGTTATCTTTGCAGCATCGTTTCCCCACGTCTTTCCCAGGGGAAGGATTTGTATTAATAGGTCATTTTTATTATGCAAATACTTTTTGTGTTCTGACAAATAGCAAGGTACCTAACATTTGGCCTGTCACGAAGCCAACTTATTCTGCTAGAGTCCTTAAAGAGCCCTTTGCATTAATTCAACATGAAATGTCAATGCTTCATAATTCATGACAGTACGCTGAGAGACCAATTTTCAATAGTGTTGCTCAAGGTTCAAACTAAGATTGCATCTTAAACCAAGAGAGCCAGATCTTTCTTGGAATGCGTGAATGCCTTCTTTCTGGCTCAGATATTAATTTCTGAGCTTGTGTGTTTTGACTAAACATCACTAGCTGTCACATTAATCTAACCTATTCTTAACATATGAGAAAGGTATGTGATTATTGCATAAACCATAATTATTTAATAATGCCTTTGGTTTGGTCACTTTTGCATATGAACAAAAAGAATTGCTCACAAGTATAAACTTAAGAAAGCCAGCATGGTATTGTAGTTTGAGCATTGGACTATTACTCTGGAGAACTGGGTTCGAATCCCTGCTCAATCATGTAAACCCATTGAGTGGGCAAGTCACATGCTCTCAACCTCAGGGAAAGCAAGGACAAACCTTCTCGGAACTAAGTGTGCCAAGAAAGCCCATTGATAGAATCACCTTAGGGTCTCCATAAGTTGGAAATGACTGGATGGCACACAACAATTGCAGCAAATGAACTTAGGGTTGGTCCATACAGGCTTGTTCAGCTGAAAAGTCTTTGCATGGGAAGGATAGGCATCAAGATATACTTCTCAAAGATGGGCTATGGATAACTTGACAGGGGCCAGGGACTAGAAGCCGAGCAATTGAACTAGACATTAGAACTGGAGAACAAAAACTTCTTCCTACCCCATGTGATTTTAGGCCCAGAAGAGGCCAATTTTACAACATCTGGGAAAATGACTTTGTTTAAAAAAAAAGAGGGTATGAAGGAGATACTTATGTCCTCAAAAATGGCATTGGGAGCCACATTCAGCCTAAGGACCACATATATTTCACCTCTTCCCTACCTGATGCTGTACTTACATGACTTGGATCTTCCTTGACAAACATTCTCCTGCAAAGAAACTGAGTAAAATGTTTGTGCTTTTTATTTTATTTTTTGAGGGGGGGGGGATCAGAAAGATGACCACAGAGGACATGATAAAGGTTTCTGTAACATTGCCCATGGGGTGGAAAAAGCAGAAAGAGAGAATTTCTCCTTCTCCCATCCTAGAAATTGGGGTCATCCAATTAAATTGATTCAGCCCAGGCAAAAATGCAGGTCTTGTCCCACATAATACATAATTCATTGACAGAGTCTGTTACCAAAAAATGTGGAGATGGACCATGGATTCAGGAAACTTTTTTTAAAAAAGGATTAAACAATGTCAGTGAGGAGAAAGCTCTAGATGGCTCCTGCGGTGGTGCGTTTGAACTACTATAGTGTGGGTTTGCCTTTGACAATGATCTGAAAAAACAAATGTTCCGTACAAAATAGGGCAGCAAGATTGGTAACGGGGGGAAAGGAGAGGTGAGACTTTGATAGCTTTGCTTTTTTTTCGAAAATAATTTACCTGAAAATTTCTTCATATATTCAGTGGAAATAAATTGTTTCATTTGCCCACACACACACAAATAAATGTGGGACAGAGAAAAACTGAGATTTGTCCATCCCAAGCAAAGGGCTTTGAGTTCATAGCTTTTCAAATCTCTCTATCTTCAGTTGTGCCTGGGCACTGAATCAGAGTTTTCACCACTTTTTTGTCCCTCACAAATCTCTGATTTTGAACAGTTAGCTAGCAGGCAAGTAGTCATGATCCTGTCTATGCAGGGAATAGCTTTACCTATCAGATTTAGCCAATGTAGATTAGCCAGAGTTTCCTTTAGGAGCTTATCACACCACTTATAAAACCATCTTACCTCTCCCAACTTTTTATTTTTAAATTTTAGTCAGGGCAGCATCCTGATACTATTGCAAGAATTTTGCCACCAAATCCACCACCTGGGTCTAGTCCGGGTCTATCCCTGCTCCCAGGGGCACTCAGTGTGCCTCTTTTCAAAACTGAGAATTTTACAGCTTAAGAATATGGTCACTGGAGTGCTCCTGGGACCAGGGCTAGACCCAGGCTGGACCTAGGCAGCAGATTCGGTGCCAAAATCCCTGAGACAGTATCAGGATGCTGCCTGAATTAAACTTTAAGTTGGGAGAGGGAAGACAGTTTTGAAAGTGGTGTGATATGCTCCTTAGTTTGGTATTGGTAAAGACTGAGGAGCTGTACACACCGGCATAAAGAGCTGATCTGGAAGCAGAGTGGAGGAGTGGCAACCGCATGCTGGCAATCCTGACTCTGCCCACATGCTGGCTTCATGCCACATAACCCACTGCATGGCGCAAGGCATCAGGGCACTCCCTTGGCGCAGCATCCACACGCGCTGCACCAAAGGAGCCCAGAAAAGCCACCATGGTGGCAGCAAGGGCACCCTTTCTGCAGTGCAAAAAAGAGCCATTTTTTGCAGCTTTTTTTTTTTTTTTTTTTTTTTTTTTTGCACCACAGAAAGACCAGCGTGTGGTTGCTGCAGCCCCAATCCAGTAAGGAAGGGGCCAGTGTCCTGCTTCCCCTTGGGGCAGTTGTTCAGCCCCTTACTGAATTTCAAAATTCTTCATAAGCAGAATGGGGGAATAAATTTGTCAGCCCAACTGGGACTGAAAAGTGTAATTTCATGCCGATATTTTGTCATGTTCACTAGCTTTCAATCCATCTCTGAACTTAATTCAAAAAGATAGTACATCTACTCTCCTCCTTTATCTTTTAGCATTTGGTTCCAGGACCTCTCGTGGTTACCAAAATCTGCAGATGCTCAAGTGTCATTAAATACAGTGGCAGAATAAAATGGTGTCCCTTATATAAAATGGCAAAATCAAACTTTGCTTTCTAGAATTTATATTTTTTTTAAATATATATATATATATATTTTCAAACCATGGATAGCTAAATCTGTTGATAAGGAATCGGTGGATATGGAGTGGTGACTGAATAGCTCAAGCCCTCTAAATTTATCTGAAGGTTCATTTTCTCATGCATACACATGTCCAGACTTTAAGCTCAAGTGGAAAGTTCTTTCTCAAGGTGCCTCTGCCAAATAAGATGCATTGGATGGTCTACGACAGGGGTAGGCAACCTTTCCTCTTTAAGGGCCTAGAAACTTCAGCTCCCAGAAGCCTCAGCCATGTTGGCCAATAGTCCCATGTTGGCCAATAGCTCCTGGGATTATGGGAGCTGAAGTCCCTCGGCCCTTAAAGGGGAAAGGTTGCCTACCCCTGGTCTACGAGATAGAGGGATTCTTCACTTGGGGTACCTATTGTCCTTCTTTGAGAGACTCACCTGGTGCAGACTCTATGTTCATTTTGATGCCAGGTTTGATGCCCTTTTCATTTTACCCAAGCTTCTTAATCCTTGGAACTTTGTTTTTTTATATTTTCAGATCAGTGGATCTTTGCTGCTAAATTGAGCTCCAATATAGTAGTAGCAGTAGTAGTAGTAGAAATTCTTTTCCTCCTCCTTCTCCTCCTCCACTTTTATGCTATAGATTTCAGCTGACTTTAGATTTTATATTTTTGTATTTATTTTTGTATTGAATTGTTTTCAGACTTTATTGACAGCCACTAAACGTACATTATTAGGCAGCATAATAATGTTATCAGTCAAAAATAAAGGCTGAGATCCTGCACCAGACACACAGCCATGATGGTGTGGCTACAATTTGTCTCCCAATTCGACTCTTGAAACCCACCTTAAAATCCAGCCAGCAGCACCAAGGAACAGAGTTCTGTGGTGATGGCAAGGGAAGCATTGAAGGATGACACATCCAGCCCCTCCTGCCACCAATTGGTAGTATGCTGAGGAGAAGGAGAGACCCTTGCTGGATCCTGTTGGAACTCATTGGATCACTGCCAGTTGCTGGCAGGAGGGGGACAGATACTTTATTCTTCAGTGTCCCACTTGCCAGCACTACAGAATACCATCTCTCAGTACAACTTGCTGGATTTTAAAGTGGGTTTGGTAAGCATTTATGATCAGGGCAATAGTACCACAATCATGAATGTGACTAGGAAACAGTTCCAAGATTGAGTCGAAGGCTTTCATGGCTGGCATCCATAGGTTTTTGTTGATTTTTCAGGCTGTGAGGCCATGTACTAGAGAAGAATTTATTCCTGATGTTTCACCTGCATCTGGGGCTGGTATCTTCAGAGAATAGTGTTATGGAGGTGTGTGGGGTATATATACTGTGTCACTCTTGGTTGAGAGGATTAGCATGTAAATTAGCATGTAAATCTGTGTATTGTTCTGTTGGGGCAAGGCCTCAGGGTGGGAGGATATGCGTGGAGGATTAGTGTCTATTTTATTAATGGTCCATTGTCTGCTGGAAAAACTCCTGACCCTGGGTGAAGTTCATTTGCATTTGCTGAGTCTTGATTTTGGTGTTTTTGAGGACTAGTAGCCAAACTTTATTTTCAGGGTTTCTTCTTTCCTATTGAAATTGTCCAGGTGTTTGTGGTTTCAATGGCTCCCCTGTGCATTCTAACCTGATAGTTGTTGGCACAGTCCAGAATTTCAGTGTTTTCAAATAGCATTTTATGCCCAGGTTGCTTTATAATGTGTTCTGTTACTGCTGATGTTTCAGGCTGGCCCAGTCTGCAATGTCTCTCATGTTCCTTGATTGCATTTGAACACTGCATCTTGTGGTCCCTATATAGCCTTGTCCACAGCTGTATGATATCAGATAAACTCCTGCAGCCATGAGAGGGTCTCTCCTATCCTTTGCTGAGCACAGCATTTCCTAGATTTTCTTGATTGGTCTGTAGATCATTTGGAGGTTGTGTTTCTTCTTCAGTTTCCCTATTCTGTTTGTGACTCCTTTGATGTGTGGTAAAATACCTTCCCTTTGGGTGGCTGTTTTTCTTAACTCCTGGGGTTTTTACTGGGTCTGGCCACTCTTCTGAGGTCTAAGCTAGAGTAACCATTAGCCTGTAGAGCCCAGTTTAGGTGTGTCAGTTCATCTTCCAGGTAGTGGGATTCTTAGGGCCTTTGCAGACTGCCAGAAATAGTGCAAATTGAGTCCACTTTAAGGGTTAGGGTTAGTGCTAGGGAATCATGGGAACTGTTTTTTGTTTTTTTTCCTGAGACATTGAGCCTTCTCTGTTAGAGCGCTCTGGTGCCACAATAAAATACAGTTTTCATGATTCCCTAACCCTAACCCTTAAAGTGGACTCAATTTGCACTATTTCTAGCAGTCTGCAAAGGCCCATAGATCCTTTTTGTGCAGACTACCAGTGTTTTTATTGTGCTTCTTTTTTGTCCTGGATGATGATGAATGACTTGAAGACACACAACTGGAGTTCTTGTGTAGGTTTTCTGTATACCATGTGGCCCAATCATTGGTTCAGTTTGCAATTTTGCCCCCAGTGCCAAGAAAACCCCATCATAGGGTCACCTTAGGGTGGCCATACATCAGAAATGACTTGAAGACACACAACAACAACAACAAATTTCTGAGTGCACATATGCACAGGCACACTTTTATGTGTATCTCAAACGTGTATTCCAAAGTAGTAGGGAGTCTCAGGGTGATCTCTTTTCAAGGTCTATTTCTTTCTGATGCAAGGGAACAGGGGACACTTGTGGTGTCTTTGTAATATCTGCTTATCTAGCCAGCTGCAAGCCGAGGATAGTGGAAGCAAACAGGCTCCTAAATCTGGGAAAACAACCCTTAATCCCAGATCAGATTCCCAAAGAGGAGCAGTAAGAGTATGTGCTCCTACCTCTGCAGCCACAGATATCAATGTTTCTGTGATGACAACCAGCTTCAACTATTGCAGCATGTCAGAGGTGAGATGTCTTTTGAATGTAAATCACTAGCACTGGCTGCTCAGCTTTTGTGGTTTATAATCCATGAAAAAGAGCCTGCTCCAGCTGAATCTTCATTCTATTCAGGGAAAGAACAAGTCACACTTCTAGCAGAGCAAAGAAATGTTACTTTTTGGACTACAACTCCCAGAATCCCCACAGCCAGCATGGCCACTGCCCTTCTAGGAACTTACCTCCCAAAATCCCTATGGCCAGCATAAAAAAAAAACCTATGCCTTTTAGGTAACTGGAGTGTCAGTCTAGGTATGAGAACCAAGATTACTTGAGCTTAAGGTTTATCCATTGCTACATTAGCAATAAAACAGCAGGGAACATCTGCAACTGAACTGAGAGAACCAAAAGCCATGACAAATTGCACTTGATTCCAGAATTAATTACATGTGGTTATCCCTCCCTCCCGCACTTGTTTTACAAACTTTATCAGTTTGGGTCTTCAAATAACAGCACCTTCCTGCCTAAATCTGATGTCACTCTCGTACCCTTACTTAAGACAGCAAGACTTGAACTTTAACTAAAGCCAGATGAAATTCAATGTTTGCCTTTTTATCTTTAAAATGAAACCTATAAAAAGAGGTACCACTATCTAAGCTGTTAAACTGAAGGAGGAATTCTGGCAGATGAAGGGAAAGAAGTATCCAACTGCAGCTACTGTTAATATTTTCCTCTGACATCCAGTATGCTGTCTCCAACAATAGTAAAACTTGAAAGCCTTGTTATCGCCTCATTTGCTTGCCAGATTTACATGGGCTTGTCAAATCCGTTGACACTCTGGGGTCTGGTTTGGGGCTGCACTGGTGAAACAGTCTTTAACACCACTTTAACTGCCATGTGTCCATCCTACAGAATGCTAGGATTTGTAGTTTGCTGTGACACCAGATTTCTGAGATAGTGAAGCCTAAATGTCTCATGAAACTACAAACCCCAGAATTCCTTAGAACTTAAAATGTGTCAAACTGCATTATTTCTGCAGTGCAGATGTAGCCCAAATTATGTATAATCCTCAAATCTTGTCCTCTGGGCTTGTTGCATGGGGTTTACAATGTGCGGGCTGCAAACCACGAATCAGGTCTGGGATGTTTTCAAGATGCCTGAACTCAATTCAGGGTCCCACACCTTGTCCCACTTTGAAAAATTTACCTTTTACTCTTTTCCAGAAAACCCAGATAAAAAGCATCAGTGATGGGGAGCTGCCTTCCCATACAGTTCCTTTGGGCGTCTTTGTCAAGTTGCTTTGCAAGTGCAACTTGCTCTGCAATTAGAAAAAGGCTGGATGCCTCATTCTGACCTCAGAACAACTCATGCCTGTGGCAGCACCAGCGGCAGAGGCAGCAGCAGCTCATTGGGGCCATGTGGAAAGGTAGGTGCCCATCCACTGAAAACCCACAGCAGGTAAGCAGGGGGTTCAGACCTTACTAGGAGACACCCTAAGTTGGGGGTGACACCACTGCTCCCCAAACAATAGTCTTTTGGCAGAAAGGGACTATGGCATTTGCATTCACAGATTCAGAGAATCAAAGAGTTGGAAGAGACCACAAAGGCCATCCAGTCCAACCCCCCTGCCATGCAGGAACTCACAATCAAAGCATCCCCTACAAGTGGCCATCCAGCCTCTGTTTAAAGACCTCCAAAGAAGGAGAGTCCACCACTTTCTGAGGGAGTATGTTCCACTGTTAAACAGCTCTAACTGTCAAGAAGTTCCTCCTAATGTTGAAGCTGAATCTCTTTTCCTGTAGCTTGCATCCATTGTTTCAGGTCCTGTTCTCTGGAGCAGCAGAAAACAAGCTTTCTCCATCCTCAATATGACATCCCTTCAAATGTTTAAACAAGGCTATCATATCACCTCTTAACTGCCTCATCTCCAGGCTAAACATAACCTAGCTCTCCTAATAGTGCATGATTTCCAGACCCTTCACCACTTTGGTTGCTCTCCTCTGGACATACACCAGCTTCTCAACATCCTTTTTGAATTGTGGTGCCCAGAACAGGATGCAGGATTCCATGTAAGGCCTGACCAAATCAAAGTAGAGTGGCACTATTACTTCTCATTATCTGTACATTATACTTCTATTGATGCAGCCTAGAATCACATTGGCCTTTTTAGCTGCTGCATCACACTGTTGATCCATGTTCAATGCATTCGGCTGCATCAGTTTAAAAGAATGAATAGAAGGTGTGAGTGGGGTGATGCTTATTGGGAGGAGAAACAAGAGGACCCAGGATTTCATTTTTAAAAATAATAATAATTTTAATTTTTTTAAAAAAAATTAATTCTTTTTAAAAATTTAATTTCAATAAATGTGATAAAACAGGTATACTGAGATATTAATAGCTCAATGTTTAAACCAACAGAAAATTTTTAAGGAAAATCAACTTACTTTTCATTGAAAAATAAACTATTGTATAATATATAGCTTTCTTGGAAAAAAACAAAAAGTTCTATATAGGAAGTAACAAATGGGTAATGAATGATTTGTCATTTCTTATTTGTTAAATTTGTCAAATGTTAAATGTTTAAAGTCAAGGTTCAAAGTGGAATGTGAGGAAATGATGTAACAGTGGGTTTTTAAAATGCAATTTAAAAAGGAAATAAATAAAATTTTATTTTTAAAAAAAAAAAAGTTAGGATTCTGCATGGTGTGGTATGGGAGGAGGTCAATTGGAGGGGATGAAACCATTAGTTATCTCACTGGATGACTCCAACCGTAGTGATGTCACTCCAGGTAAGCAGGGGGTGGCATTCGGGGTCAGGATACTCCAGGGGTAGCCTAAATTTTTCCCCTCATGAGCTTTTCTTTATTTCTGAAAATGCTTCCTTATTCAGTGTAAAATCGGAGGCTTTCATGGCTGGCATCCCTAGGTTTTTGTGAGTTTTTTGAGCTGTGAGGCCTTGTTCTAGAAGAATGTATTTTTTGATGTTTCACCTGCATCTGTCGCTGGCATAGATGTGCTCTCCTGGTCTGGAATTTTTCCAGTCTCCAGGTGTCTTGGAACAGTTTCTCTGCATAGAGCTGTTCAGTGTGAAGTTGAAGGCTTTCACGGCCAGCATCCATAGGTTTTTGTGGGTTTTTCGGGCTGTGAGGCCATGTTCTAGAAGAATGTATTCCTGACATTTTGCCTGCATCTGTGGCTGGCATAGATGTGCTCTCCTGGTCCAGAGTTTTTCCAGTCTCCAGGTGTCTAGGAACACATTCTCCCTGTAGGGATGTTCAATGTGCTTCAGTATTCCTTAAGTTGCCACCCTTGACTGTATGCAATTACCGTACTGTCATCTTTTTTTTTTAAGTGCTTATTGACTATTCTACTCAAGTAGAGAGTATCTGGAAATGAACATATCCCATAGGCATACAGAGTATTGCTGCTAATCAACAGAACTTGCTCTCTGCTCGAGACAGTTCAGAGGAAAGCAACACACACACATACACACACTCACACAATCATTAAAGGGCCAGGGGGGTTGATTAATGAGGAAAACTGAATTAACTACTTCTCCTAATAGCAGTTATAAACCTTACCTCTCTGGGCAAGAGTGTACAATGAGAATGGAAGAGAGATCTTTGTGAGTATCTTTCCTTCCATGATATAAGCACTAAATATTTATTTCCTTAATCTCTTGTCTTACAATTAAAAAACAAAAAACAACAAAACAAAGACATTTAATAGAATGAACAACAACAATAGAAGTAACATAACATTTATCCACACTCAACAAAGAAGAAAACAAACATAACATCATTACATAACCAAACTTACATCTATCCAAAATATAACATAACCTAACAAATAACATAACAAATGACAAATGACGTCCTTCCCAACAGGCTTTGTTGTTGTTATCTATTTGTATGGTTTATATTAATCTGAAGTATTAACACATATTTTCAAACATAAACATCATATCATTATGACATAAATACTCAGTGTGGCAAAGCCATATCAATAGAGCAGCTATCCTGTGGAATTTGCAACATTTTTAACACCTCTGTCAAGACTGTCTATGAAAATCTCTTGGGTTGCATTTGCGTTGCAAAAATAATTCAGTTTGACACCACTTTAAGTGCCTTGTCTCATTGCTATGGGATTCTGGGAACTGTAGTTTTGTGAAACATTTAGCCTTTTGTGCCAGAGAGCTCTTGCGCCACAACAAACAAAATTTCCCAGAATTCCATAGCATTGAGCCATAGCCATTAAAGTGGTTTCTACCTGGATTATTTCTGTAGTATGGATGCAGCCTTGGATTGTTGGGTGACTGAGTCAACCAGAAATAGTAACCACTGGGGAGAGTTTTGTGGTGTGGAGATGACAAAGAAGAGGAAGAAATAATTTATGGGCCAGCCCAGAACTGCAGTCAATAATATATTTATCTATAGACATATCTCCATTAACAAAGCGTCCGATAAAGAGACTCCTTTTTACAATTTTTTTTTATCCCTGATAGATAGATCAGTAGTGACCATAAATCAATAAATTTGGACACCAAAATAGAAATCATTACAGTGGAGGCTGGTAAAAGAAGAAATCATCTTAGAGGAAGCCTTCAGAAAGTCTCTAAAAAGTTCAGATTTTTCCACCCCACCATCCTTGCATGTCCTATCTTATTTAGATTGTAAGCCTGCAGGCAGGAAACTGTCTAGCTACTTATAAACCTCTCTGGAAACTTTTGTGACTGAAGAGGGAGGTGTACATATAGACTTTACATTAATTAATTTATTAATTAGCATAAAATATAGACTAATTGATTAATTAAAAACCCAACTAAACATGTTTGTTCCATGCCAGGAATAGGCTGTGCCATTGTATTTGGGTGGTAGAAGTGGGAAGAATTTTGTTTCTGGTGAGTTTTGAAGAATTTACCAAAATTTGTAAATTCTTCATATTCAAGATAGGAAGACCTTGAGATTAAAAGAAGTATTCATATGGGAGAAAGCAAAGTTGACAGATTTTCCCATGCCTTGACAGAAACACAGGTGGGTTGGTCTGTCTAACTCTATTTCATTGCATTCCATATTAATGAAATAAAATTTAATATATGATCTTTTAAAAACTAAACGCTTAGTGCTTAGCAGTTATCACATCCCAGGAACAATGGAAGAAGTTTATTGTTTAATGAGTATTGCCACTGAGTGGAATGCTTCTGGCAAGCTTTCTCTTTTATCTCTTTTATCTCAACAAATAATAGTTCCATCAGGCCTAGCCTAGATTAAGAAGAAGAGCCCTCTCTCCAGTCCATCTGCCATGGTCTAGGCTTCAGAGGGAAAGAAGAACTGCTGGACCTGATCCCCTTCCCACTTTCTCACTGCCATTCCCTTCTCCTTTTGTGTCATGTCTTTTTGGATTGTAAGCCTGAGGGCAGGGAACCATCTAATTAACCATTTGTAAGCCGCTCTGAGAGTCTTTGTGGCTGAAGAGTGGGGTATAAATACTCTAAATAAATAAATAATAGAGAAGGCAGAGGCTGCAATCCAACATCCTCTCAGCATAGCATAAATAATCCACATGAGCACTACAAAACTTGCATGAATTTTAAAGCAACATTGTGCAACACATGTCAATGACTAAGTGCCATTTCATAATGTGGAATGCACAATCACAATGCAAAGCATAGGAGTTTAGGGTGCACAACCATAATGCAGTTGCAGTAGTTTTGAAATTGCATTCCTTGGGTATCTTACATTCCTAGGATTGTAGAATCATAGAGTTGGAATAGACCACAAGGGCCATCCAGTCCAACCCCCTGCCATGCAGGGATACACAATCAAAGCACTTCTAACAATTAGCCATCTAGCTCTGATTAAAGACCTCCAAAGAAGGAGACTCAAGGCATCATTTACCACTGTCAAACAGCCCTTATTGTCAGGAAGTTCTTCCTAATGTTTAGGCGGAATCTCTATATTTCTATTTCAATTAGCCTTGTATGTTGTCTTACACTGAATTGTTGCTGTGTGCTTATGTATATTTCTAAATAAAACCCACTTTATTCTTGGGGCTCATTCCCATTATGATTTAAACCAATTTGCTGATCGGGTTATATGTGCCTTTTTCACACTGGAAACAGTTTCAGACCTGGCTGTGTTCAGTTTGAGTTGGTGTGGTTTACAGCTTTTCTTGAGTCATGTCCTGCATTTTCCTTGAAGGTCCTCCATGCCTGGTCCTCCTTTGTGG
>JAIPUX010001232.1:163679309-163700621 GCA_020142125.1 Phrynosoma platyrhinos | reverse complement strand
TGTGTGTGTGTGTGTATAGATAGATATAATTTTACAAACCTGTTTGAGCTGAGCATTGCCAAAAAGTGTGTGTGTGTCTGTGATTGATATATATATAATTTTGGAAAGTACTTTGAGGTGTGCATTGCAAAAAAAGTATTTTTGTGTGTACTTGATCATTTATTTATTTATTTATTTATTTATTTATTTATTTTTGCAAAGGGCTTTCAAGTGTGCATTGCCAAAAGGGTGTGTATGTGTTTGTGTGTTCTTAATACAGCTTTTTTTTTTTTAACTTTTTGCAAAGGGCTTTGAGATGTGTATTGCAAAAAAGTTTTTCTGTGTGTTTGTGTGTGGGTGATGTGTGTGTGTATGTATTTGCAAAGTGGTTTGAGATGCATTGCAAAAAAAGTTTGTGTGTGCAAGTGGTTAATTTTTTAAAAGACATAATGGCAAAGCACTTTGTGATGTGCATCGCCAAAAAAAGTGTGTATGTGCAAATACCAGAGGGGTATTGTGTTAGAAGAGAAGCTGGTACTGCTACTGCATTTTTTGTAAGCCTGGCTTCCCTGCTAGCACTTGGAAAGAAACTCACATCAAGGGCTGTTTTTTAAATTTTTTAATTTTTGCAAGCTTTTTGCAGGGACTTGGAGGAGGCAAAGAGAGAGAGAGGCTGGTGCTTGGGTCCAGAGGAGTAGAAAGAGGCTTGGACTATTCATTCATTCATTTCCAATGGGATGCATCCACACTGCAGAAATAAACTGGTTTGACATCGCTTTAAATGCCATAGCACCATGGTACATCTGGTACCACAACATACTACAATCTCCAGAATTCCATAGCCTGGCACCATGGCAGTAAAAGTGATGTCAAACCGGTTTACTTCTGCAGTGTGAATGCAGTCTCCTTCCCAGCTATGTTGACTAGTGGATGCAGCTTTGGTTGGGGAAGGGGGAAAATGCAATATTGGCCTGGACTGGATTGATTGGCATCCTTTGGGGGAGTTGTGGCTGGAATCAACCCATTGGGTCTGCCTCTTGATGGGTAAGGTGAAGCTTTGCTAAACGCCACTGCATTTCCCTCTGGTTGTACTGGAACTGGGACTTGCTGGTCAGATTTGAATCAGGTTGGAGGAGGTCAGATTTGAATCAGATTGCAATCCCTATGGCACCCACTTCCAAAAGAGAACCAAGAAGCCTCTGAGAAAGTGCAGAGTGCCCTGTCTGGATCCCTCAAGGGACCCCCCCCCCCCAGTTTGGCAGAAGAAAGGTTATCTGCATCCACACTGCAAAATTAATCCAATTTGATGCCACTTTAACTGCCATGGCTCTATATGCGATAGAATTCTGGGATTTGTAGTTTGGTGGGAGATTTAGCCTTTACTGTCAGAGCGCTCTAGTGTCGCAAAAACCCCAACACTGCACATCCCAGGATTCCATAGCATTGGGCCATGGCAGATAAAGTGGTGCCAAACTGCATTATTTCTGCAGTACAGATGCAGTCAGGATCACATTGCCAAAAAGACTTTGTAGGGTCTTGTGTTCATTTTTCTAGAAATTAACCCCAAAGAATTTGGGAAAATGAGTTATGTATACTTATTGTGTGTGGATGAGTGTGAATATCGTATTTTGAAATTGGGAGATCCAAGTTCAAGTTACCACTGTGCTATTATTATTATTATTATTATTATTATTATTATTATTATTATTATTATTATTATTATTGCTGTTGTTGTTAAAAATATTTGTACCCATGATACTCCCTGGACCAATCTCATTCTCTCAGGCTGCTGCTACACTGCAAAATTAATGCAGTTTCACACCGCCATCCTGTGGAATCCTGGGATTTGTAGTTTGTTGTGGCACCAGAGCACTCTGACAGCAAAGCCTAAATCTCTTACCAAACTACAAAGCTCAGAATTCCCTAGCATGGAGCCATGGCAGTTAAAGTAGGTGTCAAGCTGCATTAACTCTGCAGGGCAGATGCAGCCTCAGACTGCCCTACCTTGTGGGGTTGTTGTGAGGATTAATGTAGGGAAGAGGGAATGCATTCTAGGCTGCCTGAGATTTGAGTGTCACAGATCAAGAAGTTTGTGTGTGTGTGTGTGTGTGTTGTGTGCCTTCAAATCATTTCTGACTTACCGGCAACCCTGATGTGAACTTATCATGGGTTTTCTTGTCAACATTTGTTTAGAGGAGGTTTGGCTTTGCCTTTCCCTGAGGCTGAGAGAGTGTGACTTGCACAAAATCACCCAGTGGGTTTTGTGGCTGAGCCGGGAATCGAACCTTGGTCTCCAGAGTCGTAGTCCAAATGCTATGCCACAAATACTTGGACATAAAGTCCCCTTTCTCCTTGCAGTTGGTGGGATTTATTTCTGAGTAAATGTAGGATGAAGTGTTACGTTGCTGCAATGCTCTATTCAGAAATAAGCCTCATTAACCTTATGGCTCTTTCTTTTGAGTATATAATTGCAACTTTTTTAAAAGCCAAATTTCTTGGCAAAAAGGCTGAGATGGGGGAGATTTGGGATGGGGGGTGGTGGTGAAGAAGTACTATCAATTCACCCCTCTTTTGCTTGCTTGGGGACCCAAGAGAGACCTATTTGAATGTGAAACTCCTGTAGTTAATGATTTTAGCAGCCTTTCTCTGGAGGGTTAACCAGTTTTTAAAACATTTTTTGCAAGTATGGCTTTCCACCAGACCAAAGTAGTGGAGGTGTATGTATGAGAATTACTTGGATGAATTCTATATTAGAAGTGAAGAGGCAAGCCTGAACCAATAAAATCCAAATTGTATTTCTAAATTCCCAAATAAGTTTGCAAAAAAACATACATTTTACTAGCTGGAGCATTGGTCAGTGTTGACCTTAAAAAGGGATCATCTTTGCCAAGGGTGACTCTCACCCTTCCAGTATGTGTGGCTTGCATTTGGGAGATCTTGGTAACTTTTCCAACCCATCCTTGCCCATATTAATCCCAAAATGGTTTCACTGAACCTTGACTCTAAGATATATAGGACTTCATGCATCCACACCGTCAAAATAATCTGGATTGACACCACTTTTGCTGCTATGACTCAAAGCTATGGGATTTGTAGTTTTGTGAGATACTTAGACCTCTCTGGCAGACAACAAACAATAAATCCCAGGATTCCATAGGATGGAGCCATGACAGTTAAAGCAGTGTCAAACTGCATTAATTCTGCAGTGTGGCAGCAGTCGAAGGTATATAGTTATACCTTTATAATTACAAACATGGATAAGTCTGTCAACATTTGTTTAGAGGAGGTTTAGAGGAGGAAGTATCCAAACATCGCTTCATCCCACACAGAATTCTCTTGGCTCCAAATTCATGCCAAATTTGGAGATCTTTTTTTGGGTTAAATTTAGTGTGAAAACTTCCATGTAGTTATGTGTATTATTTCTGCAGTGTGGATGCAGCCCAGGACTGCAGCCTAGGGATGTGTAAGTCTTCAGCTTTGCAGAGGAATATATAAAAAACCAGATCTCTTTAACTGCTCATGAAACCTGCCTGGAAAACACACACACACACACACACACACACACACACACACACACACACCTTTCTTACACACCTTTCTTTTATGGGTCCTTTTTCTTTTCTCTTTCTGTCCCTCTTTTCCTGGCAGGGTTATTTCTTTTTGTGCCATTAGGTTTTATTGTGTAGAAGGCTGGTGGTGTTTGGGGAGCTGTGTGCTTCTCTTCTTCCCGATCCAATTAAAAGAAATACAAATGCAAGGGAACTTCAAGGCGAAATCAAGCAATAAATAGACAGTGCCCTAGAAGAACTCCGGTTTCCCCTAGTTAAAAAAGAGATCTGCTGGAGGAAACGCATCATCTTTCTTCTTTGGCAACTCCACTGGCTGGCTTTCATTGCAATCAAACAACCCCAGGTTGTGCAACAGCTTTGTGTTCCATCAAAAATTTTCCAAACCTGGTTTATTCTTTGCAGTTAGCGAGGTGATGAACTTCCGCCGATGTTTAGCAAATGCTTGTTTCTCTTGTTTCTCTGTTTGTTTCCCCTTCCAGAGATCCCTTTGTGAATGCTTGTTCAGATTGCTGCTGGCAATGGAAGAAACCGTACAGACAGAACTGTACAGTATTGGATTTAGAAAGGAAGAGATGCTTAGCAGTTCAGGAAGATGTAGGCCAGGGACCAGCAACCTACGACCCGCGGGCTGGTTCCGGCCCAGTTCCCTGCACTTACCGGCCCAGGCGGACCCCTGCCCCGCTGCCGCTCGCCACCGCCGCCACACATTTTGATTGTCATGCAGCCGCGCGCGCCATGACCGCCATTTTGATTTCCAAAATGGTGGATGCGTTTGCGCATGCACAGGAGTACTGCGCATGCGCAAACATGCTGCGGCCACCATTTTGGAAATCAAAATGGTGGTCGCGAGTGGCGGCCGCCATTTTGTTCTCCAAAATGGCACCCGTGACTCGTTTGCACATGCGCAGTACTCCTGCGCATGTGCAAATGCGTTGCGACTGCCATTTCGGAAATCAAAATGGCGGCCACGACATGCACGGCGGCAGCTGCGGCAGTGCGTGTAGTGGCGGTGGCAGTAGTGGTGGCAGCGTGCTGGAGGGGTCGTGCGTGGCGGGGGTGTGTGCGTGTACGTGTGAGTGCGCGTGCCGCCATTCCCCCCCCTCAGCCCGGCAGAAGGGACGACTTCGGGGGACTGGCCTCCCGCTCTAAAAGGTTGCCTACCCCTGATTTAGGCAGTGGAGAGTGCTTAATTTTTTTACCAAAGCATATTTCCGTCAGTGAAAAGTCCTCGAAATATTAGTAAGGAAAGAGAGAATCAAGTATGGTGATGATGATGATGATGATTTCATCCACACTGCAGAAATAATTGTGCATGGGGGCGGGAGAAGCAGGATCATCTTCATCTTCACAACAACCCTGCAAGGTGGGCATAGCCAAGACAGACCAACATGGCTCAGATCTCTGGAGAAGCTTTGCAGCTGAGCAAAGATTCGAACTTGAACCTGACTCCATCATTGGCAGCATCCACACTGCAGAAAAAAAAATCCAGTTTGACACCACTTTCACTGCTATGGCTCAACGCTATGGCTTTCTGGGAATTTTAGTTTTGTGAGACAGTTAGCCTTCTCCTGTCAGAGAGGTCTGGTGCCAGAAGAAACTACTGTTCCCAGAATTCCATACCATTGAGCCACGACAGTTAAAGTGGTGCACGTGCTGGTAACCTCCCATCTGGATTTCTGTAATGCTACATGGGGCTACCCTCGTGCTTGGTCCGGAAACTTCAGTTGGTACAAAATATGGCAGCAGAGTGGTCTTGGGAATATCTAGGAGAGACCACATAACTCCGGTACTAAAATCTCTTCATTGGCTGCCTATTAGTTTTCGAGCCCAGTATAAGGTGTTGGTCATTACCTTTAAAGCCCTTAATGGCTTGGGTCCAAGCTATCGTTGGGACCACCTCCTCCCATACAATCCTCCCTGCGCACTCTGGTTCTCTGGGAGGAATTTGCTCCAGCCAGCAAAATCTAGGCTGTCGGCAACCTCCCAGGGGGCATTCTCGGTAATGGCCCCCAGATTATGGAATGGCCTGCTGGATGAGATCCATCAGATTACCAGTTTAAGCAGTTTTAAAAAAGCTGTGAAGACTGATCTCTTCCGGCAGGCCTTTCCTGACTGGATTACTGGCCCCAGAAGTCTGCCTGTTTTACCATCCTAGTTTTGACTCTCCCACTGTTTGTTGTTGGTTGGCTATTGCTGGTTTTTTAATTTTTATTTTATTGTATTTTTGATATATTATGTTAAGGTTTTAATTGGATCTGTAGTTTAATACTGTTGTAATGAGGGGAGGGGTGGGAGATGTTTATTTTTAGATTTGTATGGATTTTGATTCTTGTAAGCCACCCCGATTACTCGACAGAGGGGCAGGGTATAAATAAATAAATTATTATTATTATTATTATTATTATTATTATTATTATTATTATTATTGATTTTGCCATTTTATATAAGGGGCACCATTTTTCTATGGCATTGTAATTAATGGGACGTGAGCATCATGGATTTTGGTATCCACAGGAGTTCCTGGGATCAAACTCCAGCAGATACCAGTGGAGCATTGTATAATACACTTTGAATATTCAAATCAGAGAGACTTCTAAATTCAAAACATGATTAAAGTCTGCTGGGGATTTGTTTTGATGTGAAATAAAAACAAAGGGGGCCTCTTTGTTCCACAAACTTTTGCTTTTCTGCAGAAGGTTAAGCCGTGTTTTTTTCTCTTCCCTCTCTGTGCCTATTCAGGTTATAAAGTAAACGGTGCCTGTTTGTGTTAATTATTTATTGATCTCTTGCCTTAGAATCCCATCTTTTGTCCCAGGGCTGTGGGGTTAGCATATTTTTTTTTTATTGAAAAGGATCACAACAGCCTTGTGCGGTCATTTAGTTTATAACATCAAGACTTGTGGCCTTCCCATAAACTCTGCGAATGAGGGTAAGATTTGAATCTAGGACTCTTGAGTACAGATTATTCACGGCGGCATAATGGCTCTTTTTAAAAAATGAAAATGTGTTAAGAGAGCTAAATAAGAGTTACTGAATTAGAATGGGTTTGATTTAGGACGGTTTACATTTAGGATGGAAGGGGAATTCAAAGGTCATCTATTCTAACCCCATTTGTGAGTTAGGAACATACTTTTCATGGTTCATTAACTAACTTTTTTGCTTTGCTGTTTATGGGAAGCAGCCCTGTTGCCAGTGCTGCATACAGCCTTTTTCAAAACCTTATTTATAAAGGTAGCATCTCTTGAGCCGAACAAGAACTGGAGTGCTGGCAGCACTACTTCCATGCTGTCTCAGGCCCAGAACACACTGCAGAAATAATCCATTTTGAGACTGCTTTAACTGCCCTGGCTCAATGCTACGGAATTCTGGGAACTGTAGTTTCGTGAGACATTTAGCCTTCTCTGTCAGAGAGCTCTGGTGCCATAATAAGCTACAATTCCCAGGAAACCCTAGTATTGAGCCAGGGCAGTTAAAGCAATCTCAAACTGGATTATTTATGCAGTGTGTTTTGGACCTCTGTCATTATTGTCATAATTCTTGTTGCTGAAGAAGGGTGGGAAATATGTTTACTGTTCTCCCTGTGTGTGAATGTGGGATAATTAAAATGTTTTGTCTCTCACACAGGGCATAGCTCACCCATTCCCACTGAGAGCTGAAATTTTAATTTGAAATTTGATGTTCTGGATGGTTTTATTGCTTTATTGCTGCAGTACCAGCAGTTAAACAGCAGGGTGCATGGGTCTCCCATGGGTCTAGCTTTGCTGATGGTTTCTGACTTCTTCTTCTTCCTTACCGTCCTCATCCCTCATCGAGGCAGGGAACAACAACATTAGTTAAAAAGGCATTGGTTAAAGCAGGGGTCGGCAAGATTTTCAGACCTTGGGCCAGTCGCTGGTCCCCAGGTCTTCCGCCAGGCTGGGGGGGGGGAATGGCACTTGCGCACATGCGCAGTACTCCGGAAGTACCACAACCACTATTTTGGCAAACATGCGCAAACGAGTCACGGCCACTATTTTGTATTCCAAAATGGCAGCCACGGCTCGTTCATGCATGCGCAGGAGTACTGTGCATGCACAAACAAGTTGCAGCTGCCATTTTGAAAAACGTTGAAAAACAAAATTGAAAAACAAAATGGCGGCCATGGCATGTGCGGCGGTGGCGGGGCCCGGTCCAGAGGCGGCGGGGCCCGGTCCAGGGGCCTCGGGGGGCCGCACCCGGCCCCGGGCCGTAGGTTGCCGACCCCTGGGTTAAAGCATGCATCAATTAAAAGAAGAAACAAGATGCACACATATTAAAACAATCTACATTTAAAATTCACAATTAAAACTCATCCGAATAAGCCTGTCGGAAGAGCTGGTCTGTAATGCTCTTTTAAATTCAGACAGTGTATTCAGCTGTCGAATCTCTTTCGGCAGGTCATTTCACAGTCTAGGCTGCTGAAGAAAAAGCCTTCTGGCTGAGTTGTCAATCTAGTCCTGGCTGACCAGAGTAAATGTCCACCAAAGGACCTGAGTGAACAGAACAGATTACATGGGAGGACATGACCCTAAGGCAAATGCATCACAGGGTTTTCTTGGCAATATCTATTCAGAGGGGGTTTGCCATTGCTTTCCTCTAAAGATGTGAGAGTGTGACTTCCCCAAGGTCTCCCATTGGGTTTCTGTAGTCTAGATGGTTTGGTGCTTTTTGGGTTCACATTTGCAACCATTGGAAGATTCTCACACTTGGCCTGAGAAGATGGCAAATTTCTTGACTTGTATATGGAAATGTAAAGGGACAACCCCAAAATCCATATGATCATCACATCCCTGGTAGGAGGAAAGACATAAACAAAAGCTTAGTGTTTACTAGTAAACCACTACTGTAAATTGCAGTGGAAGTGCCACACATAGGGCTCTTTAACCCTAACATATAAGTGGCAACAAACTCGACTGCAGGTCTGTACAGATGTGCATGGCTAGCTTTCGGAATGGGCATGTGAGTTTATACATAAGCCTCACCTCCAACTTCCCTGAACGTCTGGAAGTCAGATTCAGTGTGTGAAGATCTAACTTGACCCTGGATGCTTGAAAACATGTGATTCCACCCCTTCCCCCCAGTTTAACTTTAAATGTGGTCAAGCCAACTCTTGAAGAAGGCAACAGTGAGTCCATCCACATTGCAGAACTAACTGCTTTAACTGCCATGGCTCAGTGCTAAGGAATTCTGGGATTTGTACATTCGTGAGACATTTAGCCTTCTGTGTCAGAGACCTCTGGTGCCGCAACAAACTACAAATCCCAGGATTCCACAGCATGGAGCCATGACAGTTAAAGCAATGTTAAACTGCATTAATTCTGCAGTGTGGGTGCAGCCAGAGAGTGAACCCATGACTGTGCCTCTATCCTTGGGAAAAAAACAGTTTTTTTTTTTTTGGAAACTACTTTTAGCTGCAAATACCAAAATCCCTAAGTGCTACAGCCTAGAGACAAATTGGCTACACATTTACTCTCCCGGGCTATTTTAGGACATTTTTAAATTGCAAAATAAAGTCATTTGGAAGCTATCTTCCTTTTGAATTCATGTTGAAAACAAATATATCTTCTGGGCCTAAAATGGACTGGGGGGTGATTTTTGTGGGTGATGGGGTTTTCTGGTTTCTCAAAAACAACTCTGGAGGATGCTTTTGTCTGGGGGCACACCTGCCCTTTTTGTGTTATAGATTGTTGTAATGTGCCTTCAAATCGCTTCTGACTTATGGCAGCCCCAAGTCGAACCTATCACTGGGTTTTCTTGGCAAGTTCCTTGAGAGGGGGATTGCCATTGCCATCCTCTGAAGCTGAGAGAGTGTGACTGCCCAGGGTCACATGGTGGGTTTCATGGCTGAGCAGGGATTCAAACCCTGCTTTCCAGCATCATAATCCAATGCTCAAACCACTAAACCACGCTGGCTATATTATTTGTGTATTAGATTTGCATCCCACCTTTCTCCCAAGGTGAACAGTGAGTTCTGGGCGAAAAAGTGGGAGATAAATACAGGAAATAAAAATAATAAAAGTGCCAGAGCTTTTCTCCGAATGTTGATTCATGCATAAAGGGGAAATAGATAAGAGTGTTTGCTACTCTTTCCCCTCCAAGGCAATGAGGTTAAGGTGTGAGTAGCTGAGGTGTGTCTTGAAGGGAAGGCTCTGCCAAAAGCTTTGGTAGGTGTTCAGGTGTGATTTATTCATTAAAATATGATTTTTTTGAAACAGTCTTCCATCGTCAAGGAAGCTAAAGTTGCACAAGAGAGAGAGAAAGAGAAAGCTTAGCATTTAAAATAATATAACAACAACAATTCAACAATAAAGCAAAATGATGGTGATGATGATGATGATGATGATTTTGTCGGCCCTCCATTTCCATGGTTTCCTTATCCACAGATTCAACCATACATAAATTCCTGAAAGCAAAACTTGGTTTTGCCATTTATTCAAAGGGACACCATTATACTACATCATGGTATTTAATGGAACTTGAACTTCCATGGATTTTGGTATCCACAGGGGGTCTTGGAAGCAAACCCCAGCGGATACCAAGGGCTCACAGTAATACATTTTTATTTCTTATCCACCTCTCCCAATGGCTTGAGACAGGGGACAACTTACAGTAGATTAAAATACAATGTATAACTGGCCATTAAAAATATAAGTTAAAACACCTCTTCAAATGTGATGGACAGATTGATGATGCTGATGAAAGAAAAACCGTTTTTCAAAAGACAATTTTCCAAAAGATTTTAGTTATGGATTTTAAGACTTGAAGCTCCTTTGTTAAATTTTTAATTTACAAGTGAGATAAAAATGAGTTAGTGTTATTGAGATATTTAAGATACTGGCATTAATTTTCTTTGGCTTCCGAAGTGGGAAGTCAATTTTAATTTGTATTAGTCTGCATCTGCGCTGGAGAAATATTCCAGGTTGACACCACTTTAACGACAATGGCTCCATCCTGCATAATCCTGGGATTTGTAGTTTGATGAGGCAGTAGCATTCTTTGGCATAGAAGGCTAAATGTCTCCCAGAATGCCAATTTCTTTCTGGATTTTTGGCAATTGGATACTTGTTTTGATAAAAACTTCATATGCATAAAAACTGTGTTTTATGCTGATAACAGTATTTTAGTGCACCAATAGGCGGTGTTTTGTATACTTAACTGTTGTTTCTTGCACAAAATCCAGTCTGTTTGTGTAAATTATTTAAAAAAAAACCCCACAACTACAACCATTTTTCGAAACCAGAGGTTGGTTTGCGACTACTTCCAGTTTTGTTTTGTTTTCTTCCATTTTTTTCAGCCATCTGCAGATCATAGAGGGTCTCAGGGCGGAAAATTGGCCCATCGATCTGTTTTGGTTGCCCACTCCTGGTTTAAAGAGCAACGTCTCTTGATCTCCATCCAAGTAAGCATCAGTCCATAATTCTGCTGTGCACTTCTCTGTGGGTTTTTTATTTATTTTTTTTGAAGGACGGGGAGCTAGCATGGGGGAATTTAGCACAGCACTAGCTATCTTTCAGCTCTACTTATTTACTTGTTCACAGTAAGACTGGTTTGAATAGCAGTACAAGAGTCTTCCACTTTGTCAGTGAATGCTGACAGGCAGAGTGCACATTTTAATCCATAGTTGCAAATATACTGCAAGCACTAAACTAGGTGGGGGGTAGTTAATCATGCTACAACAATAGTTAGCATTTAGGTATTTAAAATATTTGTACTCTATCTTTTGACATAAGGCCCCAGGGCACCTTACAATATTATTAAAATAACAACAGTAAATCAATGAAATGACACAAATGGATAAATTCAAGGCATCGAGAATTGCAGCAGAGACCACAGCAAAAGTTATTTAATTCAAAGGAGTTAATTCATACAACAGTTGGCTCCCTGTGTCCTTGGGTTTTGCAGCCACGGATTCAACCAACCATGTTTTGAAAATATTTTTTAAATATTCCAAAAAGCAAACCTCTGAGTTGCTTGACATTTTATATAAGGGACACCATTTTATTACCCCATTGCTTATAATGGGGCTTGAACATCCACAGATTTTGGTATCCATGTGGGTTCCAGGAACCAAACCCTGGCTGGTACCAAAAGCCCACTATATTGAAGACTGGAGCAAATAGAAGAGCGGATGACAAAGAAGATAGTGTGATGTAGTATGAAGTGGTATATAAATGAAACTGCTATTGCTTTGAACTTTTTGGAGGAAATGTGGGGTGTGCTTATAACAACCCATCAGCACAGGAGTTATAATGTATCATTATTTGCTGTTTTGTTTACTAACAGTAATAACTCTGAAGTGCAGTTTTGCTAGTGTCTGTCTTGACACGCTTTCTTCTTGTCTTCGGCCCAAATGCCTTCTAGTGATTCAGCTTACATTATCTTGGCTGCCATCGGTATGACCTGACACAACCTCCTTACAAGATTGCAATAATGTGTAATTATGGGAGAATACTGGGTATTCTCCCAGTATAATGACATTGGAGGATCTGCATAAATTCAACCTAGACAGTGAGGTAGTTAAAGATTTTCCATACTTTGGATCAATGTTCAAAATGAAGACTGCAGCCAAGAAATAAGAAAACTAGGAATGGGAAGGGCAGCTGTGAATGAATTGGATGAGATCCTGAAGTGTAAAGATATACAACTGAGCACTAAAGTTAGAGTCATCCATTGTATTCCCCATCACTATGTACGGATCTGAGACCTGAACAGTGAAGAAGATGGATAGGAAGAAAATCAACTCATTTGAGATGTGGTGCTGGAAAAGAGTGTTGATGATACTGTGGACAGCCAAAAAAGACAAAAACATGAGCTTACACTTGTAAACCACTTAGACATCCCATAGTGTGATATGAAGTGATATATAAATGAAGCTGCTTTGCTTTACATGGGTCCTTGGGCAGATCAAGCCTAAAGTTTCCCTGAAAGCCAAGATGATCAAATGTTGTACTTTGGCCACATCCTGAGAAGGCACCATTCATTAGAAAAGAAAGTAATGCTGGGAAAGGTGGAGGAAAGTAGAAAGAGAGGAGAACTGTATGCCAGATGGATGGACTCAAATCAGGGAGGCCATGAGCCTGAATCTACAGGACCTAAGCAGAACAGTGAAAGACAAGGGGTCTTGGAAATACCTCATCCATGGTGTCACCATGAGTCAGGGTCGACTCGAAGGTAGTTAACAACAACAGACTGGGTCGACATTTTTTCTCATCTTGTGGCATCATTCTTCAGCTATTTATGTAGATGCCCATATCTCTCCCCCCCTCCCGCTGCCCCTAAAAATGACCCAAGAGAAGCAGTGTAGTTTTAGTAGTCAGTGCATTACGCTGGAATTGGGAGATTTTGGTTCTGCTCCTGCTAAACCATGGAACTGACTAATTGAACATAGAATCATAGAGTTGGAAGAGACCACAAAGACCATCCAGTCTCAACCCCCTGCCATGCAGGAATACACACTCAAAGCACCTCCATCCAGCCCCTGTTTAAAGACCTCCAAAGGAGGAGACTCTGCCACACTCTGGGGAAGTGTGTTCCACTGTTGAAAAGCTCTTACTCTCAGGAAATTCTTCCTAATGCTGAGGTAGAATCTCTTTCCTGTAGCTTGCATTCATTGTTCCATGTTCTAGTCTCTAGAGCAGCAGAAAACAAGCTTGCTCCATCTTCAATATGACACCCCTTCAAATATTTAAACAGGGCTATCATATCACCTCTTAACCTTCTCTTGATTTCCAGACCTTTCACCATTTTAGGTGCCCTCCTTTGGTCATACTCCAGCTTGTCAACATCCTTTTTGAATTGGGGTGCCCAGAACTGGACACAGAATTCCAGGTGAGGCCTGACCAAAGCAGATTACAGTGGCACTATTACTTCCCTTGATCTAGACACTATAATTCTATCGATGCAGCCTAGAATTGCATTGGCCTTTTTAGCTGCCACATCACAATGTTGATTCATGTTCAACTTTGGTCTACTAGGACATGTAGTTTTGTTAAGCTAGGTGTCACCCCATCCTATATCTATGTATTTTATTTTTTTCTACCTAAGTACAGTACCTTACATTTCTCTATGTTGAAATTCATTTTGTTAGTGTTGGCCCAACTTTCTAATCTATTAAGGTCATTTCAAATTTTGATCCTGTACTCTGGGATATTAGGTACTCCTCCTAATTTGGTGTCATCTGCAAATTTATTCATTTTTATTCATTTATTTATTTCATTTGTATGCTGCCTTTCTCCATGGAGGGACCCAAGGCAGACCGCAGATAAAACATTTAAAATCCCAATAAAATTCAAAACAATTAAAAACATCTACATCCAGTATAAAATCACATAAAATATACAAAAGTTGAAAACAAACTAAAAACCCAAGTGCTCCATAAAAACTTCCCTACTGTGCCTTGTATATCAAATGCCTGCCTGCATAAAAATGTTTCTACTTGCCAGCAAAAGGTCAGCAATGAGGGTGCCAGCGTTGCTTCTTGCAGAAGGGCATCCCCGAAGGTGGGAGCAGCCACTGAGAAGGCTTTCTCTTGTGCCAAGCCTGGGATCTTGGTGGGACCAAGAAAAGCCTTCTTCTGAAGATCTTAGGGCTCTCACGGGTTCGTATGGGAAGATACAGTCTCTCAAATAGTCTGGACCCAAGCCGTGTAGGGCTTTATAGATCATGACCAGCACCAAAACTTTAATAGGTTTTAATGTTGATATTGGTTTAATTTCTTTTTAAGGAGTGGGAGGGTTTTGAGATTTCTGGAGTTGTATTTTAAAATATTGTATGGAATTTTAACTGCTGCAATTGTTTGACAGAGGGGCGGGATACAAATAAAAGATGATGATGATGATGATGATGATTATTTGAATTGTGCCTAGAAATGAACAGGTAGTCAGTGAAGCTGGTTCAGTACAGGAGTTATATGCTCCCTGTAACTGGCCCTGGTCAGCATTCTGGCTGCAGTGTTTTGAACCTGCTGTAGTTTCCAGACAGTTTCCAAAGGCAACACCACATAGGACCTTATCACACGTGGCCCAGAAAACTGAAAATAAAGTGGAAATGAGGCATCCCAAAAATAAATGGGAAATAACCCTTGTTTCCGCAAATGTCATTACCTTCATTGCGCTTTTACAGTAAGTGTATTGAGTGTTCACACACAAGAGAAAAAAACCCGTAAATGTAGCCGAAATGAGCCTTCTGCACCTGTGCAGAGAGAGGAATGCTCGCTGGAACCATGGCAACAGTGGGGAAATGCACCACAATACATATTTGGTTATCAGACCTACGGTAAATGCGAAATGATTCCTGTTGCGCAATTGCAATTCCTGAAGAAACCGAAATTCAAAAGATCTCGGTTCTTTCCACATTCTGTCGGGGTTCTGTGCAACGTTGTGTGAAAACACGGAAAAATAATACGTATTAGGTCGGGATTTCATTTGGATTCTGTCTGGTTTGGGCCCCGTGTGATAAGGTCCATAGAGTGTGTTGCCGTAGTCCAAATGGGATGTAATCAAGGCATGTGTCACCATAGCCAGATCTGACATCTCAAGGAACGGCCACAGCTGGTGCACTAGTTTGACCTATACAAATGCACTCCTGGCCACTGCTGAAACCTAGGCATCCATGTTCGGAGTTGAGTCCAGGAGCACATCCAAGCTTTGAGCCTGAGATTTCAGTGAGAGTGTAACCCCATCCAGCACAGGCTGAATCCCAATTCCCTGATCTGCCTTACAACTGACCAGGAGCATCTCTGTCTTGTCTGGATTAAGCTTCAATTTGTTTGCCCTCATCCAGTCCATTACTGACAGCATGCTCTATATTCTATATTCAAATTATGCCCTAATTTTGATAAGCATGCCCTATATTCCTTCATCTAAGTAATTAATAAAGATGCTGAATAGCAAAGGGTGCAGGACAGAACCCTGTCGCACCCCACTAGTCACTTCTCTCCAAGATGGAGAGGAGCCATTGCTGAGTATCCTTTGAGTTTGGCCGTCCAACCAATTATAAATCCACCTAACAATAGCATTGTCTAGCCCACATTTTGCTAGCTTGTTTTCATGATTATCATGGGGGACCTTGTCAAAGGCCTTACCTGACAGGGTTGTCAAGAGGATTAAAGGGGTGGGGGGACAGGCTTCATACACTACTTTGATCTCATTGGATTAGAGGTGGAATGAAAATTAATATTATGGGACAGGGTAGAAATAACAAAATTTATCCAAACTATATCCTGCCCTGTATCCATAGACCTCTGGGCAGGATACAATAGAATATTTAAAGTAAATTAAAATGTAAATACAATTTAAACCATTTGAAACCTTTTAAAATGTAAAATCATAAAATAGCATTTGTGAGTTAAAACATATTAACCTCATACATTAAGACAAGGTGGAACAGTTTTAAGCCTCTTCATGGACAATAATTGCACTGCAGAGGTTTTCATAAAAAGCCAATTTTTAACCTGGGACTAAAGGAAAGCCAGAAATGGTGCCAGTTGGGCTCTTAAGAGGGCATTATATCACAATTGGGATGTCATAACAGAGAAGACCCTTTCCCAAATCCCACACTGTGTGTTGTCCTACTGGTCGGATACAAAGAAGGACTCCTCTTGCAGATCTCAATCCTCAGGAAGGCATATATAGGGAGAGGTTTTCCTTCAGGTATCAAGGTCCCGTGGTATTACAAGCTGAGTATCCTTATCTGAAATGGTCGAGACCAGAAGCATTTTTGAGTTGGGATTTTTTATTTTATTTTATTGGATTTTATTGTATTTTGGAATACACTAGTAGCATATAGAGAGATCTTGTAGCACCTTTGAGACTAACTGAAAGAAAGACGTTGGCAGCAGGAGCTTTCATAGACTTAAGTCTACTTCCTCAGACTTTCTCTTCTGTATTCGTTTCTGGATCTTCAGATGCATTTGGTGGAGTGAAAAGCCAGGGACAAACCTATATATGCCATCGTTGTGTGAGAATGTCAATTCAAATTCAAAATCCTTTGTGTATGGAAATGAAGTGGCAAGGCCAGTTTTAACATGGTCTTGGTGAACAAAGGCAGTGGAAACTAACCTGTAGGTGAGGAGAATAGATGAGTGTGGGAAACATAGAACACAAAGCATTTTGCATTTGAATTGATATTCTCACACACTGATGGCATATATAGGTCTGTCTCTGGTTTTCCACCTCACCAAATACGTCTGAGGAAGTAGACTTAAGTCTACAAAAGCTCATGCTGCCAACTTCTTTCATTCCATTAGTCTCAAAAGGTGCTACACAGTATCTCTACATACTGATTTTATAAACTAACATGCCTATATCTATGAATTTTACCGCTATTAGCATAGTATGTACCTGTATTGGCAGAGGTCCTGTTCCCGACTGCTGCCGCAGAGACTAAAGATGTGGGATTTCAAGTCCCATTATTGTCAATGAATGTGCAATGTGCGCATGACCATGTTGGCATGGTTGTGTGCATGTGCTGCCATTGACAATAATGGGATGAGGCCATCTGCAGATACTGAACTGCAAATAGTCTTCAAAAATGGTGTAAAAACTGCAGTAAAAACTTTCTTGTAATAGGAATATGAAACGGCTCTAGGTCTGATAGGCAAAAATCTTGGGTCTTGGGAAGTTTAGTTTTTCAGGATTGCATTTCGCAGAATCCCCTAGTTAGATAGCCATGCTGGATGAAGGATTCTGGTAGATTGCAGTCCAAAATAGTGACTGACCCAGGCTTGGATCCCATCCAGCCTCCAAAGCTTGGAGGAGCATAGATAAGGCCGTTTATCTTCCTAACAGCTTAGTGGGTTGAATATGAACAATCTTTTCCCTGACACTTTTATAATGGTGCTCTTCATGTAAACTTAACTTCATTGTCATTGGTTAACTGTTGTGTGTGTGTCTTCCTGGTCTGGAAGCAGGGCATCTTATCTTGTCACTGTGCTGTTCTTTGCCCTTCTGTATTAGTTTCTGGATAAAATCCAGAGATGTGTAGTGAAAATAGAAAGAATAGAAATAACAGAGTATGTGCTGGCAATGGATTTGATAGTGGTGGAGTAAACAGTCTAATATCTTTACAGTTATTTCATGTTACATAATTATTTACACACACACACGTACAAACACACATGATTGTTTTCTGCCTACCACCAATCTGAAGTAGGTTTATTTGTTACTGACTTATTTCACTATTTCTTTTCAGTAGATTCTCTACGTATTGGAAGTGAAAGGGAGTTTATTGGGAGGCTAGGGTTGCATTGCCACTGAGTACATTTTCAAAAATTCACATGATGGCATCAGAGGAAATGGGGATTGCACCTGACAGAATGATTTATTGGTATCTTGTTAAGTGAGTGAGTGTTGTGTGGGCTGGGCTAGGAGTTCTGTTTATGCTGAAAAGCGTTGATGAGAAATTGTGTGTCTTTTTTAAATGTTTATGCTGAAAATATATAATCAAGCGTGCTTATACCTGCCCAGCATAAATGGGTTGCAAATAATGTTTTAAGTTGTTTTGACCATACTTTTGCCATGTCCCTTCCTTTCTTTATAGGCTGACTTCAGAGTTTGAAATGGTAAAATCATGCTTTAATTGTAACTTTAGGACAAGGTGAGAATCAAATTCCAAATAGCCCATTAAAAACAGCATCCATTTGAATGCTGTTAAAGGTTAAACGTGATCCCCTTTTCAAATGTCATTTATTAGCATTCTGCATTTTTTTTTGTAATAAAGAACCTTACATTAAGTTTCAAATTGACATTGTATCTTGTCTTCTTATAACCACCTGAGTGCTTACAGGTATAATGTGGATTAAACATAGAGTCAGAAATGCATATAATGAGAATGTAAATGTCAATTTTGTGGATAGCGATGGAGCACTTCCACATCCAGCTCTTCAGCAATATCTTTCTTTGCATATACAAATTGTTATGGCATTTAGGTACTCTTTTCAAAAATGAAGAGTTGTGATATGCTGAAGAGTGAAGCTTTTCAATAACATTCTGGATAACATGCATCATTAATACTCTTGAAGACAGGTGGTTGAGATTCAACATTTTGTTTGGGTACTGTAAATCTACCCTCATTCTGGCTGCTGCCACACAGCAGGATTAATGCACTTTGACACTGCTTTAACTGCTGTGGCTCCAACTTAAGGAATCCTGGGATTTGTAGTGTGTTCTGGTACCAGAGCTCTCAGATAGAGAAGGCCAAACCTCTCACAAAACTACAAATCCCAGAATTCCATAGCATCAAGCCATGGCAATTAAAGTGATGTCAAACTGCATTAATTCTGCAATGTGCCCTTTGTTGTTGTTGTTGTGTGCCTTAAAGTTGTTTCGGACTTATGCCGACCCTAAGGTGACCCTATCATTGTGTTTTCTTGACAAAATTTGTTCGGACGAGGTTTGCCATTGCCTTCCCCAGAGTCTGAGAGTTTATGGCTTGGCCAAGGTCACCCAGTGAGTTTCATGCCCAAGCGGGTAATCGAACCCTGGTCTCCAGCATCATAACCCAGCACTCTAACCACTATGCCACACTAGCTTGTGCAGGTATAGTTACATATTGGTGATGCTGTAACATCTTTCTGCTGAATACAACTTTGTACAATTGACTGTGTATCTGCCAATGTGCCTACTACTTGTTCCATTGCATGATGGGGAAAGCATGGTGGTTCTTTCTGCAGTCTTGGTGAATTAAATGGTACACTGAAGGCACTGATGAATAGTTTGGCACCATCAAGGAATGCTCAACTGCATGGATGCAGTCCTTCTGGCAAGGTCAACCAGAGTAGGCCCAACTAGTGCGGACCTACTGAATCAGTTGTTGGATGCTATGTCAGCACAGAGCAATCCAAGTGATTAGACTATTAGACTGAGGGGCTCTGAGGATGGTGCAAAGCACCGTCTTGGAGCCAGGGAAGGGGAGGAGCAGCTGGATGCTAGATGCTCCAACCCCTTCTCGAGGACGTCATCAGAATGTGAGCTGTTGCACACAACGAGCGCTCAGATGACGTCCTCCCGGCACAGCATTTTTACTCACTGCACCAGAAGAGGCGCAAAAGAGCCACGTCACCTGGTGGCTCTTGCGGCACCATTTCCACGGCTTGGGAAAGGAGCACTATTTTGACACTCCTTTCCCAGTCGCTGAAAGGGTGGATTGGAGCCGAGGCATGGGGCAGCTTCGGCCCCAATCCTCCATTTCTCAGGGCGGCGCATGGCTGCCCATCTGCATCCCCCCATTAGACTACTTTTCAGACCATTTTGCAATAAATGTATTCAATTCATGTTTATATCGCCATCACACATCTATGAACTGAATAAGTCTGTTGCTGAGTGGTCCAGAAAGTATAAATTCAGAGAACTTACACAGTGTAGGACATGAATACGATTCCAGCCTATTCCTATCCACTTCAGTTAGTGGTCAATGTCTCCCACTTGATCGTGTGTGTGTGTGTGTGTGTGTGTGTGTGTGTAGGAGGAGGAGGATCATTGTTAGGCCTTTCATATGATAGTTAAGGTGCTATCAAACTGTTAATATTTATACAGTGTGGTGAGTTACTCCTGTCTTTTGCATTCCTACTAGAGGATTATATTTTGGTTCTTGCCAAACAAGTCATGTGGTGCCAACAGTGCTATCCTTAGGTGCCAGAAAATAACAATTTTATTTGTCCAGACATGTTGAGTACTGCATTTTTTTTCAAAAAATGCTGCTATTATATTATTTGTTGATTTCTTTGCTTTATTTTGTTGTGGATTTGATTTTAATGAAGGCTGCATCTACACTGCAGAATTAATGCAGTTTATTTTATTTTTATCCCGCCTTTCTCCCAAAATGAGATCCAAGGTGACTAACAACATATATAAAACACATTAAAACAACAATTAAAATAGTACAATTAAAGCCGTAAAACATATAAAAATTACAAATAAAATTTAAAACAGAATTAAAAATAATAATAATCTAAAACTACCCCCCATCCCCCAATGAAGCCAAGCCTGCAGGATTTTAAAAGGCTTGTTTAAATAACAATGGGGGGTTGCAGACTACCAGAAATAGTGCAAATTGAGTCCACTTTTATGGTTAGGGTTAGTGCTAGGGAATCATGGGAACTGTATTTTATTGTGGCACCAGAGCTCTCTGACAGAGAAGGCTCAATGTCTTAGAAAAAAATACAATTCCCATGATTCCCTAGCACTAACCCTAACCCTAAAAGTGGACTCAATTTGCACTATTTCTTGTAGTCTGCAACCCCCCAATGTCTTCACCTGCTGGTAAAAGGCCAGAAGTGAAGGCCTAGCCTCCCATGGAAGTGAGTTCCACAGGTTGAGAGCAGCCATTGAGAAGGCTGTCTCTCATGTCCTCACCAAACAAGAGTGGGATGGTGGTGGGACTGAGAGAAAGCCTTCTCCTGAAGATCTTAGGGCTCTAGGTGGTTCGTATGGGGAGATATGGTCTCTCAAGTAGTCTGAACCTAAGCTGTGTAGGACTTTATAGGTCATGACCAGTGCTTTGAATTGTGCTTGGAAACAAACTGGTAGCCAGTAAAGCTGTTTCAATACAGGAGTTATACACTCTCTATAACTGGCTCCACTCAGTTTTCTAGCTGTGGCATTTTGGACCCACTGAAGTTTCTGAACAGTTTCCAAAGGCAGCCCCACACAGAGCATGTTCCAATAGTTCACATAGGATGTAACCAAAGCATGTGTCACCATAGCCAGATCTGACGTCTCAAGGAATGGGTGCAGCTGGTGCACAAGTT
>JAIPUX010001232.1:163639072-163650706 GCA_020142125.1 Phrynosoma platyrhinos | reverse complement strand
ATTATTATTATTATTATTATTATTATTATTATTTCAAGGGCCAGATTATAGACATATATAAGCATAATGAAATGCGTCAGTGTATAGTTATTTTACTAATGAAATGAACCTGAAACTGGCTTGCTGCATAATCTTACTAGCCTCAAGAAAATGAAGCTTCCCCAAGGGCTATTGATGATGCAGTACTTGAAGAACATACAGAATCCTAGGGTTGGGAGTAGAGATGTAAAATTTCCAGGAATTTTGAGTCCATGGGGGCTGGGGGAATGGAAAAAAATGCAACATTGGCACTTTTTACCACTGTCTTCCCTTCCACTGTTCAACAGCTGTTAGGTTGCTGCACTGCAGAAATAAAGCATTTTGACAGCACTTTAACTTGCATGGCCCAATGCTATGGAATTTTGGGATTTGGAGTTTGGTGGGGCACCAGAGCTCTCTGACAGGAAAGCCTAAACATATTGGAAAACTACAGATTCCAGAATCTATGTCAGCTAAAATGGCGTTGGCCCATTTTATTTCTGTAGTGTGGCAGCAGTGTCAGGAAGATCTCCTGGATGTTTAAGTGGAATCTCTCTTTTGCAGCATGTATCTATTGGTTCGTGTCCTTGTTTTTTGAGATTTCTAGTGCATTCATTTCATTTAAAATGGATAGAAGAATAAATGAATACAGGCTGAGTTTCCCCTATCTGAAATGCCTGGTACCAAGAGTGTTTTAGAATTCAGAGTTTTCCCGGATTTTGGAATGTTTGCATATACATAATAAGATATATTGGAGATGAGACCCAAGTCTAAACATGAAACTCATTTACGTTTTCTGTACACTTTATAGACATAGCCTGAAGGTAATTTTATAAACAATATTTTTTTTTAAAAAATGTACATGAAGCAAAGTTGGTATACACTGAACCATCAGAAGCAAAATTGTCACTGTCTCAGCCACTCATATGGACAAATTTGTATTTTGGAAAATTTTGGATTACAGAATTCTGGGTAAGGGAGATTCATCCAACCTGTATTTGCTTAGTGCTGAAAAGACAACAGAACAGATCCCAATTGGAGAGTATTACCTGTGTAATAACAGGGTCTTGGCAAAGTCCCTTTGTTGGGGACTGCTTTTGTGATAAGCTGTGCCTATCATGGCAGCCAATTTTGAGAACACCCATGACATTGTCTCGGTATTGCACATATTCCTGTTGATCCAGCATTGGACTCCTAAACTAGTGGAGGAGATGAAACAAGGTCTGTAGGATAAGAACTGCTGTTAATAGAGAAAATGAGAGCTGGTATGCTGCTTGGTGGACATTCATTCCTGAACAAACTCATTTGGCACAGGAATGCCCTCCATCATGAAGGATCATGTTAGGAATGGCATGAAAACTATAGTAGTGGCATTTGGTCTGTGGATGGCCATTGGTGTGTGTCAGTTTTCATTTGATGTTGCAGCAATCTTGTAAAAAATGCTAATGTGTGAATTTAGCCTGCTAGTTTCTGGAGGCAAATAATATTTCCTGAAAGGAAACGTGAGCTTGAAAAGAACGAGTCTCTAAGATGAAGTCTTGTTTTTACCATTCTGGGTTCCATCATTCTTTGTAGGAATAGATTCCCTCCCTTCCTCCTCCTTTTTTCTTTTATAGACTGTGTGCAGCACTTTATTTAGCATTACTGTTGAGAGAGAGGCAATTTGCCCAATCTGATTTTAGTTAAAATGGAAAATACATATACCACAAAGGCAGGATCTCTGTTTAAATCAATAAAGTGCTAAATAAAAACCACCACCACTGCTCAAGTCCAGAACATTGGTGTGAATAAAAGGCAAAATCTCAACCTTTACAAAATGCTTGTCATTCCACTGTCCCAAATGGATAACACAGCATTTTGCTACTCTGAAGAAGTTACCCACAGAACACCAAAAGCCATTTCATGTGGAATCTGGTTATTGCAAAAGCTTCCTTGGAGTTGGAAGGGCTTCTAAACCCAGGACTTTGTCCTGATGGATTTCCAGTACATCAGAGAGTTGTCCATTCTGTGTGTGTCTGTAAGTGCCTATTGCAACTGGATCCTGTGCTGTTCAACATCTTTATCAGTGACTTGGATAAAGGAATAGAATAGAGGGCACCCTTATCAAATTTGCAGATGACACCAAATTAGAAGGAGTAGTTAATACCCCAGATCAAAATTCAAAATGACCTTAATAGATTAGAAAGCTGGGCCAAAACTAACAAAATTAATTTCAACAGGGAGAAATGTAAGGTACTACATTTAGGCAAAATAAATGAAATGCACAGATATAGAATGGGGGACACCTGGCTTGACAACAGTACTTCAGGTCCCACAATAGTCGTACCCTTCTGATCTGTTCTGGACCCCCTTACGGATAAGAAAAATCACAGGTCCTGAAATCCCATTGTTACCCATGGCAGCATGATGTGTGCACAGTTGCTAGCATGGAGGCAGGCACACACCTCTATTCAGAAAAATGGGACTTACTGTCCACAGAAGTTCAAATCTGCAGATGGCAAGCCTGCCGATAACAAGAGCCTGCTGTACATATCAAAGGGATCTAGGAATCCTAGTAGACCACAAGTTGAACATGAGTCAACAGTGTGATGTGGCAGCTAAAAAAGCCAATGAGATTCTAGGCTTCATCAATAGAAGTCTAAGGAGAAGGAAGTAATAGTACCACTGTATTCTGCTTTGGTCAGGCATTACCTGGAATACTGCATCCAGTTGTGCACACAATAATCCAAAAAGGATGTTGACAAGCTGAAGCGTATGCAGAGGATGGTGACCAGTGTGGTAAAAGGTCTGGAACCCATACCTTATGAGGAGAGACCTAGGGAGCTGGGTTTTTATAGCCTGGAGAAAAGACTGTTAAGAGGTGACATGATAGCCGTGTGTAAATATTTGAAAGGGTGCCATATTGTGGGTGAAAGAAGTTACAGAGACAGAGCAATGGATTCAATCTGCAGGAAAAGCGAGATTCTACCTCAATATTAGGAAGAACTTCCTGACAGTAAGAGCTGTTTGATGGTGGAACATACTGCCGTGGAGTGTAGTAGTCCATTTGGAGGTTTTAAGCAGAGGCTGGATGGCCATCTGTTGATTGTGTGTTGCTGCAGTAGTATAAGGGTTCGATTTAATAATAATAATAATAATAATAATAATAATAATAATAATAATAATAATAATAATAGTTTCAGAGTTTCTATGGGCCTTTGCAGACTGCCAGAAATAGTGCACTTTAAATTGAGGCACTGCCCTGGCTCAGTGCTAGGGAATCATGGGAACTGTATTTTATTGTGGCACCAGAGCTCTCTGACAGAGAAGGCTCAATGTCTCAGAAAAAAATGAACTTCCCATGATTCCCTAGCATTGAGCCAGAGCAGTGCCTCAATTTAATGTGCACTATTTCTGGCAGTCTGCAAAGGCCATATGTTTCAGAGTTTCTTTCTCTGAAACATAGCCTACATATAGCACCATCCAATTTCTAACTGTGATGAGCCCTGCTTGGCTTCCAAGATCAGACAGGATCTGGCCCATTCAGGGTATTTAGGCTAATTGTCTATTCTGTGTCCTTGAAAATTTTGCATGAAAAAACAGTATATAGGTTCATGCAGCAGATATTCCTTAACATGTAACCTTCATCTATCTTCCTGTAACAGAAGTCCTGGAGGTCTCCAACAGAGAAGGCAAAGTATTTCACAGAAGTACAAATCAGATTATTACATAGCATGAAACCATGATAGTTAAAGTGGTGTCAAACCGGATTAATTGTGCAGTACAGGTGCAGCATAAGAGAAGGGCCCCCATGAGAGTTCAAGCCTCCTGAGGTGTTTCTGACATCGTGGGAGCCTGGAAGTCATGTAAGAATCTTGCAAGACTAGAAACAGGCTTTATATAGACTTGGCAACAAGAGATGACTGTCCTTTATTGTTGTTTGGGAAGAAAACCAGGGCCCATTCTCACTACACAATGCACATACACCAGTGGTTCCCAAACTTTGGTCCTCCAGGTGTTTTGAACTCCAACTTCCAGCCAGCTTGACCAACAGTCAGGAATTCTTTATGGTGAACGTATGGAGGACCAAAGTTTGGGAACCATTGAATTTTACACTGTAGAAATAATGTTTATTTAATGGCCATGGCTCTATCCTACAGAATCCTGGGGTTTGTAGTTTTGTGAGGCACCTGGACTCTTTGGCAGCAAAGGCTAAAAACTTTGCAAAACTACAAATACTGGGACTCCATGGGCTAGAGCCACAGCACTTAAAGTGGGATCAAACTGCATTATTTCTGCGATGTAGATGTACCTCAATGTTGTTATTCCAATTCAACTATGGTGTTGCATCCTATGGAATCCTGGGGCTGATAGTTTGGTGAAGCATTAAATCTCTCTCACTGGGGAATCTATATACCCCTGCCTAAACTGCAAATCTCAAGACTACATAGGACAGAACTTTAGGACAGTTAAAGTGGAACAACAGCTATTCTGTAGTGTGAATGTGCTCCTGGCAACCTTTGCTGAGAAATCTGATTTTGCTGAAATGTGTAGCCAGCAAATTACTTTTCCTCTCCTAAAGGGAATTGGGGCTCATAGGCGCGTCAAAAGATCTGAAGGAGCAAAATAAGTGCTCCTCTGCAGTGTGGCATCCGCCTTAAATGACTTGAGGTGGGCTTTGTATAGGGATATCCTAGATTAGAGAGACATTTGGTCCCTTTAAGTTCATCAGAAAAACAACCTCACTTTTTCAGTCCCGGTGAAGCCAGGCCAAAGGGAATTCACTATTAATATTAATATATTCACTTTCTTTGGGAAACCTCTTGACAAAATAACCTGTTTGAGAATGATAGACCCTGACCTTTAGGTGTCTTTCTCTCTTGTAGTTTTCAAAAAGTGTATGTGGGAGAGCAGGTGGATTTTTAAAAATAGCAATGGTTTGGGAGCATTCAAAGAAGAAAAGCCTCCAGAATTCACTCTTGCAAACTCTATTAGAACATGACAGCTAAAAATAAGGTTATTTCAGAAAACTCTACTGCAGAGTGCTGAGCACTTCATTTCCTCTTCTGGCTGTCTGAGATGTCTCCCAAAGGAGGAAAAAATGCATATTCTGACTGAAATCTCTGAAAGTCTATTCTAATTAAATGCACCAAGTAGCTCTGGTCACTGGAAACAAGTATAGCAGTCTCTCTCAAAGTTTAAAGCACATGCATTTTTAGAAAAGTCCCCATGGCAGGATGGCTCTGAATGATGTTACACAATTTTGCATGTTTGGTTTAAATGCTGTGTTCAAAGGCATTCAAGACTTTATGTGGTAATAATGCAAAAATAATAATGCATATTTCCTCTTTTATGTTGCAAAAGCAACTACATTTGGAAGAACACTATTTTTAAAGGATGCATACTTAAAGAAAGCAAATATACTTGATATAAGGGGGTTGCAGACTGCCAGAAATAGTGCAAATTGAGTCCACTTTTACGGTTAGGGTTAGGGTTAAGGAATCATGGGAGCTGTATTTTATTGTGGCACCAGAGCTCTCTGACAGAGAAGGCTCAATGTCTCAGGAAAAAAACAATTCCCATGATTCCCTAGCACTAACCCTAACCCTAAAAGTGGACTCAATTTGCACTATTTCTGGCAGTATGCAACCCCCCATAGTTAATATGTACATGTATATTTATTTAAAATATTTATCTCCCATCCTATATGCAAAGATCTCAGAGTAGCTTACAATAAAATCAGTTTGAAACAATAAAAACAGTGGGCCCTGGGCATTCTTTGCAGTTTGGTACCAGGACCCCATGGATACAAAAATTCATGGTTGTTATTATTAATATTTCCAGTAGTGTCCCCTACCTGACTACTTCTCTGCCTAGTGGGATAGAGTTGGTCTAGTTGGACCTAGTTGGTCATCTGGTATCTATGCTAATCCTTTTTGGTCATCTGGTGAAGACCTTTGAATCCCTCCAGATTTTAACCTTTAATGTACTGGATTTGCTGACTCCCCTGGATTTGCTGACTTCCCATTTGCGGTTTTGAATTTCCGTGGACAGGAAGCCAGGAGGGACGAAATGGCATGCAAGTGGGAGCACGCAGCCATTAAAAACAATGGGGCCCCAATATTTGTGTTTTTCCCAATTCGAAGGGGGGTCCGGAACAGATCTCCTGCAAACCGGAAGGGACAACTGTATTTTTAATCTAATTCCCTTCCCCTCAGAATATTGTACCCAGTTAAACCTACCTGATTCACCATTTCAGACAACAGGCTAAGACATTTTTCTAGTCATAAGCTTTTGATGGTGTCTGACTGAGATTATTTTTACAACAATGTTGTAAGCCGCCCCAGTTGCTTTGGCAGAGGGGCAGGATATAAATAAATTTATTATTATTTTTTATTAGTAGTATTATTATTACAACCGTGTAAGGTAGGTTATCCTGGCCTGCGGTCAACACAGTGATCTTTAACGTTGAAGAATGAATGGAATCCAGTTCTTCTCAGTCATAACCTAAAGCTTTTAAGCACTACAGCATATTGGCAGTCAAGTATGGGCCATTGCAAATCCCAGATGTTCAGCTTGAAGACCTGATGGCCAGTGATTTGGTGGAGGCAGGACTTGCAGGGCCAAAACAGTGGGATCACATCATCTGCCAATTTTATCCCTCTGCCCTTCTGGGTTCTATTTTAGCTTTGCTACAGTCCTCTTGGGGGAATGTATTTTCACAGCAAAAATATATTGTTCTGAGTTATCCCTATTGTAGTGGAAATTATTTTGGAGTGGCTTAATCGAGAAATGGTAGATAGGATCTACAGACTTTACAAAAGACTTGCTTCTGGTGGAGATGAAAACTCCTAGAACTGGGTTATTGATATGGATCAACGTGGTTGGCTTTGTTTAAGAACTCTCCTTGAGCAAACTTAAGGGGATCATGATGAACACCAGCACTTCAGAATTTGCTACTATACTACTGGTGATGGCTTGCTTACAGGGGTTCCCAACCTTTGCTCTCCCATTTGTTTTGGACTTGAAATCCCAGAAGCCCCAGCCAACAGTCAAATTATGGGAGTTGAGGTTCAAAACATCTGGAGGATCAAAGGTTGGAAGCCACTGGCTTACTGCATTGCACACCATTGCACAGAACAATGGCTTCCTGGTTCTAGCCTTGCCAGCTTCAGATGTACTGAACATGGCTGGGCTTTTCTGATGCACGACCCATCAGGCCAAATAGAGTCCATTGGCTACATATGGTGTCCCACCTTGCATGGCATCCCACCTTGATAAAATCCATATTGTCACCTGCTTGTGATGTCCAAGCCTGTATAACTTAGGTCCATGCTGTCTGACAGATTGTATCTCCCTCTATGAGCCAGCCTGGGTCCTGAGTGGTCTTTCTCTCAGGTCCACCACCTTCATAGGGATGGTTGGTAGAGACACAAGATAAGGCCTTCTTGGTGGTTGCCCTTAGGCTCTGGAACTTACATCCCAGAGAGGCCAGAATGGCCCCTTTGTTGCTCCTTCCATTAGCAGACAAAGACTTTTATTCCAACAGCCTTCTAAAGCAGAAGGCTTTTAAAGAGTGGGCTATAAAGGGTACTATATTGTTTTAAAATGAGCTCCTCTTTTTCATTTTTAAGTGTATTTTAAAATTTGTTTTAAGATTGTGAATACTTTCAATCTTCACTTTTTGTATGCTTGCTGCTGTATTGCCCTTGTTTTAAATCATAAACTACCTGGAGTCCAAATTTTGTTGTTGACGATGATTGTGTTCAGGCTCTGGACAGACCATAGTCTCCAGTGTTTGAGCTGCCTCTTAGCTTGGCAGATCATAAGTGACGCACATTCGAATTAGGGATGGTTTTGTCATGACAGTTATAAGGCGCTCCTGTACACTGACAGTTGATAAAGTGATTTAGGTACTGACAACCTAGCCTGTGTCCAATTTATTGCTATTACTCTGACACCTTCAGTTCTGTGGTTTAACCCCTTTTCTCTTGCCACTTACCTGAACACGAATGGTGCTAACATCTTATTTTTCAGCAGAGATCTTTTTCACAGCTGTCTGCTTGGTGGGAAGAAGAGCTGAAACAATTAGTCTGGTAGTTAGATCAGAGATGTTCCTTCTTGAACATCTAGACAGTTTGAAGTGTCAAGCAGAGCTGCTTGGAAAACAGACACAAGAGACCTGGCAAAAGCTTAGGAAAGCATTGTGTTAAGCTATCAGGTCATTAAATGCACACACACACACAACCTACAATAAAACCCAAGGTGAAAGCCTGTTGTTTCAATAGGACACCTGGATATCTATATGCACTTACTTATTACATTAAATTTTATGTTGCTTTAAATCATATCATTGCACATCTTTGGCATCCATTTCATACTACTATAGTCTTTTTGTATAGATTGTGGATACTTAACTGCTTAAAACCTTAATAATTTTTTTTATTTATAGCCCACCCCTCTGCTTGGGCTTGGGTTGTGCAATTTGTGGCCCATGGACTGCATGTGGCTCTTGAATACTACTTTGTGTCCCCTGAAGCCCCCCACCAGTCTGCCCCAAACTCCAGCCCTCCATATGTATATATATATATATATATATATATCACACAGAAGCCTCACCTAAAAGTGTGAAAACACACAAATACCCCACGGGCATAAAAGTGACATGCATTATGTTTTTCTCTGCAGTCCTTCTCAAAATGGTGACAAGATGTGACACAACATTGCGTCCAGTCACCATTTTGAGAGGGACTGCAGAGGAAAATGGATATCTGGGTTTGTGATGAGGGGCTGTGACCTGTGTGGGCAGGATCTGGAGTTGATAAATTGCATTCTGACCCCCAAAACATTAGGGGTGTGAGTTCAGGATGGGAAGGAAGTCTGTTAGATTTGTCCTCATGAATAGCCTTGTAGAGAGGATGAACTGGGGAGGGCCAAGCTCCTGGGCCACTAGTCAGCCAGTGGTTTTAGAAACCATGATCTCACAGTCCCTTCAATGGAAAGAGGAAGAGGAAAGAGAGAGAAGCATGCCGGCTTATACCTTCCAAAGCCTAGCAGCAAAGTAATTTCATTTACAGTTTTTTGTGGGTTTTCGGGCTATGTCACCGTGTTCTGGAAGAGTTTATTCCTGACGTTTCACCAGCATCTATGGCTGGCATCTTCAGAGAATTCTCGCTAGAGAAGATGCTGGCAAAACGTCAGGAATAAACTTCCAGAACACAGTGACATAGCCCGAAAAACCCACAAAAAACTATGGATGCCGGCCGTGAAAGTCTTTGCCTTCATAATGTTCATCTTGCTTGGAAATCTACATATTTGGGATAAATTTTAACAGGGGGAAGTAAAATTGCACAGACTTTGACCAGATAATGGGCACGTTAGAAATGGGTACATTAAAAAATGGGTATCAACACTTGCTGATGGGGAAGATAGATCCCCATCTATTGTATACACTGTGGCAAATGTATATGGAGGAGGCATGCATTTGTACACATTGGGGCAAATGCATATGAACGAGGCATGCATTTAGAAAAATATTAAGCACAACATGGCCTACTTTTCATGCTGGGTGGAAAAAGAAGAAAGTCTCAACTGGTATTAGATGAAAATGCAAGTGGGATTCTCTGAAAACCTTGGAAAATGAGGCTGAGAGATTTTCACATCCCTGCTGTGAACTGAACTGACTGTTGTCAGATGCTGCTCCGTCTTAATGTTTGTTCATAAGGGCTTGCATGCAGTACTTTGCTTCTTGGTGTGCCTTTCAGAGCTCATTGACCAGCGACCTTGAACAACACTGGGCAACTCATTTTTGACCTCAGAGGGAACTATTTGTGGCAGTGGGTGGTACAACGGGGCGTGTGTGCAAATAGCTACCCAGCATCTCTCCAGAGTGCCAGGTAACAAGGGGACATTGGGGTACCTCTGAGCCCAGAATACTCTGGACTGCACCCGGAGTATTTTGACCCATGCAGAAACCACCTTAGATTAAGCTACCTCAAAGAGCTGTTGTGAGGATATAAAGAGGGTAACATGAGGGCATGGCACCCTCCAAATCAGAATTCTGACTCCCTCAGGGAGCCCTGGTAGTGCAAGGGAGCCCTGGTGGCAAAGTGGTTAAGCACCATTACTGTAGCCGCAATGTTGTGATTTTGATCCCAGAGGGCTCCAAGGTTGACTCAGCCTTCCATCCTTCTGTAGGTCAGTAAAATAAGTACCCAATTTGTGGGGGGCAATTGGCTTACGGATTGCAAAACACTTATTTGAGAGTGCTGAGTTCACTCTGAAATGGTATAGAAATGTAAATGCTCTAAAAGAATTTTTTCTTTGCTCTCCAAATTTCTAGGATTACAGGACGGTAACTTAAATCTTCAATTGAGCATTTAGGGGTACAGTTTAGGCAGCCAAAGAAAAGAGGCAGGCAGAGTTGCCAGGGGAATTGTAAACACAGCTAATGCAAGAGTTCTTGGTGTGAACAACATTCAGTATCTCATTCTCTGCAGTGCTAGGGATTACTTAAGGGGAGCAGTGCCCTCATTTTTCCCACCTTGTAGCTACACTTCTGGACAAGAGTATTAGCTGTTGGAAGAAAAAGTAAGCTATGTAAATAATGCTTCTGCTTCTGCTGTTACTATCCCATTCCACTGTTAGGGATCAAGCTCAAATTAGTAGTAATAGCACTAGGAGTACTGCATTTTCCGGCGTATAAGACGACCCACGTATAAGGCGACCCCCCATTTTTCCAGTCAAAATATAGAGTTTTAGCACCTCTATCCTCATTATCCTTCTATCCGGCGTATAAGACTACCCCCCCACTTTAGCCACAGAATTTGCAGGTAAAAAAGTAGTCTTATAGGCAGGAAAATAAGGTAATGTGTGAGATTTGCTGTTTGGAGCTTGTTTGCTTACCGAAGACAGGGTAACTCTGCTCTGACCTTGTTTCTTTACACTTTCCCTCCATTGAGGGATGGGTAACAGTGCTCTGCATCCATTGGATGCAGTGGGATGATTCTACACTGCAGAATTAATCTACTTTGACACCACTTTAATTGCCAATGCTCAGTGCTGTGGAATTCTTTTTTAAAATAATGTTTATTAATTTTAAAAAGACAAACATTAATACAATATATATTACAAACAACAATCAACCTCATCAATTAAACATAACACTTCCATCCTAAAAAACATCCTGCTAACGACTACTTACATTCAATCATACTAACTATCCTATTTCCTATAGAATTAATAACAGTAATGATAATAATAAGTCCTCCCTTCTCCCTCCTACTCTAATTTTCATAAAACCCCAATCTGTTATGTTTTGATTCTACTACACATGTATCACATCTAAATAAATCAAAATACACCCATTCATAGGAACATCCTCACCCCATTACCCCCTCTCCTTTCTTCCCCTCATCCTTCATACTTTCATTCACCTTACTCTTTCTTTCCAATTCCTTTGATATCCCTCCACTACATTTTCTTACCCTTCCTACTCTCTGTCTTTCATTCTTTTTCCTTTGTCCATCAATCTTACATCGCTATCCTTCCTATTTTTCCTTATTCTTTACCATCTACTTCTTATCAGTCACCTTAGAATCATAGAATCATAGAATCATAGAGTTGGAAGAGACCGCA
>JAIPUX010001232.1:163605143-163627932 GCA_020142125.1 Phrynosoma platyrhinos | reverse complement strand
GTGTACTGTTTTTACATTAATAACCTTTTTTACACCAGCAGGCTGTCTTGCAGGTTCTCTTGCCTCTCCGACTCCTAGGCTTCTGTCCTCCGGCGCTTGCTGCATCCACCCACTGATGACGTCAGCAAGCGCCGGACACACGTAATGCGCTGCTATGGACTGTGGAGCGTCCCCCCGCTTCCTCCGCCCCTTAGGCCCCAGACGGATGATGCGCAGCTTCTCAGAGGCTAAAGCCATTGGAAATATGTATTTTCCGATGGCTTTAGGCGACCCCTGTGTTTTGGTCATTCGACCCCCGCCGGGGTCACGACCCACAGGTTGAGAACCGCTGACCTAGTAGGATCAAGAGGACCATTTTCCTTTGTCTATGACCCAGTAGAGATTATTCACCAACTAAAGGGAATTATTCAGCCTTCCCGATGTCATTGGATTATGAGTCCCATCAAAATGACCTTTGACGTGGAATGCTGGGAGTTGCAGTAAAAAAAACATTGAAGGGGCACATTTTCCTAATCCCATGCCCTACACATAGCATATATACCATGAGTGTTTTTTAGGGCCTGTACAGGCTGCCAGAAATAATCCATCTTGAGACCACTTTAACTGCCCTGGGTCAATGCTACGGAATCATGGGAACTGTAGTTTATTGTGGCACCAGAGCTCTCTGACAGAGAAGGCTCAATGTCTCAGAAAAATCTACAACTCCCATGATTCCTTAGCATTGATCCAGGACAGTTAAAGTGGTCTCAAGATGTATTATTTCTGGCAGTCTGTACAGGCCCTAATGGCCAGATCAGTATCTGCTAAGGACTATGTCTTAGTACCCTCAGTCCTCTGCAGGAGTTGGTGATAGATAAGATAGCTAGACCTTACAAATGGATGGTCTTCGATGGTTCCCGGAATGCTCTTGGGATGTTCTGGGCATAGTCTTTTGTTGAACGTTTGGTGTTATGGTTAAACACATTAGGTCCCTTCCAGAAAACAGAAAAGAGTGGCAGCTCTAGTGTCTTGTAAAATAGCTTGTCACACCAGTAAGAGTGCAAACTTTTCAGCTGGCTTCTGAAATATAGTATGACAGTGTATTACACAAGTTCATATAACATGGGTTCACTTACATGTGCCAGAAAAAAATGTTTTCTCTAAGCATTTTCTAAGTCCTCCAGTGCAATTCTATGGTATGCTTCTGCCAGTTGACCTGAGTCCCAGTGGAGGACCTAGAAAATGCCTAGAAATGTGCTCTCTCTAGAAATCTCGAGGTCCTCCAGTGTGACTCTGGTCAACTGTCATTGAAAGCTCACCATGGAATCACGGTGGAAGACCTAGAAAATGTCTAGTGATAACACTTTGTCATTCATTTCAGGTAAGAGAAATAATGCTTCAGATTATATGCAGAAATTGTATTATGTGAAGGGTCCTGGAATGGATCTATTGCATAGTACATGGTCCTACTGCAGTAGCAACTTTTCCTGATGTAGTAGCAACTACTGTATTCTAAACAGACCCAAGCTCATCTGGTTTAATAAGGTAACCTAGGGGGGAAGCAGACGGAGGTGCCGGAGACGCCGTCAGACAGAGCGCCGCGGGAGCGCAGCCTCCACACCGCGGTGCTCCTGCGGCGTCCCTGGAAGGAGTGCTAAATCAGCGCTCCTTCCACAAGACAGGGAAAGTGCGCCCTAAAAGCGTAGGGCACACTTTCCCTGCCTTTTCTGCCGCAGCGCGTACACACGCTGTGGTGGGAGGTTGTCCCCAGAGCGCCGGCCGTGCGGAGGGGCCGGCGGCTCCGAGGACGACCTCAGGAAGAGGAAGGGGCGCCGCGCGTGCGGCTGCCCCTCCTCTTCCTTGCCTTGAAGATGACTCAATTAGTCGTCTGCCGAGGCCCCTAGTTAGTGTTTGGATGGATGAACATCAGGGATCTTCAGAAATGGATCTTTGGATCTTAAGATAGGTTTTAGGCAAAAGTCACAGTACAGTCTAGCACAAGTAAAATGTCCTCTCCCTTGAACTGAAAATAATAAAATAGCAAGAGATATGAGTGCTAATATTAAGTTAAATAGATTTCTCAGATTTCATCTGTCTTTGAAAATAATCCAACAAGCAATCAGTTATGGGCTGTATGAAAAGCACTCAAATAAAAATAAAAGAGTGCTTTAAACAAACTAGGCACAATAAGAACGATCACACATGTCCAATCTTTTCCATTCCAGTCTCTGCTAATAGGTCATCATACCCATTTGAAGGAAAATCAATATATGGAACAGGACACGGCTCTTAATAAAGGCAGGATTCTGAAAGGCAGCTTCTCCATCTCCTATGGTTAGTTCTGTTCCTGTCCTGTGCTGGTCCTTGTGATTGACAGTTACTGAATTGCATGTGTTTGTTTAAAACCTCTATGCAGTTTTTGACTGTTAACTTTTGTCTGCGTTTGCAAATGAGGGAGCGCCCAGGAGGGTATGCAAATCGTGAGACTTCTGTAACTGTAGGCGTTGAAATTGATCCCACTGTGAGGCAGAGCTTGAAGGGAGTATAGATTATTTCATGCTGACTGCCTAGGCTGCTGCAATGAAATGCTTTGTACCGTGCCCTGCCAAATCAATGTTTTGAACTAGGGTGGGCATAGTGCAGCCCTGAGATTGCATGGGGCCCGCCAGTTTGTTTCTGTGGCCCTTGACACCCTTTTTCTGGGGAGGGACCATGGAGAGAAGGCAGTTAGCCCCACTGAAAGCTTCCAGATTCAACAATGCTTCACCTTCTGAAACAGATTGCAGGGAAACAGATTACAGTGGTTGAACATTGTTGTTGTTGTGTGCCTTGTTTCTGACTTATGGCAACCCTAAGGTGAACCTATTTTAGAGTTTTCTTGGCAAGATTTCTTCACAAGGGGTTTGTTTGCCATTGCTTTTCTGAGGCTGAGAACATGTGACTTGCCTAAAGTCACTCAGTAGGTTTCATAGATGAGCTGGGAATTGAACCCTTGTCTCCAGAGTCACAGACCAACATGCAAACCACTGTGCCATACTGGCCCTTAGCATGTTGAACATAAGCCCTATCCATTTTTATTTTTTATTTTTTTGGTATATCCATTGGCTCATCTATGCCTGGTGTTGTCAACTCTGACAGGAATCCAGGAAACAGTGGCTCTCCAAGCATGTCTGATGATTTCAGGATATTTTGTTCTTGGGTGTTTTTTTAGTTTGTTTGGCATTTTTGGATGGCTTTATGGTACCAGGCTCCCTAAATCTTCTTCAGTTGCTCATATTGGATTAGAGTGGCCAAAGGAAAAAAATGACAGGGCTCTTTTACCTTACACATGTATGTATAAAGAGAATATCTACAGTGTTTAGTCCACCGTTGAGCAATGCTCAATTAAGACGTTAACTGGTTGATATGAAAATTGTAATGCCATACCAAAATGCAATACTAAAATGCCATAAAAGTATAAATTAACTGCAGTGAATTAACTGCAGAACTCACCACTTGGCTAGGTAGTGCAGAAGGATGTAAAATTTTTCATTTAAAGTAGAGGTTCTTAACCTTTTTTTATGGCAGGGGTAGGCAACATTTCCCCTTTAAGGGCCGAGGGACTTCAGCTCCCAAAAGCCTCAGCCATGTTGGCCAATAGTCCCATGTTGGCCAATAGCTCCTGGGATTCTGGGAGCTGAAGTCCTTCGGCTCTTAAAGGGGAAAGGTTGCCTACCCCTAGTCTGGTGTAATCTGTGACCCTTTCTCAGAATGGCAGGAGATTCATAGCAGCTTCATTTATATACAAAGCAGCTTCATTTATATACCGCTTCATATCGCGCTATGGGATGTCTAAGCGGTTTACAACTGTAAACTGTAAGTGGTTTACAACTGTAAGCTCATTGCCCCCCAACAGTTGGGTACTCATTTTAGCGACCTCGGAAGGATACAGGCCTGAGTCTAGCCTGAGCCCTGGCTAGTATTGAACTCGCAACCTTGTGGTCTATGAATGAGTGGCTGCAATACAGGCATTTAACCACTGCACCACCAGGGCTCCTAATCTCATAGGAGATTATTGCAGTGCTAATTAAACTGGTTTACCTAAGCGCGCCTCTTTTCGAAGCCAGGAGTTTTCTGGCTTAAGGAAATGGCCGCTGGAGCACCCCTGGGAGCGATGATGGACCCGGGATGGACTACCCAGGATGGAGCAGGGATGGATCACTGGGATGGCGATGATTTTAGTGGCTAAATCCTTGTGATAAGATCAGGATGTCACCCATTTTAAATTTTAAGCCAGCTCAGGTAAGCTGGTTTTATTAGTGCTGCAATAATCTCCATAGGCTTCATCTCCTTCTCTAGGCTTCAAGGGCCATCCAGTCAAACCCTCTGTCATGTAGGAAGACACAATCAAAGCACCCCAACAGATGGCCATCCAGTCTCTGTTTAAAAACTTTCAAAGAAGAAGACTCCACCACACTCAAAGGCAGCATATTTCACTGTCAAGCAGGTCCTACTGTCTGAAAGTTCTTCCTAATATTGAGGTGGAATCTCTTTTCCTATGGTTTGAACCCATTGTTCCATGCCCTAGCCTCTGGAGCTGCAGAAAATAAACTTGCACCATCTTCAATATGACTTTTTTTTCAAATATTTAAATATGGCTATCATGTCACCTCTTAACCTTGTTTTCTCTAGGCTAAAAACACCCAGCTCCCCAAGTTGTTCCTCATAGGTAATGGTTTCCAGACCTTTAACCATTTTGATCACCCTCCTCTGGACACAAGTTATGATCCTTAGATATTAATTTAACTTCCATTGCTGCATTCTGTGGAATTCTGGGATTTGTAACTTTGTTGGGGGGGGCACTAAGCTGTCTGTAAGAGAATTCAAAGAACTACCATGAAATAAGTCCCAGGATTCCTTTCATGGATGGAGCCCTGGTAGTTCAAGCTGTATCAAAGTGCTGTAACTGTGGAGTGCGAAAGAGGCCAACATCTGTTGGATTATCTTTTAATGCCTTCCTTCCTAAACAGCTGTGGTGCCCATGGTTTTCCCCTCTTGTGCCACCACTGCCCTCACTGGTATAGTTAATGCCAGTATAGTGCACCATCCTGTTTTTGACCATAGTTTAAAAATTAGTACATAATTCTGAAACAGTTTCTTGGGTTTTCAAAATTCTATCACAAGACGATAGCTTTTTCCTCCCTCAGCGTGTGGCAGTGGACCAAGATAAAGACTCACAGAGTGTGTAAACATAACATTAGTGTGAAGAGAACAAAGCATCTGTTGTGTTGTGACATGACAGGGCCAGTATTTTTTTTTTTTCCCCTGGAAGAGGGATAAAATTATCTTCGCAGATTAGGCAGGTTAACAATTTTCTTGCTGCTTTCTTTAATTCACTAGGCTAGCATTAGCTGTAAAAATACCATCTTGCCATTTGTTTATTCATAGGTGACTGTTAAAAAATAAAAAGCCTTAATGTGTTAACGGCAATGAGTTCCTTTTCTGGGAAAGAGAATAATAGCAATAGGGTGGAGATGGCAATGCATTGGAGACCTAATATTATCTTCATGCAGACTTTTTTGGTGACTGCAGAGGTTCCTAGGACCCTTAAACTTTCCAAACACATGCTCCTTTGCAGTGCTGTGACCCTTTTCCTTAGGAAAAGATCGACAGATCCACCTTGTGTTTATATTGCAGTGGGGAGAGAACAAGCTTATTTTATAACAAATGGTTGCTGTTTTGCATTTTATTTTTAAATTGTCTTCTGAGGAGGGACGGAGCACCTGGGCTGAACCTGACTGCATTATTTGGTTCTTGGAAAAAAGTACAGTTGACCCTTTGTATCCACGGATTTTTTAAATCCATAGATTCATCCATCCACGGGTTGAAAATATTCCAAAAAAGTATAACCAGCATTTGCTGGATGAATTCCCTCTCTTCCGCTCACTTCCATTCCCTTTTCTTTGTGTCCTATCTTTTTAAATTGCAGATGTGGGGGCCTTTGAAGACTGCTAGAAATAGTGCAAATTGAGTCCACTTTAAGGGTTAGGGTTAGGGAATCATGGGAACTGTATTTTATTGTGGCACCAGAGCTCTATGACAGAAGACTCAATGTCTCAGAAAAAAAAAACACAATTCCCATGATTCCCTAGCACTGAGCCAGGGCAGTTAAAGTGGACTCAATTTGCACTATTTCTGGCAGTCTGCAAAGGCCCTGAATGTAAATTTGTAGGCCACTCTGGGAGCCCTTTGGACTGAAAAGTGGGATATAAATGCTCTTTTGCCATTTTATATAAGGGGCACCATTTTACTATGCCATTGTATTTAATGAGACTTCAGCATCCATAGATTTTGGTATCCATGGGTGTGTGTGTCTTGGAACCAAACCCCAGCAGATACCAAGGGCTCACTGTATTTCTTTCAGAGAAAAGCTTGGAATTTTTGATAGAAAATTCTCAGCTCCCATACTAAACCACAGATTCATAGATTTATGGGGGAAGAGGCTTCCATGACACTTGGTGAATCTGTGGGATAATCCAGTCTTTAAAGGTCCTGACCAGGTATTGAATCCTATCTCTTTCCCCCCTAGATGCACCTTTTAAAGTTTGGGTTGAAACACAGAATCACTCCACCACCCCACTGACATGGTAGCGACTTGTCCCCACCACATAGGAGTTTAAGGTATGTTTTTAAAGTAGACAAAGTCAATGTTAATATGGTATTAAATATAAAATATATTTTATGTTCCCTGCTACATACAAAGAGAAATGAGGGATGGAGCAGATGAGGTAAGTGAAAACATAGAAAAATTAGATATTCCCTCTATTTTTCTATCCACCCTGGGCAGTTGGGATCTTAAATCAGAATAATTTTTCTCAGTGACATTTAGTTGTTAGGAATTTTTTGCCCAGAGAGCTTATGAGGCATGTGTGTTCACACATATTAAGGCTATGGAATGATGTGGAACAGAATTAGCATCTGTTGGCACTGATGGCTCTTCTCCTGGGCTAAAATGACAATATTATAACTCTACATATATATATAGTGGCATATTTCTGACTATACAGCAGCTGTCACTGAGTCTATAAAAGGATTTCTCAGAGGGTTTAATTCTCCCAGAGAATTCTCTGAGAGCTGTTGTTGTGCTATCAAATTCAGGATGCATAACTGGAAGAAGAAGAAGTTGTTGCTTTTGTGAGGGGAATCCTGTATTTGAGAGAAAGTTCTACAGGCCTTCCATATATATCCATGGATTCTTTATCCACATCTTTCATCCATGGCTTGAAAATATTTTATATATATATATATATATATATATATATATATATATTCCTAAAAGCAAATCTTGATTATTCCATTTTACTCTCCATTGGACTTGAACACTCATGGATTTTGGTATCCACGGAGGTCTTGGAACCAAACCCCAGCAGATACCAAAGGCCCCATTGTACTTGCACCTAGACAATGTACAAAATAGGGGGTTGAGTTGGACAATCACATTTAGGAGATTATCGCAACGCTAATTAAAGCGGCTTACCTGAGCTGGCTTAAAATTTTAAATGGTTGGCATCCTGATGTTATCACAAGGATTTAGATGACGAAATTGCCTCCCTGGTGCATCTCGGGTCCATCCTCGCTCCCAGGGTCGGTCAGCACAGCTTTTTTTGAAGCTGGGAGTTTTCTGACTTAAGGAAATGTCAGCTGGAGTGGCTCTGGGAGTGAGGATGGACCCGGGCTGCACCCGGGTGGTGATTTCGGTGGCAAAATCCTTGTGATAACATCAGGATGCCGCCCACTGAAAATTTTAAGTTGGCACAGGTAAGCCACTTTAATTAGTGCTGCTATAATCTCCTCTGAGAGATTTAGGTGTCTAAACTTTTGTCTAATTCTAAAAAATATTTCTAACTTTCTAATTTTGTCCAATTCCAAAAATATTTCCATCCTTCTATAGGAAGGATAAACTAGCCCTTTCCTGGCATTCCATGTGTAGGGTAGATAAACTCAGAAGGAAGGTGATCATGCAGATGTATGTCCCATGTTTTTCCCCATTGATATCTTATTTTAGAATGATATTCTAAAGAGCAAAGCCTTTAGGTATGCTTGGTGGTTGTCCATGCAATTCAAATGTGTTTAGTAGGAAATGCTCCCTCAGATTTGTCCAACAGAGGCATAAGTTATTAGCAAGCTGTTATGGCAGAATGGGTGATTATGTAAATTTTTATAAATTTTTGTTCCTGCATGCATTATGAATAGTTTTACTATTTTTCTCCATGCTATGAAAAAAGAATAATAAAAAACTACAATTTTCAAAGTTGTTTTTATCTTCAGATGTTTTCTGCTTTTCAAATCTTACTGAAAAATAACATTTTCCGAATAGGAAATAACATTTCTATGCAGAAAATGCTGTTTTGTGTGCAGGAAACTTGGTTTCTGCGCAGAAATCCTATTTTTGTATGTGCAGAAAATGCTCTTTTCTGTGCAAAAATACCATGGGTCGTCTTTATAAAAAATTCTGAATTGCAGATTCCTGCTCCTCTAGGATACTCGTCAGCGATTCTTGACACTTGTTAAACCCATTTTCACCTATTTATTTATTTAGAGCAGTGGTTCCAAAACATTGGTCTTCCAGCTGTTTTGACTTTAGCTCCCAGAAGCCTCAGCCATCTTGGACAATGGTCAAGGATTCTGGGAGTTGAAGTAACACTTGGAAGACCAGAGTTTTGAAATCACTGGTTTAGAACATTTATAATCCACCCTTCAGTTCAAAAGGCTCCCAGAGTGGCTTACAAATTTTGACGTTCAGATTTGCAATCTAAAAACATGGGACACACACAAAAAAAGGGGGGGGGATAGAAGTGAAGAGAAGAGAGGGAATTAAGTCCAGCAAATGCTGATTGCTATTCTCTTCCTCTGAGGCCAAAGCAATAACAGTTGAACTATTGTAAAAAATGTTTTTGAATTTTCTTTCCATCCTTAGCATTACAATCACCTGAACCATCAAAACATGGTGCTTCTTTGGGCTCTCAATAGATCTTATAGTTTTGTTGTGTCCTGAGCTGTCAGGCACTTGGAAGACCACAACATCTGCTTGGTGGGCCAGAACTTGAAAAAGTTATTTTTGGGACTACATTTCACAGAAACCCCAATGATCTTGCTGGCTGGGGAATTCTGGGCATTGTAACCTAAAAATGCAACTTTTCAAGCTCTTGGTGGGCTTTACTCAGTATGAAGAATACTTACTTGTGTGCTTGACATGAGTACGAATCTCATTAGATGTATTTAGTAATTCCTTGTTTTATTTTACACATATGAATGATTTTTTTGTTGCAGCCACATTTAGAATGTGTGGACATCTCAGTGCAAGATGGACTGAACTTGGTGTCACATGAGTGGGTAGAAAGCCATTTGTGACACCAGTTGCCACGTTGTCATGTTGGTCTGTGGAGACTGATTTGCCCATGACATTGTGGCTGCTGCAAAGTCAATCCCTTGTAGCTGCTTTTCATGCTTGACTTGTAATGCACAGAAGATTTCCATCACTTGTATAGACCTGACAATATGGTTTTATCCATCTCAGTGTTGGTGACCTCAGTGCTTCTCTGTGAGGCTTATCATATAGCTAAAATAAAGCGTTTTACCTGAACTGAATTTAATTTTAAATCGGGCTGCATCTGGACCCTATCACAAAGATTTTGCAGCTGAAATTGCTGTCCAAATGTAGCTAGGGTCCAGTCAGTTCCGAGGTACCTCTTTTTGAAACTTGGAGTTTTCCAACTTGAAAAACTGCCACCGGAGCGCTCTTGGAAGCTGGGATGGATCCAGGCCACATTCGGGCAGTGATTTCAGCGGCAAAATCTTTGTGATAGGGTCTAGATGAAGTCAGATTTAAAATTAAATTTGGTTCAGGTAAAATGTTTTACTTAGCCATGCGATAAAGTAATCTTGGAAAACTTGTTCTTTGAAAGTAATTCAATACTTACATTTTTATGTAATTTTAGGGCTACATTTCAAGGTATTATGTAAGAAACATTACTTTTCCCTTGCTTTTTAAGCTCTTTTTAAATAAAAAATTATAATGATGAAATGGGAGATGTTCTGCAAAGTTGTGTTGTAAAGTAACAAGTCAACATTACTCATTACAGAAGTTACATATCATTATATGTTTTGAGTAATGTGGTTGGCTCTATGTTGTGAAAAAAGTGCAAGATAGTGTTGATATTTGTAATGCATTTATTCCAGGCTCTGCACAGTGCTTCCTGTTGTTGTTGTGTGCCTTCCAAATCCTTCCTTGTTTATGGTGAGCCTAAGGCAAACCTGTCATGCGGTTTTCCGGCAAGATTTGTTCAGAGGAGTTTTGCTGTTGCTTTCCCCTAAGGCTGAGAGAGTGTGACTTGGCTAGGGTTACCCCATGGATTTCTATGGCTGAGTGGGGATTCAAACCTTGGTTTCCAGGGCCATAGTCCAGCACTCAAACCAGTATACCACATTGGCTCTCTAGACTTCTTTTATTTTGAGAGGATGCTCTGGAGAGGTTGCAAATGTCTACCAGAAAATACACAGATTTCAGTGTCATCTGATCTGAAAAACCTAAATTTTGTTTAGAACAGGTGTCAAATATTTACTGTGAGTTATGCAAAGGGACGAAATGTACACCCTTTTTTTCATTTTGCATAATTCAATTGGCTTTTAGCTATGGGGAAGGGACTTCTTCTATGATCCCATTTTAATTGCAGTGGCTACATCCTACGTAATCTTGGAGTGTGTTGTTTTGGGAGATGCAAGAGTTCTCTTTCCCTAAACTGCAAATCCCTGATTCCCTAGGATGCAACCAGGGTAGTGAAAATAAAATAATAGCATTATTAACTATTTAGCCCAAAGTGTTACCAGTACTCACTTGAGCATAACATTACAATTCTTCTTTGTGGTCTGTGGGACTCACAAAATGAGCACAGATAACCCATTTTGTGTGAGTTCACAGATGACCACTCAAAGTACATTCTGAAACTTAATTCTGGAAAAATTCCATTTTTGGAAAGATAATTTTGATCACTGTTGCTTGGGCCTTTGTCCCCAGCTCTTCCCTCACCTGCTCCGAACAAATGTGTTGGTCATTATATAATTATATGCATTAAGGATGGGAAAGTAACATGCTTCTGAGAGGATAAAAATAGTCACACCTTTACTGTGTGTGTTAATGTATTGAATTAGTAACATCAAAAGTACACCACTACAATGCATCCAGGCAGCAACCACTAGCCCAGTTTTCATGGCCACAGGAATGCATTCCTTCTCCCATTCATAAGTTTGGCGGTGTTGACTTCTTTCTTTCTTGTGATGTCAGCTAGATCAAATTGGTTATCTGCCACTGTGATGTCATCCCATTTAGTACAGGATCATTGACTGGCTGTGACAATTTGCTCTATGGAAAGGAAATCTGAACCAAAAGGAGGGGAAAAGGACTTAAGCAGCTGCGGATGAAGCCAGAAACAGGTGCAAATGAAGGAGGGGAAGGGAAATTTCCATTCCTCTCACCCATATTTATAGAGAAATATTCAGATCTAATACTGCAACATATGTCATGCTTTGCAGCTTGAATAGTTGCATACTCACTAGCCTGTGGGAGGAGGAGGATACACTTTGGTACTACCCAGGGAAGAAAGGGTTGCTCATAAACTGTCTTTAATTCTTGGTTTGGTTGCCAGGAAAGACTCACAAGTTTCTTATTCCCTCTATTATTAATTGTAGATAATACCTCACTTAGCAAACCCCTTTTAGCCAAAAAGCCTCCCAGAGAGGTTTGCAAATTGTTAATTTGGCCGTTCCAGACTTACAATCTAAACAAACATGACACACAGTGGAAAGGGAATGGCAGTGGCGGAGAAGATTAGGTCCAGCAGATGCTCGCTGCTCTTCTCTCCCTCAGAGGCCAGAGCAATGGTAGTTGGGAATGGAGAGAGATCCTCTCACCAGCCACTAGAACCAAGGCACAATGGAGCTGTACCTGGCTGCTCTTCTCTCCCTCAGAGGCTACAGCAGTGGTAGTAGGCATGGAGGAAGGTCTTCTCACCAGCCACTAGAACCAAGGCACGATGGAGCTGTATCTGGCTGCTCTTTTCTCCCTTAAAGGCTGTAGTCACGGAGGGAGGTCTTCTCACTAGCCGCTGGGACCAAGGCACAATGTAGCTATGCCTGGTTATTCTTCACTAACTCAGAGGCCATGCAGCTTTGGACTGTCCACTGTGGTCCTTGATATTCCCACTAGTATCCCCATTGTACACAAAGTCCCACCCCAAAGATTTGAGGTTGAAGAAAACAGTCCCAATCCAAGCTGTTGTGGAATTACCAAACCTTCTTCCTCAGTGTTTTGTAGACTCCTACCCTAAGACTGAAAAATATCCCCCCATCCCTCCCAAGGTCAACTGGGAGTGATACACATGGCAGCCCTCCAGAGCTGCCAAAATTCAGCTGGTGTAGCCTCCCAGGCTCTGGAGTGTTCCCTTTCCCATTTTACACATTTTACTAGGAAAGGTACAGTTGTTATACATTCCAGAATGGTACTGATTCCCACTCTGTTTTTAGGATTTTGTATTTCCAGACTGAAAAATAGGGATGGTTCCTGGGACTGTAATGGTTATGTAAATGGAGGAGTTTCAGCAGGTGTGGCTGTTACCTGGTTGTATGACAAGTCATACCTGCTGAAATATCCTCTTAATCACAACCATTAAAATTACAGTTTTCAAAGTGGTAACCTAGTGCTAGTATATACATAAGTGTATTATGTGAATTGGTGCACATTTTTGAACATTCATGCTGACAGTTAATTGTCTTCACTTTCTTCCATAAATTTGCATCTCTTCTCATCTCTTCTTCCTCCTCCTGCCGAAAATGTGCATCCATCCCAATGCCTGTGAAATAGATGGATGGCCACATGTGTGATAATTCACGTTTCTGTGGATTTCAGCAAATACTCCAGTCAAGACCACAAAGCCTTTTTCCGTGTAGTTTAAGCAGTTTTTTGGGAGGGCCGTGCAAAAAATCCAAACTCCTGCGGATTGTGTGTGGCCAGATTACATTCTATTTGACTGGAAAGAGAAATATTTTAAATGTGTAGATTAGTCCCTAGTTTAGAAGCATAGCTAAACATCACCCTTCTGTAAAAGCAAAGCACCCAACTCTGATTTTGCTTCTTGAAGAAAAGGGTGGCTTGTGTTTTTCATGAACAACTTTGTTTATTAAATGCATGATTCCTCTCTGAAGTAATTAATGTGTTGGGTTATTTTTTCCCTTCTTGTTTTTATTTTAGTCTCTTTTTTTGCTACCCCCAGCCTCTCCCCTCCTAATTTCCTCCCCTTGCTCTTTCTCTCCTCTTCCAAACAAGATTAAGACTCAAAAGATGTTGATTATAGACTCTTTTATGTGAGGAGTCTGGAATGGAATGTAAAGTGTGTCTCCCCTGGCCCCTGCATTCTCTGAGGTGGAGAAATAGCCGTCTCTTAAATAGCCTTTACTTGGAGCGCATTAGCTGAATAATTCAAAACTTTGAAGTAGGTGAATTAGAAGAGATTCATACTGGACTCAGGGGTCAGCAGTTAAAATTTTGTGCAGCTACAAAATGATTCAGAATATTGAAAGAGGGAGGCAGGGATGGAAAGAAAGAGCGAGAGACCACACATCCAGAAACGGTTGGTTAATTCACTAACACACGATTAGAGAGTCTTGCTAAGTTAGCTCTCCCCTTGCCAAACAGTGACCTGAATTCAGATGAACCCGCCTTCTTTCTTTGCAGATCGGCACTTAACCTGTGTTTATGCAGAAATGTGTGTGGTTTTTTTTTAAATTTTTATTATTTTTAAAGAGTGCTTTGGTATTCACTCTTTGGATTGTCCTTGCCAAATGGGAATTTTTATCAACAGGGATCCAGAGAGCTGCACTATTAAGATTATATTTGGGGAGTTTATTCTGATGTTTGTGTTAGTGTGACTATCCGAATAATCTCACTCACGCGTTCTGGTTTTGTTGTTCACACTATTTTTTTTATAATCAAAACTGCAACTATACACATCTCTCTGAGTTCTGTTGCTCACACATGTCAGCACTGTGAATAAAGATGGAGTCGATGATGCAAATGTCTTCGAAACATGGTCAAGACATGCAGAGTTTTATCCCGGTTTATTCCAGGTCTACTTACATTGGTTATTCATGCAGAGGGGTTGCAGACTGCCAGAAATAGTGCAAATTGAGTCCACTTTAAGGGTTAGAGTTAGGGATAGGGAATCATGGGAACTGTATTTTATTGTGGCACCAGAGCTCTCTGACAATGTCTCAGAAAAAACCCCAATTCCCATGATTCTCTAGCACTAACCCTAACCCTTAAAGTGGACTCAATTTGCACTATTTCTGGCAGTCTGCAACCCCCTGCATGAATAACCAATGTAAGTAGACACGGAATATCCCAGCTTAATTGGTATCCCAGCCCCCACCAAAACTAAATCAAATGCGTTTGAAATGCATGTGAACAACAAAGATTCAGGTAGAATAATCCCACATTCTACCAGGATTATTTTCACTGTCTGAATAACTCCTCAGGTCCCATTCACACTAGTGTTTTGTGTTGGGTAGATCCAGGGAGATTCGATAATGCTTTCGTTAATGAAATACCAAATCTGACCTGAATTGAAGTTTTCACTATGTTTACCCTGATCGAATCCCTCTGGTGCAATTTAACCTTCTTGAAGTTCACATTGACATAAGTACCGATTCAAAATGTATCCTCTGTATCGATTTCTTTTGATTATGTTCAGATCCTTATTTTATTTTTTTATTCTGTCAATCAAATGATGCACATCTACGTCATTCTACCTCTGTTGTCATCGTTGGTGACGTCGATTTGTATCCACTGTCACCATTTCTGATGTGTACTCCACTGATGTCAGCGGTGGCTAGCCCTTCAAATTAAGGCAAGCTACTAGGGATGCTATATATGGTGCTTGGCCAAAAAGAGGAGGAGGGTGTAAGAATATACGTGATATGGCACCTAGCCAGGGGAGGGAGGAATTAACACTCAGTCAGTGAAGTGCCCCATGTGGAAGCCACCCAAACGCAACAGTTTGCAAAGTCTGTTAAAAAAATTAAAAATATAAAACCATGTTCCCAAAAGACACACTACCCCTTCCCTGGCTTTGGCGAGGTCCGAACATCTGGCAATGGCACCATTGGGGAACACACAAAAAAAGCAAAAAATGGAAACAACAGAGTGATATGGTAGCCAGGGGAAGAGAGGAATTAACACTTGGAGAATGTGTCCTCCATTTCCTCCTGCTGCCCAGGAACAATGTCCAAAATGTCCTCTATTTTGAGCAGGACTAAGAAGCTTTATTTATATGAGCTTTTATTGGAGCATGTCCTCCATTTCTCTTGCACGTCCTCTATTTTGTGGTGTCGCATCCCCTTCCCCCTCGGCAGGGATGACAACTTTCTAGTCACCCTGGGATGAGGTCAGAGTGACTAGACCATCCTCTTTTCCTAGAACCTGTCCTTCCTTTCATCCTCCTGTCCAGGAAAAATGTCCAAATGCCCTCCCTTTGGGGCCTGACTGAGAAGCATGCATTTTGTCTTTCTGTGAGTGCTTTTAGCTTTTATATGGGTATGTCTTCCATTTTGCGGTGCTTTTGTCCTCCTCAGCGGTGATGACATGTGGGATGATGATGACGATGATGATGGGAAGCCCTTTCTTTCCATTCTGGCCAGGGAGGCCCTCAGGTTCTGCAACCCTGAGCTGTCACTTCTGCCCATCTGAGAGGGTTGGGCGGGTGCCTGGGGTTGTGGGCTGACACAGTGTGGGTCTGTCTATTTGTCTGTGTGTCGGAGAGAGGGAGAGCCTCCCATGTCAAATAAACAGGCAGTGGGGTGTGAATGTGTGGGTGTGTGTTTTTGGGTGCCTTGTGGTGGAAATGTGAGGAGGGGTGTGTGAGAGACACAGAAGGAAGCAAAAGCAGTGCTGAACAATAGAGGGAAAAGGTGAAGAGGAAGGGCTTGCAGAATAGGAGCCCCTGCTGCTGCTGGTTGTGCTCCCTGGCTCTCTGTGTGTGTGTGTCTGTCTATCTATCGAGCAATCGATTAATTGATTGATCTCCTCCTTTGGGAAGAAGAAGAGGAGGAAGAGAAGACCCCTGACCCCACAGAGCTGGCAGCGATGGGAGCATCAGATCTCCTCCGAGCCCCTGGCAGGGATGGAGGCTGCCAAGGCTGGCTGGTGAAGGCTCCTCCATTCCTTTCCTCCTTCCCTCTTCCATCTTTTCTCCTCCCTCCTCTTTCCCCCCATCCCTCCTTCTACCCACCCACTCCTCCTTGCAATGGCATTGTTGGGGAACACAAAAACAACAGAAAACAGAAACAGCAGAGTGGTATGGTAGCCAGGGGGAGGGAGGAATTTACACTCAGAGAACAAATTACCCTGTGTGGAAGCCACGCAAACACAACGGATCGCACAGTCTGTCAAAAATAATAATAAAAGGAAAGACATGTTCCCAGAAGACCCCCCCCCTTCCCCAGCTCTGGTGAGATCCGAACATCTGCCAATGGCATCGTTGGGGGAAAAGAGCAGAAAAGGAAAACAGCTGAATGGTTGTTTAAAGGGCACACCAGTGGGAAATTTGAAAACACCCAAAGCCGGCAACTAAGTGCAAGCCCAAAATCTGTAGCTGGGATAGGCATGTTCTATCCTCTGTCCACCATCTGCCCATTGATCCCTCCAGGAAGCCCCAAATCTGATTAGGAGCAAGTTCCCATGGTGGCACCCTGATAAAACCCTTTTTTGGGGGGGGGGAAGAAACAGGGAAAAACTCGATATTGGAAAACCTGTACTAAGGGGGATTTGACATGGGCCCACCCCAATTCTGGTTGGAAAACCCCAATTAAGTGTGAACAACCCATGTTTAAACCTATTTGTAAACTGGTTTATAACGTAGTGTGAACAATCCCTCAGTCTGCTTTCAGGTTCCTCTTGCAAGTCAGCCAGCCTGGGTTTCAGTTCACTTTATCCGGGGAATCGGATTTTTCTTGCTGGTTTGATTTATCTACAAATAGCTTTGATGTTCCCTGACATAATGCTAATAGAGTTTGTGGCACAGAGTCATAAGGAAGGCAAGAGGGGAGAGAAGCAGACAGGGGGGGGGGGAGGAACCTTCCTAAAAATAAAGAGCATTGATTTCCTCTCTACTGTGTAAAATGAATGTGAAGTGTACAGAGCAAACAATTAAAGAAGGATCATGAGCCAGATTTGCTTGGGTAACCAATTCTGTCTTTTCTCCTTTTTCTCTCCCTGCCTCCCACTCTGGCTTTTAGTGGAGGGCTAGATTTTGCATTATGTTATAGCCTGCCTCTTGGTCTCTACTGGGGACAAGAAGCAAAACCACGTGTCGTGCCTCCGTTAATAAGTTTACTATATAGTTGCTGCCCTGCTGATGCTGGAGAATGAGAGCCATCAAATGTGTGGAACAATGCAAGTTGTTCAATCAGAGTAATTGACAGTGTCTACTAATACAAAAGCTTTAAAGTTGTACAGAGTTCTTTGTAGGGGTGATAAAGAGCACTATGCAATATTATAAATGGTACTTAAAAATCATACTGCTGCTTTAAGATAGTAAGGGTTTTTCTCAGACAGTTAAGGTAAATGAGAGATTCAGGAGTTCAGATGTCCCAGAAGATGAGGGGAAGAAACCTGAGATAAGCATTGTCCATGTTGTCATAATTATTAGATCCAGTAATAATGCTATCTGTAGAACCAGGTTTTGGAAATTTTGAGATCCCAGAAGTGCCTTAGGGTGGATAGACAATTATTTGTTTATTTTTTAACATACCAAGATGTGTCCTTTATTGTGTGCTGTTGTTGTTGTCTTCCTTCAAGTTGTTTCCGACTTATGCTGATCCTATCAAGGGACTTGAAGTCACATGTCAAGCAGTTTTCTTGGAAAGATTTGTTCAAGGGGATTTGCCTTTGCCCTCCTCTGTGGCTGAGAGAATGTGACTTTCCCAAGGTCTAAGCAGGCCTAAGCAGACGGCACAAAGCGCCATTTTCGAGGCCAGGAAGGGGAGGGACAGCCTCACGCTGGGCTCCCCAACCCCTTCCCGAATACGTCATCGGAGCGCCCGTCGCTCTTCACGGCCAACGCTCTGATGACGCACTTCCGCTGCAGTGTCTGCACACGCTGCAGCGGAAGAGGTGTCGAAGGTGCGCCGGAGGCCTTTTGTGGCGCACCTTCGGCATCTTGTGGAAGAAGCGCTATTTTAGCGCTCCTTCCTGGGCCTGAGATGCTACGGCTCGTGGCCGAGGAGTGTGGATACCTTGGCCCTGATCCGCAGCTTCCCAGGGCGGCCCCATGCCGCTCATCTGCTTTCCCCCTCAGTGAGTTTCCATGGCTGAGCAGGGATTTGAACCCTGATCTCTGGAGTCATAGTCCAGTGCTCAAACTGCTACACCATGCTGACTTGTCCTGTTCAGTGGTAAAACCACATGCATAAACCTGATTGGAAAACTGTAGAAGCTGCTACCAGAGCATTCTGGCCTGTGCAGGCACCACTAAAGTTTTCCTTGACCTGATACCCTTCAGCTGCATTGGAGTACCACTCCCATCACTCCCAGATAGTATGGTCATCTGGAGTTTACCATGTTAGGGTAGACTGCATTGCACCTTTGAACAAATGGGAAAGGAAAGCAGATAAACAAACAACCCAATCCATAATTTTCTTTATGTTTGTATGTAAGTTTAAAATAGCAGGTTGCAGTGTTAAGTGCACTTACCAGAAAGTAAATTTAACTGAACACAATGGGGCTTATTCTTAAGTTTTGAGTTGGAATTGTTTTTTGTGTGTGTTTATGACACGGTAACTTGTTATCCCACTTTATGGGGATATGTCTTAAGTGGCTGCCATGTGAATGCCCATGTGATTGTTACATTTCAAAAGTCTTCCTTTGAAGATACAGCTGGATATTAAGAATAGATATGGTTGGGAATTTTATTTTAGTTTCTTAATAAGAATTTACAACAATTTGTACTTTTCTTTATACTGGCATGGAAAAATCCTGAAGTATAGTGTTGTAGTGATTTCAGTGTTGGTCCATGACCCCAGAGAGCAGAATTTGAATCTCTGTTCAGCCACAGAAACCCATATGAGAGTTGCTCATGGGTTGTGTGAGACATAAAGGCCCTGATCCCTCCTCCTCTTCCCAAACCTTTTTAGGTGTACAATTTACATATATGTTGAGTTAAAAATGTAAATTACTTAAATAAAACTGTTCTAATTTGAACAATAATATTTCCTTATAAATGTTAAAATATGAATATACATGAATGCACAAATTAACATACACTGTTAATGTTAAAATGTGAATATACATGAATGTACAAACAAACGTACTCACATTAAACAAGCAAAATGTTTATATTCATATACTGTGTTGGGCAGCCATAATGTCCGAATGCAGATGTAAAAAGAGTCACAAGGGTAAAATTTTGAGAACTACTAGTGTATATGAAATATAAATGAATATATCTCATTCAGTCTATGCAAGCGTTCCAAAACTTCAGAAAATCCAAAACTATTCTGGTCCCAAGCATTTTGGATAAGGGAGACTCAACCTGAAGCTTAAGCCCGATTTAGCATTTAGTGATGTGGGGAAGGGCCTTATTTTATGAAATGCTGAGAATGTCCTTAAGATTGAAAAACACCTTTAGCTCTGTATCGCTTGCTCAGACCTTTTATGAAAAATTGCTAGCATTTCTCTCTCTCTCTCTCTCTCTCTCTCCCCCCCCCCCCCTTAGATTGCTTTAAATTTAGCCAGACAACTCACAGAAGTCTCTTTGAGTGACACAAAAGAGGGAAGGAGAATTAATTGAATTAATTCAGCAGTTGGGAGCTATTATAACTTTGGCCTCTGAAGTGTACGTAAGGGTTTTGTAGGCTTACTGAAGAAGAATGGAGGCCTTAGTTGCTGCTGAAGAGAAAGAGGCAATTAATATGGGACTCAAAATACGGTGTGCAGGCCAAGACCCTTGTGAATGGGAGGTTCCATTTGCAGTCCTTGTTGTTTGGGTTTAATGGTGTGGGGTACTTGGGTAGGATCAGTTAATTAGGATAAGACAGTGCTTTGTTATAGGTGTTTTATTAATGAAAGAAATTCTCCATCATGTCTATACATCAGGGAAGAATGCTGCAGACTTAATGTTCCTGAATTCTATCTATAGTTAGGAGATCAGTAGTGGGTTGTACTCACTGGCTGTAAACTGGTACTTAAATTCAATCCGTAATTTCTCCAACAGTGGCCAAGGGAATATCAGCACAGGTTTTAACTAATTGTGCAATCATACTTGTGTCTTTTCAGACTTTGCCTGAATGTAGTGGGGCTTATTCCCAGGTAAGTGGTCAAGAATACACCTGATGGATTGTTCTTGTTACAGTTGAGATTTAAAGGCTGTATTAGAAGCAGTTTTGCAAACCTTGGTTCAGATTCAGAAAACACTTTGTTGAAGTCTCAGGCTACTCCTTTAACCATAGTTAAACACAACCTACATAGTTGTACAGTCGTCCCTTATTGTTCGTGGTCTTGTCATTTGCATCCCTCGCTCCTTCACGGACGGCAAACCATGGGGGCAAAATGTTGCATGCACTGGAGCATGCCCCCATTGGAATCAATGGGGCTCCAGTTTGTTGTGGCACTAGAGCTGTCTGTCAGAAAAGACTAAATATCTCACAAAACAAAAAATCTTAGAATTTCATAGCATTGAGCCATGGCAGTTAGAGCAGTGTCAAACTGAATTAATTCTGCAGTGTTGATGCAGTCCTAGTTAAAACAAATAGAGGTCTAACACTTTGCCCTGGTTAAAGCTGTTAGGGAAATAGTGGGTGGTGTTTATTCACTAAAGGGAATGTATGCTATATCCCTCAGTTCATTACAGATCCATTGACTTTCCCAGTCTCCAATCCTGAATGTGTTTGTAATAAGATTGCAATTCTTCATTAATTTTCTCCTCAAAAGAAGCAACAAATAATTTTAACAATTTTTTCCTGTTGGAAAAAGTCTTTGAAAATTGGACAGTACTTAAAGAGTATTTGCAATTTGAGATTTATTCTATGCAAAATGTACATGCAGTTATTTTATGCAGAAAACAACATTATATGCACAAGAAAACATTTCTGCGCAGGAAATAATATTCCTTCATAGAATGCTGTTTTTTTTTTTTTTTTGCACAAAATAATCATATGTGAAGTTTGCACAGAAAAATTCCTAAACTGCAAAAATTCTCTTCGATCCAGAGTTCTTCTAGTCAGGGTTTCTTGATACTCAAGGAACGTGTATTTCACCTACTTTACACATATTTTTGGATATGCTTTCCATTCATAGTAGGTGCTAGATCTTCATTTTTCATCATTTGATTATTTGACTCTTGATGACAGTCTCCTATAAAAAGTGTGTAGGTTGACATCAGAAAAGATAAAAGTTCTAGCTGGTTAGATGAATCTGTCGTAGCTGGTTCACACATGAAAGGAATCACTTCATGGCTCTTGTCAATGAGCAATGAATATGCATGGGTGAACCAGCCCCTGGTGCGCTTGAATGAGGACACTACAGTTTCTCTTTTTATTGTAGTCTGGGTTGTGAAGCTGTTCCTGCTGCAGCATAGACATGTCCAGAGATTGCAATAGATGCTCTGTGTTTGGCAAAAGGAAAGTGATTCTGGAGAAACAAGTTGGATAGATAGATAGATAGACATAGATGTTATTATAAAATATGTTTTAAGATGGTCTCTGCCCTCAAGAACACTGGAGGGTTGCTCAACAAAAACTAGAGGGTTGTGCAACCTAAATGTTAGAAAATCATTTTCATGATGTTTATAACTGTTTAGTATAGCATCCACTACAAGATAATGGTGATAGTGCTGATGCTTTTCCTTTTTTCTCCTCCTTCACCTCTGCTTTCTTACTTTTATTTCACCATCTATGCACATAGAATCATAGAGTTGAATGAGACCACAAGGAGTATCTAATCCAACTCCCTGCTATGCACAGTCAAATACATAGTCAAATGCTCCCAACAGATGACCATCCAGCTTCTGTTTAAAAACCTCCAAAGGAGACTCCATCATACTCTGAGGCAGCATGTTGCACTCTTGAACTGCGCTTACCATCACAAAGTTCTTCCTCATGTTTGGGTGGAATTGGGTGGGTAGGTTGGATCCATTGTGCCGTGTCCTAGTCTCTGGAGCAGCTGAAGACAAGCTTGCTCCATTCTCAATGTAACACCCTTTCAAATATTTAATCATGGTTATCAAGTCACATCTTAACCTCTTCTCTGGGATCAACATACCCTAACATGCTCCTCATAGGGCATGATTCCAGACCTTTCACCATTTTGGTTGCCCCCCTCTGGACTTGCAGCACCTTGTCAACATCCTTTTTGAATTGTTGTGCCCAGAACTGGACACAGTATTCCAGGTGAGGTCCAACCAAAGCAGAATAGAATGGCACTATTACTTTCCTCAGTTTGTACACTATACTAACCACAGTAGTTTGCAGCATTAGCAAAAGAAAAAAATCCCTGCACCAGTGGGTTTACAGTCTAAGATTTGTCAAAGATAGAAGTTAGGAAAAATTAGTTTGGATAATAATGTGGACATATTTTTATTTTATTTTACACCACCTTTATTTTACGCTAGCATGTGCTTCGGATATAAAAGGAGATATAAATATCTTAAAGCATGTTGAAACTTGATTGTAATTTGATCTTCACAAATTTTGCAATGGAATTCCCAGATGGAAAAGAGGATGGTATGAA
>JAIPUX010001232.1:163502742-163540054 GCA_020142125.1 Phrynosoma platyrhinos | reverse complement strand
AAATAAAAAAAATATGGTGTTATTCCAGGGCCTCCTTATGTTTTTGGGTGACATAAGGAGCTGTATTATAAAATTCCTAAGAGTGAAATCAGGATCCAAGTCAGGAACATTCCAAAGAATACCCTTCAATCGAAGAATTCTGTCTCTTGAAATCTTGCCAAATACATTTTAAGGAGTTCTGTGATTTTCTTTCAATATACCTTAAAAACCTGGGAAACAAATCATGGAATTTTAACCCATGAGCTTCCAGAGATGTGAAAGAAGACATTGGTCTCCACATTTCCATTGTACAGTTTACTGGAATGAATTTTTATTCTTCCCACATGCTTACTGAAAGAATATTGGGGAAAAAAAGTTACCCAAAGCACAGCAGAAGGGGAAATTGGATTGCACAAGGTCACCTACAAAATAAAACAAAACATTGGGTTGCTGTGACATATTATTAAACCAGAGTTCTGAGGAATAGATATATCATAGAGCTGGTTGAACTGTTATGTCAAGTGCAAGGAACATATTCCAGATCAACTCTTGCAATTGGGCAAGAAATGAGATGGTATTTTATGACAAGGTGTTTTGATGTTGAAACAAGCCTGAATCTATTAGTTGCGGCTTTGCCGATTAAGTGGGTAAGTAGCTCCTAAATGACTACAATAATGGCAGAGCATAACATTTTGTGCCTTTTTGTTACCACTGAGATCAAACCCAACACATGTTGTGCCTTCAAATCGTTTCTGACTTGTGGCAATGCTAATGTGGGGTTTTCTTGTCAAGATTTGTCTAGAAGGGAGTTTGCCTTTGTCATCCTCTGAGAATATGACTTGCCCAAGTTCACCCAATCGATTTTTATGGCTGAGTCCAGATTTGAATCCTGGTCTCTGGAGTCATAGTCCAGTGCTCAAAACACAACACCACACTGCCTCACATTTACTTACTGGGGAGATAGTTGTGTAGTTTGGATTGGAGAGGGTAACAAGAATCCTAGTGGAAGACTTGGTAAGAAGTTACATTACTTTTGCTACCATGGCTGTCTCATAATAGAATTTGCTATGGTTCCTGTTTTGGAGATGCCTTATATAAATCTGTGCAGATTGTTATTCCGTTATTCCATAAAATAAAGTAAGGGTTATTGAACTGCAAGTCCTAGTAGCTCTAGTCAGTGTAGCCACTGGTGGAGTATGTTGGAAGTTGCAGTCCAACAACATCTGGAATACTAAATAATTCTCACCCTTCTTTTTGTTGGCGGGGGAAGGATATTCTATTATAAGCTTCCAAGGCCAGCATCAGTAGTAATATGTAAGATCTGGGCATTCTGCATCACTCAGTAACCATTGACTCAAACCCACACTTATACAACAATAAAATAAAGTAAAGTAAAGTAAAGTAAAATAAAATAAAATAAAATAAATGCAATTCTGTAGAGTGTTTTTGTTCAAAGTTCCTTTTCTTATCACATTTTCCTGTTTTCACACTCTCTTGAGAGTAATTAGAATCTCACCTTCTTCTAAACATCAGGCAAATATTCACTTGCCCTTTCCCCACAGCCTTCACAGAAAAAAGATCCAAATGAGCCAGAGGTTTCAGCCCTGCTTGGAATGTAAGTGTTTCCCCAACCCTGCAAACTGCAACCCACCAGTGGACATGCAGCCCATTTTCTGGTGTCTGTCCTAATAATTCACTGCCTAATGGTGTTTTTTTCTATCTTCAAAGAATGTTAAAAAAGGTGGCCCTTAGTTCCAACATGGTAGTACTTAGATTTTTCAGCAAATGTGAACAATCAGGTCCAGGAGTAGCCTGTGCAGGGATAGTGGATACACTCTTGATCCCCTCGCCTAGAGCTTGTTCAGAGGGCTTTGCCCTTGCCTTCCTTTGGAGCTTGAGAGAGTGTGACTTGCCCAGGATTACCCAGGGGGGTTCCATGGCTGAATGAGGATTCAAAACTTGATCTCCAGAGTCTTAATCCAACACTGAAACCAGTATGCCACACTGGCTCTCCTATTTTGAAAAATTATCAAGTTATATGGTAGAACATCAAAATCAGGTTCCTTCATACCATGTTATTTCTGATTTCTATATATGGGTGTGAAAGCAGGGAAGTGAAGAAGAGAGGAGAATAAACTCTTTTGAATTGTAGTGCTGGAGGAGTGTTCTACAGTTACTATAGACTGCCAAAAGACAAATAAATGGGTCCAAGGGCAAATAAAATAAGCTATCACACTTTGGACACAAAATGGGATGGTATGACTCATTGGAAAAGATAATAATGTGGGGAAGTTGGAAGGCAATGGAAAAAGCGGAAGACAACATAGGCGGATTGGCTCAATGGCCAGACGTGAACAGGGCTGTTCTCTCATTCATATGCTATAAGTAAAAACAGACTTGGTGGCACATAATGACAAAAAATGCTGAGGCAGTTTTAAAAAAAAAACTTATATGGGTTGAGCAAAATAAGGCCCTAGGGCCACATGTGCCTCCCCCAAGGCTATGTTTTAGCCCTGGAAAGTCAAACATAAGCCACAGAACTGGCCTGTGGACCAGCTGTAGTTGCCAAACCCATGCTTCCTATGATAGATCTGATCCCCATAAAACCTTTCAGGCATGCTCCTCAAGGTTACTGTAGACTGCAGGTGAGGAAGGTGTGGATCTTCAGATGTCATTTCGCTGAAGTGGCTATAAGCCCAAGGTGGACAGTTGTCAGGGATGCTAGAGGTTCTTGCTCCACAGGCTCCTTACTACATCTCAGCTTTACTTCTATCTCTAGTTCATTCTGCCTCTCCTGCACCTTAGGGAGGAGCTAGGTTTCATCATGCATCAAAGATTCATTGAATTTGCACATCTGACCCTAAACTGTTAGGGACACACTAGGTCCAAAGACCCATTTTTATTGGTGGTGTTTATGCGGGAAATCTAGATTGATAGGCTATAACTTATCCTAAATCACCAAATATATGTTACCCACAGTCCATGTTCACTCATGCTGTGTCCTTTCCTTGACTTCGTTTCTTCTTCCAAATGCTCCTAGCAAACAATATTGTCCTGCAAATGCAGCAAGTTGGTAATAGACCTGGTGCTTTTGAACTGCCTTCAGTGATGCAGAGCTATGAAGGTTCTGTTTGACTGGTCAGAAATACTAAAGTCTTGCAGAGTTGTGTTTTTTTAAAGCATGCACAGAGAAATCAACTGCATTTCCTAGAATTAAATGACTACTGTGCTCTTGAACAGTTGCCCCTTGTGAGCTGTGGGCAAACTAAAATATATCATTATATCCTTTTGCTGCTTGCTGTGGGATTATAACTGTGGCTGGAAAGTATTTTTTAAGAGAGAGAGAGAGAAAAGGAGGGGGGAGAAAAGTTGTAAAGAATGGCAACAGCTTTATGTATGCATCTGCTGTGTGATATTTCCTGCATTATTCTGTAACAAGATGCTAAGATGGGGCCGCTTTTACATTGCAAACAATAGGAGTCTTTCTTGAAAGGTACCTTGTTAGCATTTCTCCTGCCACCTCAACTCCCCCCTTCCTTTCCTAGACTCTAGCATGTTTAAGCTATCACAGCACCATTGGCATTGACAGTTTTCACACTAATAAATGGTCCAAAAGCCTTGGAAATTCTAGGTGGTGATTTAAGAGTTACAGGGAATATAGCACTCTCTAATTTCACCGTTGCAGTTTCCTTGGATACAGAACATTTTTGCATACCGTTACACAAGATGCTTTCTTGCTATAATCGTTCCAATAAGTTTGGGTTTTGGAAGAGGAAACCTTGGGGGCGAAGACTGATGAACGTTTCGTATGTTCATCACTGGAGAGGATAACAGGAAGAGAAGAGTCTTAATGTTGTCAATTAACCTGCACAGCTTGTTTTGAGTAGGCATCCCTTCTAAGCTACTGGAGAAATCTTGAATTTGTATTGGAGAAATGCTTTGACACTGGGCACACAAATTGGGTTGCTGCTGAGGTGAATGGGGCTAAATATTTGTGTAAGGATTATTGAAGAGTTGTGATTTTTCTCATAGGCTGTTTTGCATACAGATGTAAGTTACTTTGGCACTATTTCTGAGTTTAAATTGTGGATGGAGGTTTTCTGAAAATGAGTGGCTTGTTCTACTATGGTTGGTCATCTCTCACAGGGATACTTTATCTGCCTATTCCTGCATTGGCAAGGGGTTGGGTTTGATCAGTGCTACTCAAGGTGGTGGTCTGTGGACCAGTGCTGGTTTGCATTACAACTGCTACTGCTCCCTGCACAGTTTCCCAAAAAGAAAGAAGCAATTGTAGTCAGAAGGCACAAATGTGGTGCCAGTCTCTGAAACATGGGGCGAGGTGGGGGAAAACTTTTGGTTCCTTACATTAGATAGCTTGAGAAACATTGATTTAAGGCACATGATACAAAATTCAAGATCCCCAGAGTGCTGTAGAATCAGAACACATTGTAGGTGTACTGTCTCAAACAAGGAAGTTACAACCCTGAATTTACATGACCTGGGCAGGGTTATTATTAATAGAATTTCTTCTAGGTTTTTCATTCATAAGGTCACCATAAGTTACCATAAGTTGAAGTCAACTTGATGGTACAGTTGGGCTTTGGGTCACTGTTGGCTGTGGATTCTCATGTCCCATAGGTTTAAATGATGGTGATGTGAATGCAGAAATGTTTAAGATTGAATGTTCATGTTTCCAGCATTTTATAATAAACTGCAGCTCCCAGGATTCCATAGGCTGGAGTCATGGAAGTTGAAATGGAGTCGTAGCTCTATGATTTTACAGTGTGAAAGGTCTTTTTGTACAGCCATTATAGATGGATTTGAGGAACAGTTGAAGTTGTTGGATGCATTTAGCTTGGAGAAAATAAGATTGGAAGGTGGTATAAGAGCCAGCTCTGAGTATCTGAGGAGCTGTTGTTCTCTACTAATATAGAGGATAGGACAAATGACAAGCAAAGAGATTCTCGCCAAACATTAGGAAGAACTTCCTGAAAGTAAGAGCTGTACAACAACAGAACAGTCTGCTTTGGTGGGTTGTTGTTCAATGGAGGTTTTAAACAAAGATCAGATGGCAAGCTCTTGAGTTACTCTAGCATTGGATTCTTGCTTTCGTGTGGTATTTATTTATTTAAAATATTTATACCCTGTCCTAAATCACAAGATTTTTTGGACAGTTTACAATAAAATCAATTTAAGAAACATAAATTTAGAGCAGTCACAGTGTATGATAATAAAAATAATGTAAACATTCTGAGAGTAATTTAAACTAAAATTTCATGTTAAAACAATTGAAAAATACATATGTATATCAGTGTGGAGGAAATAATAAAATGCTTTTATTTTTTTAAAAAGCCAGATTATAACTTGGCACTGAAAAGAAACCAATATTGATGCCAGCCAGGTCAGAAATGGATTCCGTGACTGTCATCATAAAAAAGGAAGCTAGACTAGATGACTCTTGGGGTACCTTCCAACTTTTATGAGTCAGTAATTCTTTGTCAAGTGAGGTAATATCATCCCCTATATGTAATTGCCATTGGAATCAGCCTACAGCATGAACTCTAGTAGAGATATTTATAGAAAACATTTAAAAACTTATTTTCAGAATTGGCAGGTTGGCAATAGGAGAGTTGATAAATAAGCCTTAGTTCTGTTACCGGGTTGTTGTCATTTTCTTTTTATGCTAGGAAGACTTCTTGAGGTTCCTTTTATAAACACTTTTCTTCTAGACAAGCAATATATTTCCCAGATCATTTAATAAAATAAAGTCATTGTCTCAGCAGCACACAAAGCACAGATAATCCTACAATATCATTTGGACATAAATTCCTGGGACAGGTGCAAAATGGATCTCTTTGCAGCCGCCTTGGCTTTATTGAAATTCTGTTCATAAAGCTTTCAGCTTTCGAATGCCAAAAGCTGTTTCAAGCTTCTTTTTGAGAAAATGACATATAGAAATGTATTATGCCTAGAGCAGTTATTTTTCTCAGGCGGAAGAGTTGGCTTCTTGTAAGGGAGGAGTGCTTTTCTGCAGAGGTTTCTAATATCACAAACTTGATTTTTTTTTAAAAAAAATCAAGTAAAAATGGATGCTGAGCAGGCATTTCTGTGTCAGACCTTCTCCAGCCAAATACTGCTTACTAGCATCTGCTGCATTCATAAGTGATAGATAGATAGATAAGCCCCAGGGTAGGTCTCAGATATTCCACAAAAACATCGGGTTTATCAAGTTCTTGGTGGGTGAGCATTAAAAGCTTCAGAGTGTATTTCTTTCCCTTTTAGGTTTTGGAGGTGGAATGTTGTAAGACCTACTCTTTGCTCAGGATATATAGGCTGCAATCCTGTTGGTGTCATAAACATGTCTGAGTTCTCTTATGCATATGGTTATGCATTTGTTGGTTATGCAACAAATATACTCCATTTATTGGTTGAAGTTCTGAAAGTGTGACCATTTTACATGGAGTTGTACATTCTCAGATGGTACAGAATGCTACATCAGTGTCTTCATCGTATTATTATCCACTTGGATTTCAGAAACAGCCTGTGAGTTTTCCCCATTGCACAGTGGGTTATTACTGCTCCTCTGTCTATTACAGCAATTAATACAACAACAGAGAAAAATGCATATAATATGAATGGAATGAAAGTGATGTATATTAAGCCTCCTATCTTTAGTTGCTGGCTTGCATTCAGTATCAAAGGTACAGACGTGTCAGACAGAAATAATCTTCCATAACTGTTCCATATTCACTATCATTGTGTAGTCACCATCTGGGGGCTATTGCCATGATTGTAATTACTGTCCAAAACCTATTTTAATGGGTTTCAGCTGCACTAAGAGAAGGAGATATGGGTCAATGATGTTTCCCCCTTCTTTCCACTAGCGAGCAAAGCTATAGCCTGATGCAATTCCTTGTCACAGCCTTGCCTGTGGACAGTAGGGATGTGTGGAAACAAGATCCCCCAACAGCTCAATTGCCAGCAGAACACATCTTTTCTCAGTGTAGCTGATGCCTGGTACAGTAGGTTTGGAGGGGATCTGGCCAAGAAACACCACTTAGTTTTGCGTACAAAACTAAGGGGGGTTGCAGACTGCCAGAAATAGTGCAAATTGAGTCCACTTTTAGGGTTAGGGTTAGGGAATCATGGGAAATGTACTTTATTGTGGCACTAGAGCTCTCCGACAGAGAAGGCTCAATGTCTCAGGGGAAAAAAAACAATTCCCATGATTCTCTAGCACTAACCCTAACCCTAAAAGTGGACTCAATTTGCACTATTTCTGGCAGTCTGCAACCCTGTATGGATTCTACCTATAGGAAAAGAGTTAGGAAGAATATCTTGACAGTAAGAGCTGTTCAACAATGGAATAGGCTGCCTTGGAGTGTATTGGAATCTCCTTCTTTGGGTTTTTTTTTAAACAGGCTGTAAGTCCTAAAAGTTTGAGATATTTCTCAGTTGCTGTGGGATTACAATTGAAGCTGTAAACGAAGATTGTTCTCTTCTTCTTCTTCTTCTTTGTTCAAAGAAAGCTTAAATCCTCACTTGTTAGTTAAAAGTGTAGCTGATCTCCTAAACTTATGTAAAATTAAAGAGGTTTGAAGGAGGTGGCTTGCAGATGTTCAGGAAAACAGAGATGGGGATCATAATGTATTTGGTCTATTGATTCCTAAAGTTTGATGGAAAGGTCTTAGCTTGTTGTGTTGGTAGCAGGAGAAACTTGGCTTAGGATCCAGAGATACCTCAAGAAAAGTACTTTAGGTCTTAGCTTTCCACAGAAGAGGTAAGCAAGCAAATTTAAAGCCCAAACATGCCTACCTCTTCCCCTACTCCACAAGACATGGGCTAACCATAGCTCCAAAAGTGTCATATCCCAAGGATCCTTGGCTTCAATACTGTAGCTGTGCATTTGGAGTGGAAAGACATCAAAACACCCAGAGGAAGTTGCCAATTTACCAGTGTAGTTGCTAAGTGGCCATTGCAGAAATGTAGCTAATATTATGATGAGTTATTCTCTTATTACCATCAGTCATTTGGATTCTATCCAAAAATCTAGAAATCAGCATGGTATCAAAAGGTAATGTGACATATTTGAAGTAGCGTCACTTACTGGAATTGTATTACTATGATCTTTATAGCATTTTCATTTAGATGTTTTGTCTGTCCATTTGGATTTGTTCCCAGATCATCCGTAACAAGTGAAACCTTGGTTGTTTTCTTTGTAGGCCTTGATGTTTCATAATCTTCCTCTCTTTGTCATGCTGTCTTATCATACTGTCATCAGGGATTGTCATCACATTGTTGTTTTTATGGTGGTTGATAATAATAATGGTTTAGTTCACAGGACCAAAGTGTTTGGCAGTGCAGTTTATGAATAAAATTAGAGAATATTGTCATAAAGAGAAGGTACTTTGGATTTAGGACATATGGAGTCCCTCTTAGGTCTGAGGACGCATGACATTGCATTGACTTACACTAACTTCAGCTTTTGACGAGGACTTAAAATTCTACTGCTTTTCCATGTGTTTTCACTAGACTCTGTAGAGCAGTAAAGTGAAGCTCCCAGGTGTTCACTTTGACGTTTAAATTATTGATTTAGGGAGCCTGGTCTTGGAATGTAAAAAGGCCACCATTAGAATGCTAATGAGAAAGATTAGGAATCAGTGTCCTGGAATAGAGAACTGAATTATCTGAAGTTTCATCTAGTCAAAGACAGGCCTTCAATATGTTAAGCCTATCTGATTTGAATATATATATGCCTTAGCATTATCCTTAGGAGTAACAGCTGGAATATCATCTTTCTTGAACATTAGGTGGCAGTGTTATATTGAGTCATACTATTTGACTGTCTTGCCCAATATGGTTCACCCAAGGGATGATGGATATGTTGTTATCTAGATGTTGTTGGATTACAACTCCCATTATCCCTAGGTAATATAGCCAGTGGTAAAGGGTTGTAGAAGCTGCAGTGGAAAAAAAAATATGGTGACCACATATTCCCCAACTTTGGTTGATGCTGACTGCCATTGGTTCTCCAGAACAGAGAGAGTTCTTTCCCAACTTTGCTTGCTGACTGGACTAAACCTAGGGAATTCTCCAGGCAAATTGTCTGTTTTACTGCTGAGCTATGGTCATTTTTACTTAAGGGAAATTACTGGTATGCTTCCTTTATAATTTGCTGTTGTGTGCCTTCAAGTTGTTTCCACTAATGGCAACCCTAAGAAAACTGGTCATTTGTTTTCTTGTGAGAGAATTTCACTTGCCAAAGGTCACCCATTGGGTTTCCATGACCATGCAGGGATTTGAATCCTACCCTCCCAGAGTCCCAGTCCAACACTCAGACTGCTATACCTTGCTGTCTCTCTCTTACAGTATTATATTGTCTCATAATATGAACAAGTTTTGTATGATATAGGAAAGAATTTGACCAAATACAAGCAGTTTCCAAAATAGTCTAGGGAAACCTTAAGGTCTTTAAAGTCATCCCTGGGCCACCTTAGTGGCTAGTTCTAGGTTCTGGAAGCCCCTTTCTGGGGTTGTTAAAACAGCCTCCTCCTTGCTGTCCTTCCATCAGCAGGCAAATACTTTTTTGTTCCCATCAACTGTTGAGAACTGATTTTTTTTTAAAAAAACAAACCAACAACTATATGTACTGTTTTTAACCACACTGTTTTTAAACACTTTTAGAAATGTTTATGTGTATATTTTAGATTGTTTTTAATGTTATAGATAATAAAGATTATTATGCCATGGGCAGTGATGAGGCATTTTAAGGGTCATAATGAGTTGTGTCAGGCCTTTCAGCACTCCACATGAACTGAGTATGCATCACCAGAAGACTCCTTGGGATGCTTTCACTATTTAGGGTTGTGTAATTGATGGACAAGGTGTTTGTTGGGGTGGGGAGCTCTGGTATGGAATTTAATGTAAAACTTAAAGAGCTGGAAAACAAATGGGGTACCACAATAATCTTCAGCTCTTGGTCAATTCTGGGACTCCCAGATGGGCCAACAATGTAGATTGAGTAACCTCAGGCAGGTCACTTTTTCTTAGCCTAACATATTGTTCTATGCCTCCATGTTGTTTCCAACTTATGGCAATCCTAAGGTGGCATGTTTGTTGAGTGGGTTTGACTTTATCTTCCTTTGAGGCTGAGAGAGTATGACTTGCCCAACTGAGCTTCCATACCTGAGTGGAGATCAGCCCCTGGTCTCTGGAGTCCTAATCCAAAGCTCAAATTACTACACCATGCTGCCTGTTTCAGCTAGAAGGTACTTGAAAGGTTATTTGGTGGAGGATGAAACAGTTTATTTATGTTGTTCTTAGTTTCTTGGAAGAAGGGCTAGATGTGAATATATACGTACTCAAGATGTTTTTAAAAAGCTTGGCATTCACTGTGGGGGATCTGGGTGTAGGTTGCTCCATCTGCTCATGCTGTGCATAGTTTTTGGTTGTGGGTGGAATTATGTCTGCTACTGACATAAACTCTATGTGAGAAGAAAGTCATGTTCAGGTTGTATGACAAAAGTGTGTTAGATAGTGTACCCATTCATGCAATGAATTGGATGACATTGCAAGACTTCACAAAATTGCAAGACTTCAGGGATCATCTAGTTCTCCAAGTTGTGAGGAAAGTGGCCTTGCATTGAAATAGTGGCATCCATTTTACCAATGTGGTAAAACTACTCTAGGTTTTACTCCAGATTTTTAAGGAGCTACAGATCTAGATGGTCTTAAATATCCTGTCTCCCTGTATGAACTTTAAGATCCTTGGGGGAGAGCTTTCTCTTGATTCCATCAGGATCACAGTCCACTTTGTTGAGGACGGAATACAGAGCCTTTTCAGTAGCTGCTTTCATTGGGATTCCCTTCCATGGGAGTTTAAGCAATCCTCCTTTCTATTCTCCTTTTGCCAGATGGCAAAGATCTTTTAATTGAATAAGGCTCAAAATTATTGATTGGTTGTGGGAAACTTTTGAACTCTGTGTACGTGCTGTATTTTTAACTTTATTGTTCTACATTTAAATTATTTTATATTTTAAGAATTGTAGTGTTGTTTTAATGTTATGATTGTTTAATTGTGTTTTGACTTTGTATCATTAGAGTTACCTTATTTTTAGGCTTTGTAAGCTACCTTGGGTTGCCTACTATTAGACAGACAAATACAATGAAATAAAATAAGCTACCTAAAGTGCTGAACCCCAAAATGGGCATGGCTGAAACCCAGAGAGATTCACCACAACCCTGACATGGAAGTCACTGGCTATCACTGGAGTCAAGCATAGTGTAGTGGCTACTATTTTGGGTTTGGTTTGGGGTATCCATGTTAAACATTGCCTTGAAGGTCACTAGAGAAGAGTCCAGTAAGTGCTGGCTTCTTGCTTGTCCTACTTACTCCTGTCAACATGAGGATAGATGTAGGGATGCTTGTCAGTTTTGGTTGATCTGCATTTGGAAGTGAACCAGCCTCATTCACACTTTCTGAATTTAAGGGGTGGGTTGGAACATAGTCGTCCTTCTAATTTCACACTTCTTCTACTTTTGTGACAAGTTACCAAAATGTATACAAAAATGTACAGGAGATTGAGCAAAGAGTCTTGTAATTAGTAGGTTCTTGAACATTTCTCCAGTTGCTACTTGTACAATGGAATAGCACCATTGGATGTACTGTATATACTCATGTATAAATCTAGAAATTTTAGTCAAAAAGGTTGACTCAAAAAATTTGGGTCAACTTATCCATGGATTGATGGGTGGGAAGATAGTGGCGGCAGTGATGGTGGCTCTTTGGGGCTTCCATTCAAAGGAGTACCGAGAAAGTAGCAATTATCTTGGAATGAACTCAGCCCTTGCTTTTCACCACTCTTCTCAAAGAAGGGAATGCTTCCTTTTTTTTGGTAAGAGTTAATACTGTACCTTAACTCTTGCATTTTCATCCTTTTTGACATGTTCACATTTTCTTAGCCCTCACACCTCTTACACACATTCCTAACTCCCATCTCTCACTCCTCATCCTGTCCTGAATCTAACTGTCTCTGATTTGAATGCAGACCAGCACTTTAGGCCAGCCTGGGTGTGGAGTTGGGGTGGTGTGACCACACGCCGGCCGCTCTGACTCCACCCTGATGCCGTGCACTCGACCACATGGCATGCGGCATCAGGGCACCCCCTTGGCACAGTGTGCAGACACGCTGTGCCAAAGGGGCACAAAAGAGCCACCGCGGCTGCTCAAAGGGTGGCTTTTTGCCACCCCAAAAAGGAGCGCCATTTGTTACTCTTTTGGGGACAGAAAAAAGATGGATTGGGGCCAAGGCATGTGGTTGTTGTGGCCCCGATCTGTCGCTTCCTGGGGCGGCACAGAGCTACTTCTTATGGGCCGTCTGCATCTGCCCTAACTCTCCTAACATCTCTAATTCCTATTCCCAACTGACAGTCATATATACCAACCTCCTCCTTGCCCCATAAGTCCAGAACATCTCAGAGGCATGCAAATCCGAGGACTGCTCTGGTTATTCTCATAGTATCAACCCAAGGTTTATTGTGGCATCCAAATTGAGACAATATATTTGAGCAGATCATCCTTTTCAGAATTTGAATACAAGTTTATGCTTCTTTGTCATGCAGTGTCAAGTTACTATGCCTCCTCCCTCACCATCATTTGCTTGCCTTTCTGTAGCCATTGGTTACATGTTGCTGATAGAATGAGACAAGAAGATAGCCCTAAATTTCATCAATATGGTAATGAAGTATTTGTCTTGGACTTGAGAAATTTGCATTTACAAGGTGAATGGCTGCAGAGCTTTCTAAGCACTACAAGAGACTAGTTTCTGTTGTCAGAGAAGTTCTTTACCCCTAACCAAAGTCACCTTGATTAGTGCTGTGCATGTTTGGAGCATGACTTCCATTTTTAATTGGTATTTTTATTCAAAAGAAAGTCCACTCCCACTCTCTTTAATTGAAACCAGCATAAATCTAAGTAGTTTCCTGCTTGGATGTTTCAAAGCCACACACAAGTGATCACCATCCCAATCTTGCAATTGAAATCACAATATTTAGTATTTTTTTTTAAATCAGAACTGTATATGAAGTGATTTTTGTTCATTTCCTTTCAGTTCTCGGTTGAATAGTTGCCTCTTACTTCTGTTTTCTGCCTGCTGAACATGCCACATTTGTTAAAAATAAATTCCAGCAACTAAGAACCTATGTAGGAAATATACGTTCTTGTTCAATCTGAGAACCTTGCCCAGCCCGCAAAATCAGATAGATGAAGAAAGCCATCTAGGAGTAATTCTTACCTAAGTCTTATTTTCAAGGAACAAGACATTTTATGTTAACCTTTGCCAGTCTAAGTATGTACTTATGTGACCCATTTGTGGTGTTTCACTACTTGAAGCATTAGAAGTAAAAGTATTTCCCGTTGACAAGGTTGTCAAGTCATGTCTGACCATAGGGGGTGGTGCTCCTCTCCATTACTAACCTGAAGAGCCAGTGTTGTCAGAGACTACCCTGTAGTCACGTGGCCAGCATGATTGCACAGAACACTGTTTACCTTCCCACTGAAGTGGTACCTATTTATCTACTTACATTTGCATGCTTTTGAACTGCTAGGTTGGCAGAAGCTGGGAATAGTGACAGAAGCTCACCCCAACATGCAGCACCCAGGCCTCGAACTGCCAACCTGCTGATCTTGCAATCAACAGAGTCAGTGTCTTAACCACTTGAGTCATAATAGATTTAATGACCCCCAGGATGCATTCCTGCTTGTCACATTGGTTAGGAAAATTGACACCATGAGGATTGAGGGCCTTCATTGAATCTCCCTCTCCCTTCCCTACTTGGTCTTCATGTTCTTGGTGGCTAGAGGAGGTGATGTTATGGTTGTTGGTCCATGTATTTCATAACAGTGTTATCCAAAGAAAAGTGGGGGACAGGGGAGCACAAACTGTCAGCTTCACTTTAAATGTTGGGCAAATTAAATTAAGCTTTGTAAGAGGCTGCATAACTTTAGGACAGGTGTTACCATTGTATACCAGTACTCACTGAGTAGAAGTCCAAGTTTGGGTGAATTAAGATTTTATTTAAAAATATACAAGAGTGCAATCAGACACATGATAGTAATGCAAACAGACACGGGCATTCAGAGCTAACTGAAATGGAAATGGGATAGCAGAGGTTTGAGGGGTGATAATTACCTGTCCAAAGAGTAGACCACAGAAAGTAGGAGTTGCTCAGACTGGAGTCTGAGGGTAACACAGTGAATGGAAAAATCTCTCTATGCACATGCAACACAGACTGGGGGCCAACTGTGTGCAAAAGGACTGGTTTTGGAGACAATATTTATACCTGATAACTAGCCTCTAGGGGTGTGTTTGATGATCTGTAGCAGTGTAACAAAGACCTGATGGCTTTCCCAGGAATCAACAATGGGATTCTGGACTGGTTGATGGTGTTAAATTTAGGGTAACAAAAAACAGTGATGGGGGAAACACGGCAGGGGATAGGCAGAAAGAGCTGGTTTACTGCTTCGATGCAATGAATCCTCTTTTGTTTCCTGCTGCAAGAGGAAATTCAAAAGGGGTCCTGGATAAGGAAATAGTCAACACACCCATTTAACCTTCATTGTAGCATTACCCAGATCACACACCTGTCTTCGAGCCTTCGCTCCTTTCCCAAGGGAAATCCACCTTGTGTTCCAAAGGTCATTGTGACCTCTTAAGAACATGCTGGCCCTAGAAATGAAAATATGAAAAGATTGAGACTCCAAATACAGCGTGCCTGTGCATACGCAGGTGCACCATATGCATCTTTAACCTTATGCAAAAGGCAAGCCCTTGAAGCAATAGTGGCATGTGCACCTGAGGCGCATTCACCACACCACATGCCAGAGCGCATGACCATTGTTTTAAATGGGGCTTGAGCATACACGTTTTTTCCTTTACGAGGGGGTGGTGGTCTGGAACAGATTCCCCGCTTATGGGAAGGGTCCACTGTACAGCATGGGGTATGCATGGTGTACTAACAGCAGGAAGGGTGATCTGGGCACTAGTAGGCAATTTTCAATGACAACCTTGTGGCAGTCATACCCTGTGCGTCAACCCTGAAGCTTGGGAGATGATACTGTGCATAAAAGAATAGGGTTGCAGCTTACAGGATTTCGTATTTGTCCAGTCTATTCAGTGTCACATCTAACCCCTCTATCATGATCCCAATAGAGGTGATAGGAATTGGTTTCTTAGTTCTCCATATTGCCTGGGGCCAATAGAACCAAAGGGAAGGAGTAATTAATGAAAGTAAACATTCTGGAAAAGCTGTATGTCTTGATAAAACACACAGGAGAGTTGATCAGGAGCTATTGATTAATGTGTGGTGCGGCTGAATATAGACTCTGGGGTTGGAGCTAAGGTGCTTTGTAGGAGTGTTATAAAATCATTGTAATAAATCGATTTCAGCTAGTGCTTAAAACTGGCAGCAGAGTTATAGAATTACACTCTGCTTAAAAGAATGAGACTGGCCCTGAAACCTTGCCATAAAAATTCTGCACAGCTTGTAGAAATTTCCCACTATATGTCAATGTTCTCAGGAACATCCTCCCCTCCTTCCGCCTGTATTCTTACCATTTCTGATCTTTTAAAGTCACTTTAAAATTACCAACACACTGCCATTGGTGTCATATCTGTGTCTTTGCAGACTGTAACCATGGGTTTTCTTTAATGCTAAAGTTCATTCACTTCTTATGTATAACAGGGTAACTGAGTAGCCAAGCTTCAAAGGACAATCAGGAATCCCTAACAAGGTGTTTTTTGACAAGTATCCAGCCCATTTTTTGTTCTTCAACATTTTGGTAGAGTATCCTTTTGTAAAGCAAATACAAATACATGCTGTCTAGGTGAAATTTTGGATCTGCTTTGGGAACCCACACATGCACAGGATTTCTTAAAAGGGAGAATTTATCTGGGCACAGAGTGTGCAATGCCATCCTTGCCAAAAAAAAATTAAGTTGACAAAATGTCCGTCATTGTGATGGACAGATTAGCAGTGTCTTGACATTTTGCCACTCCAGGGGATTTTGCCAGTCATTTAAAATGACGGCAGCTGCCCAGCACTGTATATAAAAAAGTACACTGTTCAGAATATATGTGTGTGAGGGAGGGTTCAGTTTACAACAGGCATTAGCCCTGGCAGGCCTCTGAAGTTATCCATGGATGGTGATAGCTGATGCTTTTTGTGTGAATGAGTCTTCAGGTCATGACTTATGGTGACCCCATAAATTTCATAGGATTTTCTTAGACAAGGAATATTCAGAGGTGGTTTGCTAGTTTCTCCCTAATCCTGCTTAGATGACCCAACTGACCCTGAGATGACCCTGCTTAGCTTCTAAGATCAGTCAGGATCTGGTGCCTTTAGACTGTTTAGGCTGCCTTGCTAATGCCTTACCTGGACATATATCATAGCAAACCTTGGAAGCTACAGTATCTGAAATCACTGGGCTGCATTGCTGGAAGCCAGAATAGCCATGGCTTTTGGGCAGGTTTTGGTAACAACACAGAATGGTCTGAAGTTCTGGTCCTAAGTACTTTTCCCCATAGGGGCACATGAGAATTGTGTAGTTATGTGAGAAAAACAAGAGGTGCACTTGAGATAAGGATATATCCTTGTCTGTGCTTCTGATAACCTTAGTGCCTTGAGCAAGTTCCCATCCTTTTCCTCAAATATTTTTCATTACAATCCTTTTATACATATATCCTGTATATGTATACTTATTACGAGAATTTCCAAAGCCAAGTCCATGATTTACAGCTTACCAAGAACTTAAATTAATTTTTTTTCCTGACTATCTGGGAATACAAAGATGTGGCTGATCATTTCAAAATTATGTTAGTTAAAGTGGTGGTCTATAAGACTGCTGCTGGTCTGTGAGCCATTGGCAGCTGGTCTGTGGTGAGTTTCCGCTTCCAACAAGCAATGCAAATACGGATGCATTTACACTATAGGAATATTCTTTTGATACCACTTTAAGTGCTGTAGTTCCATCCTGTGAAATCCTGGGATTTGTAATCTTACAAGGTCTTTAGCTTTCTCTGCCGAAAAGTGCTGGTGCCTCACAAAATGACAAATCCCAGCATTCTGTAGGATGGGGCCATGTTAGTTAAAAGTGGTGTCAAACTGCATTGTTTCTACAGTGTAGATCCACACTGAGATAATAATATGGCACAGATGTGATACCAATCCCTGGCACATTGGGAAGAATAATTGCCAGTGCACTACACCAGGTTGTTTGAGAAGCACTGTAGTTCCTGATTGATGGGCTCCTCTCAGTTTAGTAGAATACAGGTTGGGTGCACGCATCTGGTCAATTGTGGCAGAGTGTTTGAAGAATGGGGCAGAGTGCTGAGAGTTGTTTATTATAATGCATAAACATAGCTTGCTTTGCACAGATTTTTCTATTTGTCACTAATAAATTGCCATCTTCTTTTCTTTTAAGGATGAAAGAATGATGTGATGGAGATAAATATGGGCCATTGGTCAGGTCCTTTGGCCCCCACATCTGGAGTAATCTTCTTTCTTGTCCAGCTTTGGGTGAATATCTGCCATGGCCTTCAAGGAACACTACCGCTTGGCTTCCACTTCACACATTCTATGTACAATTCCACAGTATATGAGAACTCTGCAGCACGAACTTATCTTAACAGTCAAAACAGAATGGGTATCACTATGGCAGACCTTTCTTGGGATATCAAATACAGGATAGTGTCTGGTGATGATGAAGGCTTTTTCAAAGCAGAGGAGGTTGTAATAGCTGATTTCTGTTTTCTTAGAATAAGAACTAAAGGTGGGAATTCTGCGATATTGAATAGAGAAATCCAGGACAACTATTTATTGGTAATAAAAGGTTCTGTTCGTGGAGAAGACTTGGAAGCATGGACAAAAGTGAATGTTCAGGTTTTAGATATGAACGATTTGCGGCCTTTATTTTCACCCACCACCTACTCTGTAACAATAGCAGAAAGCACTCCTTTAAGGACTAGTATTGCACAAGTTACAGCAACGGATGCTGATATCGGTTCTAATGGTGAATTTTACTATTACTTTAAAAATAAAGTTGACCTTTTTGCTGTCCACCCAACGAGTGGAGTTATCTCATTGAGTGGCCGGCTGAACTATGATGAGAAGAACCGCTATGACTTGGAAGTTCTGGCTGTGGACCGTGGAATGAAACTCTATGGTAACAATGGAGTAAGCAGCACTGCTAAACTTTACATACATATTGAACGCATTAATGAATATGCCCCAACTATCAGCGTAGTAACCCATATTCCCTTCTCTTTGGACAAGGAGCCAATATATGCTATTGTTAATGTTGATGATCAAGATGAAGGTGCCAATGGTGAGATTGAATCTCTTTCTATTGTTGCTGGAGATACCTTGGAACACTTCCAGTTGGCTAAAGAAGGTAGATGGATGAATGAGTACAAAATCAAAGGGAAAAAGCCTATTGATTGGGAGAATTTTCCATATGGCTACAATCTTACTCTGCAGGCAAAGGACAAAGGTTCTCCTCAGAAGTTTTCAGCTGTGAAACTGGTCCATATTGCTAGTCCCAAGAGAGAAAGCAATCCAGTAAAATTTGAAAAGGAAATTTACGATGTAGCCATCAGTGAATTCTCTCCCCCTGGAGTTGTCGTTGCTATTGTTAAGCTAACCCCAGAAACCCCAGGTGAAGAATATGTATTATTACCTAGTGAGGATGCTGACTATTTTAAGATTAACCACAGGACAGGTCTGATTACCACCGCACACCCTCTAAAAATTGTTGACAAAGAATTTTATGATTTAGAAGTGGTAAACAAAGATGGTGACCTAAAAACGCATGTTACAGTCAGGATAGAGGATGCCAATGATCACATCCCAGAATTTACACAGCCTTCATACAGTTCCTATGTCAATGAAAGTGTACCTGTAGGGACTACCATTTTGTCAGTTTCTGCTTTTGATAAGGACCGTGGGGAAAATGGCTATATTACATACAGCATTGCTAGTTTAAATTCACTCCCTTTTTCCATCAACCAATTTACTGGTGTTATTAGTACTTCTGAAGAATTGGATTTTGAATCCTCCCCAGAGAGCTACAGGTTTATTGTGAGGGCTTCAGATTGGGGATCACCTTACCGCCATGAAAGTGAGGTTAATGTCACAATATACATAGGCAATGTAAATGATAACAAACCATTATTTGAAAAGGTGGCTTGTCAGGGTGTGATTTCATCTGACTTTCCTGTTGGTGGACACATCACAGCTGTGTCTGCCATTGATATAGATGAGCTTGAACTTGTGAAATACAAAATAATTTCAGGTAATGAACTGGGGTTTTTCTACCTGAATCCTGATTCTGGAGTTTTACAGCTTAAAAAGTCCCTGGTTAGTGCTGGCATCAAGAACAACAATTTTGGACTTAGAATAACGGCAACGGATGGGGAGAATTTTGCCGATTCCATGTTTGTTAATATTTCTGTGGTTCATGGCAAAGTGTCTTCCAAAACTTTTAGCTGCAGAGAGACGAGAGTTGCTCAGCGGCTGGCTGAAAAATTGCTGAAAAAGGCAAAAGCCAATGTAAAATTGAATTCTGAAGATGGCTTCTTGGATTTTTATTCTGTGAATAGGCAGCCCCCTCATTTTGATAAATCATTTCCTAATGACGTATCAGTCAGGGAGGACCTTCCTGTTGGTGCTACCATATTTAGAATTGAGGCCTATGATGCTGATTCTGGCTTTAATGGGAAGGTGCTCTACACCATATCAGATGGCAATACAGACAGCTGCTTTAATCTTGAAATGGAGACAGGTCTGCTTAAGGTACTTATACCCTTGGACCGTGAAAAAGCAGAACTGTATCTCCTTAATATTACCATTTATGACTTGGGCACTCCCCAGAAGGCCACATGGAGATTACTTACCATAACTGTAGAGGATGCCAATGATAACAGACCTATATTTTTGCAAGAAAGCTACTCAGTTAGTATTTTGGAAAGTACGAGTATTGGTGTGGAGATTATTCAAGTTGAGGCCACAGATAAAGATCTAGGGCCAAATGGGGAAGTGACATACTCCATATTAACAGACACACAGCAATTTGTTATCAACAGCTCCACAGGGATAATATACATAGCCGATCATTTAGACAGGGAATCCAAGGCAAATTATACACTAAAGATAGAAGCAAGAGACCAAGCAGAGAATGGGCACCAACAGTTTTCTGTTGTGCCTCTAACCATATTTTTGGATGATGTCAATGATTGTTCTCCAGCTTTCATACCACCTAGCTATAGTGTGAAGGTCCTAGAAGATCTACCAGTTGGTACCGTCATAGCTTGGCTTGAAACACAAGATCCGGATCTTGGTCTTGGAGGACAAGTACGTTATTCTTTGGTGAACGATTACAATGGGAGATTTGAAATAGATAAAGCCAGTGGTGCTATCCGACTAAGCAAAGAACTTGACTATGAGAAGCAGCAGTTCTACAACTTAACTGTCCGAGCAAAGGATAAAGGGCGCCCAGTATCTCTCTCTTCCGTTTCCTTTGTGGAAGTTGAAGTTGTGGATGTGAACGAAAATCTTTACACCCCTTATTTTTCTGACTTTGCTGTTACTGGATCAGTAAAGGAAAACTCACGCATTGGAACCAGTGTTTTGCAAGTAACCGCAAGGGATGATGATACTGGCAGGGATGGTGAAATCCAGTACTCCATCCGGGATGGCAGTGGACTTGGCCGGTTTAACATAGATGAAGAAACTGGTAAGTTGTCCATTGTTTTCTTTTTTTCAGAAATGTTGCACAATAGAGCAAAAAACTTAGCAAGTGTCTTGGAGGCAATCTTAATGTATTCACTGTATATAGAAAAGGTGTTCAATGTGCTGTAAGGTATGACATGCATGCTTATTGTTATTAAAGTGTGATGGAAATTTCATTGAAATCCATGCTGTGTTGCTCAATTGGGAGTCAGACTGGATAACTCAATTGAAAATGTGCTTTGCAAAGTGTGTATGGATCTATATCCAGTCTGTTTGCTCTTTCCATCCTCCTTCTGTGTACAAGATCTGCTTCTCAGCAAGCATATACACATCACTGTTGTTGAGTATGACCATTCCATTTCCAGTGTCAAAAATTTAGGCTTTGGTCAGATCTCTCTCTTCCCTCTCCCCTCCATTCCCTTTCTCCTCCCTCTCTGGGCTTCTCCAGGTTTGTCTAATAAATATGAGTTCTTGTGATAAAGCCTTTTGGATTTTGCCAAGTTTTGTCACATGTTGTTTCTGCATCAAGTTTTCCATCCTTTTGGCGGGAGGGGGGGTTATTTGTAGTGATTTCTTGGATTTGTCTTAGGCATGGTTTACTTCATATAGCTTTATGATTTGAAGGGCAGATTTTCTCTATATATATTACATACCTTACAGAGTTGTAGTGCAAAAATGCTATCCCTGTAGCTCAAAAAGAATTTGAAAAAGAAAGTTGGAGAACAGAAGCAAGCATCCACCATCTCTTAGAATTAGAAAGACACTAAGTTGAGGGCAGGAATAAAATGTTGCAGCTGGTCCTTGGAATTATCAGAAAGTAGTCCAGGACAACAGAAACATCCATTATCGCATGTCTTTACAATTGAGCGAATGGGACTGCTGCTGCCATTGCACTCTCTTCCTGACTTCCCTTTTATCTCACTTCCATGCCCTAGACCTTACCCAGCATGCCTTTCAATTTTTTAATTTAATTTTTTAAAATGCAATTCTGAGATTCTGCTACTGTGATTTAAGTTTTTTAAAAATAGAAAAGAAATAGAAAAACAATTAAAGGGAATCGGCCTGCTTGGAAATAGTGAGGGGAAGAAGGGAACAAGGGGAAGAGGAGGAGACAGTGATACCACATGACTGCTAATAACACAACTGCCTTGACAGTGATGTTTCTCACCTGGGGACTAGTGTGATTGGGAGATCATTGATGGGTTTCCCCGTCAGTGAAAAGGGGCACCGTGACCGTGCTTGGCAGGACACAGAAGCTATAGGTCAGAGGCGGTGTCATGTGATAAGTATCACCAAAGCTGTTCTTTTCCGACTGTAATCATGGTTTAAAAGCTGTGTGTAGTAATCTTAATAGAATCATGAAACTGCCTAGTTAGAAGGACTCTAACGTTCACCTATTCCAATCCTTTGTCATGGGGGAATCCACAGCTAAAGAATCCCTGAAGATGTGCATTGAATCTCTGTTAAATGTCTTCCAATGAAGGAGAGTGACAGTCTTGAAAAGTGGTTTTTTCCTCCTTTCTTATAGGAGAAAGCTTACATCCATATTTTGGATACAGGTATAATAATTCCATTTCATATTTCTCTCTCTCTCTCTCTCTCTAGTAACATGTTTCAGCATCTTTTTAGTGATATAAGTATAAGTGAAATATGTCTCTCCTTCTCTATGAATTTACCCATGCAGAAACTGCTCAGGTTTATCTGTTCCAGCAAAGATGTGAAAGTACAGACTTCACTTTGCCATTGCTCTGCTTTTTCTGAAAAGGAAATGCTTGCTTATTTGCAACTCCATTACTGCCTGTATATTATGTAGTGATAACCATAAATTATGCAGGTCACTGTGGTAGACAGTCACTGCACTCTTGACCCTATTAAAAATGAAGTCCAATAAAGCAAAATCAGGCCGTTTGTTGTGTGGAGCAAAGATTACCTTTCTTTATGTCTTATTGTTCATGTTTTATTTGATGGAGCTTTTTGTGTTAATATTCTTGGTTGGAAAAAAAATAGAAAGCAGCATTTATTACTGGAGAAACTTAGTATAGAAGCAAGCTGTATTTGAACTTCATGCTTGTATTAGGGCTGTGTGTGTATCTGTGTGTATTTTAATGGGAAAGACATTAAATGTACTCATTTTCCAGAGATGATTAGGGGTCTGACAGTTTTCAGAGATTTAAATTGCAGCCTCACTGCCATTAGGAAACATTGTCAAAATCAGGGAAGGGAGGAGCAGAGGGATGTGGCCATATGATAAAATTGCAGTTCAACAAGCTGGTTGTTTAAATATCTAATAGCTGCTGGCATTAACAGGGCCAACTGTGACATTAGATTAAGTGAGGAAATTAGAAAGCATTACTTTGCATTTTTAAAAAAATTCATTAAGAGCTGTCTTCTGACAAAGCTCTGCCCTGAGACAAGGAGAAGATCCAGGGGCATGAACTCCCCACCTCTCTTCCTTTTACGTTCTTCTCTTCTGCCAAGAAAGTGAATGAATGCTTTTAAAAGGTGAAGATCTATTGTATAAAACTTGGCAGCATTGGAAATCATTGGCAAATTACTTGGGTTCCTTGGAGGCCCAGTGGAAAGGTCAGAAGTTGGCTTCTGGTTGTATATTTTGTTCATTCTAGATTTTCCCTTCCACCACTGGAGCTGCAATTTCTTGGTATCACTGGCACCAATCTCTGCATGCAGTGCAAAAGATAGACTTTAGACTGACATTGAAAGATAATGAAGGTTATGATAATGAAAGGTAATGAAAGCAGTGTGGGCTGGAAATCCTGAAAGTTAAAACTATTCCTTATTTTTATGTGCTTATCAACAGGGAGAACTATACTAATTGATTCTCTTGTATGTATACATTGCCCTTGTTAATATTATGGAAAATATTTTTGTATATTTTAATTGTATTTTTTAATGTTGTAAGCTGCCTTGAATCCCGGTCCTGGGAGAAGGGTGGAATATCATCATCATCATCATCATCATCATCATCATCATCACTTCTCAGAGTGGTGGTCCATGGACTAGTGCTGGTCCCTGGCAGGTTTCTAGTAAAGAAAAAAACCCACACAATTGTAGACAAAGGGAACAAATATGGAACCAATCCCTGGGATGTTGAAGGGTGGGAATTCTGGTCCCTCACTGTCAAAACTAGCAGTAGCTCTCCCCAGACCCAGTCAATCAGGCCTCTGAGGAGTAGCAGAAGGCTTTGTTGAGAAGTCAGAAAGGTCCATCTAGTAAGGCATCTTTACAAAGAACTAAAATCCGAGTACACATGCATCAAATAAAAGCAATTGAAAAGCCTCAACTCCATCCCACAAAATTGATGGGCTGTACGTACACAGTTCTCAAAATAATTATTTCTTCATTTTTTCCCATTCCCAGATGTTGAGCCTTGTTGTGCTAATGACCATTGTTGATAACTGGGCCCTTCAAATGCCTCTAAAAGTGGCAAAAGGAAAAACACTCACACAGATTCCTTTACCAGGCACTCAAAAGACCCAATTAAGTCCTCTCTGTGAAGCTATTTTAACCTATGCAGTTAACCTATTTTAAAACATATAAAGGAGCACACATTTTATATCTATTCATTAAACCCATATAATCATACTTAGCCCATAGAATATGCTAGGATATCTCAGTTATAATCTCTCTATTAACTCTTTTATTAACCTAAGTGTCTCTGGCTTCTCTATTCTTTGAGTAGGCATTGATGGTCTTGCCCACTTTGTTCCATATAGCACAAATCTTTATCAATAACCAGGCATGTATAAAAATATAATATACACCTGTATAACTGAGCATAACAACAAAATAAACAAATCCAAAAGCATATTAAAATCCCCTTACATAACTGTCCCCACTATTAACCTATATGAAGCCCAGCACCCATTGCCCGTTAATATATAGCACACCACATATCTGCAAATCATGCTCTAAATAACCTAACATATAACATAATGCTTATATAACATTATATTTAGTCATAGCAGTCAAAACAGAATCGTGGAAGGATTAACCCAGTCCCGACACCTACATTAGATGGTTTGAGATCCAGAAGACACCCAACACTGCTCTGCAGTTGCATATTTTGGAGTGTAGAAGGCAATCTTAAAGGGAGTCTAGAGATCAACTGTTTGTGATCTTCTTGTTTAGCAATCCTTGTTAAAACTTGCAGGTAATCCCTTAATTCTTTTAAAGACAGTTCAGAAAATCAGATTATGGTATTGCTCTTCTGAAAACTTTTCACTGGCAAATAGTGAATATTGAGTTTGATCAATTCAGCTTTAATGGATAAAGATGACAGGAGAACGTCTATCAAGATAGTGGCAGCTTTAGCATTACTGAACAATAAATCAGCTATAAAAATCATAGACTTTGATTAATCGTTGAGGACAGAAAAGTCAATGTATGTGTATATGGCTCCTTTGTCATGGGTTAGGAAGCGACCTTGGCTATATTGGCTTGTTTATCGCCTTCCTGGAAACTTGTGAAGGTAGGCAAAATTGTGATGGGAAGACAAACAAATTAACAGTTTGTTAGTATTGTTACTTCCATCATGATGACATAAAGCTTGCAATAACCAGACTATTCATTACTGGTACTCACTTCATGTGACATTCAGGTCTTGGGTAATAAGTTGTGAATCGAACAAACATGATTTCCACCTCTTTCAAAGCCAGCAAAGACCTCTTTCATATGTTACCCAGTTCCTTATAGAGGTTACCAGTGGGTGGGGAAAGCCAGATCAATCTTGTTTCCTATATGTGCCAGTTCAATGTATGTTCCTTTGTAGATTTGTTTTGCCCTGTTTCTGAATCAATATGCAAAGCAAATAAACGAGAAAAAAGGAAATGTGCACATTTCTTAACATATATTTTCACAAAATAATCTTCTTGTCCTTTTATCCCAAAGTGCACATTTTATGCTAAAATGTGATTTGGGTCATATCCCGATGATTGTTTAATTGACACTAGTCTTGCAGAATTCATAGGAGTACAGTGAAGGAAAACTGTTTTCTGATCTGTGTTTTAGTCTGGTAAATGTCAAATCAGGTTGGTTCACTTAGACTAGGGATGGGCAACAGTGTGGAGGGGGGGATCCAATCTCCCCCTAAGTTCCCATGAGTCAGAAACAACTTGAAGATACATAACAACAGTAAAATGGCAATAGGTAGTGGCATTCCATTAGTTCCTGTTGACAATTTGGAAAGGGTCTGCAGAGAAAAAACAAAGATAGATTGGCCCTTGGCATCAGCTGTGGATTGGTTTCAAGACCCCCTGTGGATACCAGAACCCATGGATGTTCATGTTCATATATAATAACTCATATACAATATACATGCTCATATATAATATATATACCACGGGTAGGCAACCTTTTGGAGACCTGGGCCGGTCCCCCGAAGTCCAGGTCTCCGCTGGGCCGAGGGGGGGAAAGGTGGTGCGTGCATTCTCGCGCGCGCACCCTCTGCCGCCGCTGCCACTGCGGCGCGCATGGCTGCCGCAGCGCATATCACAACTGCCATTTTGATTTTCAAAATGGCAGCCACAGCACGTTTGTGCATGCACAGTACTCCTGCGCATGCGCAAATGCGTCGCGGCCGCATGGATGGCAAAACACGCAGCGGCGTGCGGCGGCAGCAGGGGTCTGCCTGAGCTGGTAAGTCCGGCGACCTGGGCCGGCCTGGTGGCCGTAGGTTGCCGGCCTCTGATATATACAATATGCATACTCGTATACAATAGAGTAATAAAATGGCATCCCATACAATGTCAAAATTGAGATTTGTTTTCTGTGTGTGATTATTTTCATACTGTAGTTTGTTGAATCCTCGGATGAAGAATCCATGGATGTGGAGGGCTGACTCTACTTTGGGTGCTATACAGGGTTCTAGTATGCTTGTGGGGTGGGGTATTTTGGGTGTTTTCACCCACTGGATGAATTTCTTTATGATTGGGGGCAAAAATTGCCTGAAAATCTTGGAGTGGCTTGGGGGGGACTGATAGGGGGCAGACTGTTTTTGTTGTTGTTGTATTTATATTTATATTCTGCCCTCCTCCCAGACTCAGTGAGGCTTACAACATTTTATAAAAAACAATACAATTAAAAACATACAATAAATAATACATAAAAACAGAATTAAATTATTACAATAAAATAAAAAAGAAGATAAAAATGTTTAAAATTCATTTAAAATAATATAGTATCCCAGGCCATTCATTAAAAGTTTTCTGTTGACAAAACTGTTGACAACGTTTAAACTGCTGCCCACTGCAAATGCCTTGCTTCTCTTTGTTTTTCCATGTACATCAAAGAAGATAGGTTTTGCTGGAGGAAGAAGCTGTCACTATGCAAATAGATCTGGCTGGGGAAATTTGGACAGAGAACTGTCCTAAGTGGCTGTGACTCCTGCCAGATTAAGAATGTGGAAAAATGTCATACTGAACCAATAGTCTCAGAAACACTTAGCCATTATGGTAGGTAGCCATGACTGTTGGAGGACATGGGGATTTGTAGTTCTAAAATATACTTTAAGTTACATTGTAAACCATTTTGGGTCCCATAGTGGTGCAATAGGTCGTTGACACCCGAACACACTTGTGGATAACAAACTGCATGGTCCACATGCATGACTTGAGTCAGCATTGTTAAGAAGACAGGGTGTTGTTGATGTAAGTGGGTTTGATTTGAAACGTTTTAAGCTGCTAACCTTTCCTCCAGTATAAAAAGAATTATGTCTTCTTAAGTGAAGAATGGCTAGAAATTCTATGAACTGAAGGTGAGACATTACATGACAGTAAATCAAAGAATGAGTCTTTTGGATTTACCTAGTGATTTGGTCCTTGACACGTGAAGACAGCTGTGGATAGCAAACTCCATGGTCCATGTGCATGACTTGAGTTGGCATGGTTAAGATGGCAGGGTTTGTTGATGTAAGTGGGTTTGATTCGATAACACAATTACATGATATTAACACATGATTGAAGTAGGTTTACCAGTGGCTTTTCTGAAATCCAAGCAGATACTTGTTTGCCTCCAGGTTGAAAAGAGGACAGGGAATGGATCTCTGTTTTAGGAATGTTAACATTTGCTTGTTTAATCTTTCTCTTTAGGAATAAACAATTTCAAAAGTTTTCTCCTTGCTGAGATTGTGTGAGGGTTTGTTTGTTTGTTTGTTTTTTGGAAGTCTTTGGTGAAAAATTTGTACCAAAACTTGGTTTTGCATAAAACCATTTTTGTGTAGAAAAGTACGGTATTTTGTACAAAACCCTACATTATTTGGTATAATGTTTTGGGGTTTTGCAAAAATAAAAAAAGTCCTGGGTAATAAACAAATCTCACAGTCATTGCCTGTTTTCTTGGTGTGGTTTCTCACTCTTTTTCAGATAGGGACACTCTTTCTCATCAAGGACAAGAAATGTTGCCTTGAGTTTTCTTTACATCTCAGTTGACTGTGTATCAGATTTAACTTGTGCAGAGGATCCAAAACTCCATTGAAAGGCCAACAGAATCACTTTTTCAGCTAGTTACCTCTCAGGGAGATGAGAGGAGTAAATGCATTACCGGAGACAAGTTGCATCTCATTTCAGTCTTCCCCTATACCTTTGGAAGTAGTGCACACATTTGAGTTGAAGGATACTTTCATTTATCATTACCATTTGAAGGGATTTGATAAATATGTATGTTTTTCCTCTCCTAGGTTAGTGTTTTCTTGTGAAGAAAATGAAATAAAAATGGAGGGAGAGAAAAATCCCCATCAGCACTACTGCTGGTATTTTTTTACTCCTTTTTTTATGAAGAGGTATCTTATCTTGAGCACTGATCTATTGAAGAGTCATCTATGCAATTCGCTTGGGTTTATATTAAATTCCAAGCTAGTAGTATGTGAGCCATAAATAGATGCCTAGATTTGATGTTTAGCTGAGCAGTTTTTAATTACCCTAGTATATAACCTTTCTATAGTCAGATGCTACAGGATCCCAAGCACAGCCAGTTGCAGCTGGGGAACGTTTTGAAATACTTCATTGCATCAGCTCCCCTTGCTTTCATTTTGGGAGTAATTGTTCAAGGCTCACTGGTCCATGAGCAAGTGCACATAATTCATTTCAGCATTATTATTATTTTTATTGTTATATTATGGTCTCTTGGGGTTTCTTCAAAAGGTGGATTGGAATCATGCCAGGAAGGGTTGAGCTGAGACTGTTTGTTGGATAGGAACACAGTTAAGTAAGTTAAGGTGATAATGCTTAGGAAATGATGAACTTTAATAAAAGGCCTTTGCAGACTGCCCGAAATAGTGCAAATTGAGTCCACTTTAAGGGTTAGGGTTAGTGCTAGCTTGGGAACTGTATTTTATTGTGGCACCAGACCTCTCTGACAGAGAAGGCTCAATGTCTCAGAAAAAAAAACAAAAAACTATTCCCATATTTCCCTAGCACACTAACACTAACCCTTAAAGTGGACTCAATTTAATAATAATAATAATAATAATAATAATAATAATAATAATAATAATAATTTTATTTAATACCCCGCCCCTCTGAGAGCAATCGGGGCGGCTTACATCATAAAAATCATCACATAACAATTTAAGAACAATTCCCCCCTCCCCCCTTAAAAAGTTATTAAACCAATTACAATTAAAACATTTTGCAATATTTCAGGCAGTCTGCAAAGGCCCTGTGTGGTTTTCAAATAATTTTTCAAAGTGGGAGAAAAATGCTGAAATTATTTATTGCTAGTAAACAGTAGAAGAAGAGTAACTGCATTCCTGAGTCTGCAAGACCTGAGCAGAACTGTTGATAGGATGACTTGTAGGTCTCTCATTCATCAGGTTGCCATAAGTCAAAGTCAACTTGATGGCAGTTAACAACAAACCTTTGAGATGAATCTTATCGCACCAGTACCTATAACATTCCCATCGAGTCCCTGGAACGTAACAATATGGGAACAGTTGTTACCGCAATAGACTGTTGATAACGCAATAGTAATGTTATGAGAACACACATTATCACACAGCATTTACTGTTGTACCGGTACCAGCGCTAAAAGTAGTTCCTCATTGGTGCATGCTCACTGTTGTGAAAACCCCTATGTCTGCATTGAAAAGAATACTATCAAGAGGCTTAGGTAGCGAGCGTTCATTGTTTTTTCTCGCAAACACAATGCAATTCAATCTACCAAAAAATAAAAATTAAAAATTAAATTGCCTGTGGCACCTTCCTTGCATCAACACTGGAAGAGTTGAGTTTGTGGATGTTCTAGGATGGGAGAGGAGGAAGTAGTCTTAGCCAATCAGAATATGAGGACAGATTGAGACCAGTTAGGATTATCGCACACACAACATCTGGAATGGTCTGAAAGCGTTCTTGCTGGCTGAGGACACATTTTATAGTTCTCCTGCTGGAACGGGCTAGGGATTGTCAGAGCACAGAATGGGAACTTGATGAGGATCATACTGTGTGATAAAATACGTTCCGTTCCGTTCTCATCACTTACTCATTACGTTCCGAGAACACAGTGCGATAAGCTTATCTGTGAATAATTATATCCCTAATTTTGGAAGCAAACATGATTGATGAAAAAAAACAAAAAACCAACAGACCAAAGCAAAAGAAGATGAAAAAAATGCCAGTGCAGATGTGATGCTGCAGCATGCTGACCAGCAAAAATTGTTAAGAGTTTAGGCAATGTTCTGGGTCCACTTTTCCTTCAGCCTTGCCTCTTTGCTGCTCTTATTTATGCTTTTTAAAAACCTCATTCCTCAAATACATCATACCCTGAGCCAAGCAGCCTGGATTCTCTTACAGCCACCTGCTTTTATAACCTTCCATGCTAACGTCTGATACTAGCAATATTGAGTTGTCAACGGCCCACACTAGAGCTTATGTTAAGAACAATTCTTTCCCTTTTTTGTGTTGACATACTTCATTGGAACAAGGTGCACATCTCTTCTACTGGCTAAGTACAAACCAATCAATATAGTCTGGGCTTATCCCTCTCTTCTCCTGTCTTCTGACTAGGGAGTTGCTTTGAACTGTTGTACACTTCTGCAGGTGAAGCAAAGAAAAACAAGGCTAAGACTAGGGCTAGTGGTGAACTCATTTCTTGTCATCAAGACCTGTACTGTCAACCTGTACTGTTGACCTTAGTTAAACATCAATGTTTAGAATGCATTGGGGACAGAGATCAGGAACCATAGCAAACTATTCCCCAAATCAGTGTGTGTGTGTGTGTGTGTGTGTGTGTGTGTGTGTGTGTGTGTGTGTGTAGATCTCTTTATAAACAGTACTCTGCTAGAAGGAGGTGTTTGAATTGGTGGCTGAGTAAGATATCTGGTCTTTGTAGATAAAGGAAAACAAATCCATAGCTCTTTGGAATTGATAGGATTTGCAAAATGCATTATTTAAAACACTCCCAATTACACTGATTTATGGAGCCTGTCTCAGAAAGGCATGTTATTTATGGGATGAGAGATGTCAGAGGAGACAGGTTGCACCTAAAGCGGGGGAAACTGGAGCTTGCAATCCCAGACAATTTATTTTTAAGATAAAACATCATGCTATTCTCAGAGTTGTTTAAGAAGGGTCTGGCATGGGATGGGAACCATCTGGCCTTCGAGATGTTGTTGGATTATGACAGTCACTAGTCCTAGTCAGCATAGCCAATGATTAGAAATGCTGGGCAATGCAGTCCAGAAACATCTTGAGAACTGCATGATTGCCTCACACTCTCTAGTGTAGGAGTTCTCAACCTTTGATCCTCCAACTATTTTATATTTCAGCTCCCAGAGACATTCACCAGTGATCCACCATGGGCATTGATGAGCAATTCTGGTTGCTGAAATACAAAGCATCTGGAGGAAAAAAGGTTGAGAACCACTGCTTTAGAGGATGCTCCCAGACTTTTAACTAGTGGAGTATAGAATAAAAGAGTGATTTATTATTTCATGACAGTAATTTTCCCACTCCATATTTCTCCAGTTGTTTTTCCATATGTTTGTTTATGTAAATAAATACCTTTTGAAATCTACAAAAAAGAGAAGTGCATGAAAGCAGATAAAGGTTCACCCCCCCCCCCAAAAAAACCATATCCTCTTTAAGGATATTTTTGGCCCTTGGATCTAACTTTTCTTATGTGGAGCCCTTCTTTCCATATAGAGTTGTTATTATATCCTTCCAAGTCATTTCCAACTTATGGCAACCCTAAGGTGGATGGGGTTTTCTTTGCAAGGTATGTTGAGAGGTGGTTTCCTTTACCTTCCTCTGAGGCTGTGAGAGTGTGATTTGCCCAAGATCACCCAGTGGGCTTCCATAGCTGAGCAGGAATTCAAACCCCTGGTCTCCGGAGTCATAATTAAGTGCTCAAACTACTACACCCCACTGGCTGTCACTACAAAGCTACTTTCAAGTTAACTAATATAAAAATGACCTGATTCTCATATTCATAAAAATAGCCATGTTAGTCTGGAAAATACTCTAAGTTGTCTTGTGGGTGAGGCAGGGTGGAAAGATGAAAAAAAGAAAAATGTCAGGGATTTTCTCACCAAAAGGTTTTCTGAGAAAGTTTGGCTCAGCTCTAGTTTTTAATGTAATGCTATGTCACGCTGTAATTGATTTTTGGACCAGAAAAGTATATTCTGGGAAATGGATAATTTCTTGCCTAAGGTATTCACTGTGGACTACCTGTGATCTTATTTCAGTGAAGAAAAAAGAACTGTTCTTAGAGTCATCGTTTTCATTTTGAGCACAGAGTCTACATCGTGGCTTTTTAATGTTTGAAATTAGTTCAACTTTTCCTATAATTTTTAATTCAATAGACTAGAGGACTATTTAAACAGTTGACTAAATTATGCACCAATTTTAGGTAATACGATGCCAGAAGGTCCTTTGCTGAAACTTTTAAAAAAATCTTTGGAAGGAGATGATTTCTTGACCCAGTGTTCTCTTCTCCTATCTAAATATATTTATCATCCTGTTGGTGACATATACAGCCGTAAAACTGATTTATGGATGCATATGTCTTCCTATGGTTGATGTGGAGGCAGGAATTCATTACTTCACATGTACCATGCCTGCCACCTATTCAAGAGTCATCATGCTCCTTCCATGGCCATTTGGTGGGCACTGGAATAGGGCACTGTGGCCATATCCGATTCCATCCATGGGACGTTCTGAAGAATGTCATCATTATTTTGTGTCTAGTTGTGGAGACATAGCCAGGTACGTCTCTGATACCTCTACTTTCCATTGGTCACTGAATAGCTCTGGAGGAGTGCCAGAACTGAGGGTTGAATCCAGCAGGAGAGGATTGGGGAGATGAGCTGTAGTTGTGCCTACATACCACATGCTGCATCTCCTAATGCAGGGTCCTTTCCAAAATTAAGAGGAGGAAAGCGGGAGGATGTGCATCTTTTGTATGTATTTACTATGAGAATTAATTCAAAAACTTGTTCATTTTATTACCAGTTGCCATTTAAATATGAATAGAGCTTTTAACATTAGGTTTGAACTTTATTTTTATTTTTTTAATCTTGATTCTTGGAGGAGGAAAACCTACTGTTCATTGCTGATAACATTGGGGATATGGAAATTTAATTTGCTTCTTAAATCATTAATTAATTCATTATTTAAATTGGGTTTAAAAAAAGAAACTGTACAATTTACAGAGAAATCATGGTTGCCCCCTAAATGCAGACTTTGTTGTACATGCTTGTTGAGACCCAGCATGGTGTAGTAGTAGTTTAAGTGTTGGACTATGATTCTGAAGACCAAGGTTCAATTCCTTGCTTGGCCATAGAAACCCACTGTGTGATCTAGAGGGAATCATGCACTCTCAGCCCAAGAAAACAGCATTCACCATAAGTCAGAAATGATTTGAAGGCACACAAAAACAACAGACAGCTTGTTGTTGCCCCATGATTGCATATTTAAGTTGACTCCAACTTATGACAACCCTATCCTAGGGTTTTCTGGGGTGGGAGTGGCAGTTTTTATTCAGAGGAGCTTTGCCACTGGCTTCCTCTAAGGCTGAGAGGGTGTGACTTTTCCATGGTCACCCACTAGGGGCCTTTGCAGACTGCTAGAAATAGTGCAAATTGAGTCCACTTTAACTGCCCTGGCTCAGTGCTAGGGAATCATGGGAATTGTATTTTTTTTCTGAGACAGCTCTGGTGCCACAATAAACTACACTTCCCATGATTCCCTAGCACTGAGTCAGGGCAGTTAAAGTGGACTCAATTTGCACTATTTCTGGCAGTCTGTTTTTGAGGGGTGGGTTTGGGTGGGGCTGGGAAGAAGGGATGGGCCCTGTATTAATGTTATATGATATTATTAATTTGTTGTATTATATTATGTTGTTCACTGCCTAGATTGGCTAGCCAGAGGGGTGTTATATAAATAAATCGTATTATTATTATTATTATTATTATTATTATTATTATTATTATTATTATTATTATTATTATTAAGCCCTAGGTCTCCTAGGTAGAGTGGGGATTCAGATCCTGATCTCCTGGAGTCTTAGGGCCTGTACAGGCTGCCAGAAATAATCCAATTTGAGACCACTTTAACTGTCCTGGCTGAGTGCTAGGGAATCATGGGAACTGTAGTTTATTGTGGCACCAGAGTTTTCTGACAGAGAAGGCTCAATATCTCAGAAAAAAAACACTACAATTCCCATGATCCCCTAGCATTGAGCCAGGCTAAAGTGGTCTCAAGATGGATTATTGCTGGCAGTGTATACAAGCCCTTAGTCCAGTAGTCAAACCACTACATCAAACTCGCTGTCATATTGGCACACCTCAGAAGCATAATTTATTGAGTTTAAAGGACGTGTGCTGTTACAGTGTCTCTCCAAGTCATTTTATACTTATGGTGAATCTAAGGCAGGGGTAGGCAACCTTTCCCCTTTAAGGGCCAAGGGACTTCAGCTCCCAGAAGCCTCAGCCATGTTGGTCAATAGCCCCATGTTGGCCAATAGCTCCTGGGATTCTGGGAGCTGAAGTCCCTCGGCCCTTAAAGGGGAAAGGTTGCCTACCCCTGATCTAAGGTGAACCTGTCAGAGTTTTCACGGCAGGTTTCTTCAGATTCTTCAGATTGCCATTGCCATCCTCTGAGAGAGGATTACTTGCTCAAAGTTATCCACTGGGTTTTTATGCTTGAGCATTGAGGGAATTGAACTGTGGCCTCCAGAGTCATCCAGTGCTCAAACCACTACACCACATGGGCTCTCTTAAAAAACCTTTCTTCTAGATAAATATAGTAATACGGATCAATAGCATCACTGGGGGGGGGGGGGGATACGGGCTGCAACAGGTGACACCCCAGAAGAGCGAGTGACATCCAGTCGCCCGCTGCAGGTGTTCCTTGGGCCTTCACAGGTGCAGCTCCTGGCCTTGGGAGGTCTCCTCAGGGAAGGGGGTCTCCAACCTGGGCAGGTAACTGTTTCCACAGCCCATGAGGCACTTTCCCCAACCATGCAGCCATTTTTCTGGCCCACGCGGCACTTCCCCCAACCCACACAGCTGTTTCCCTGGCCCTGGAAGTCCTGTCTGTCAGTAGTCTTGCCTCCTGAGCTGGGAAACACCTGGTGCGGGATCCCCTCTGTTAAGGATGGCATCTGAAGATCTCCTTCAGTGATATCCAGGTGAATGTAAGATGTCTTAAATGTATATAAAATTAAAACCCTCAGGTTTGGGAAGAGAGAGGGAGAGAGAGATCTTGCATGTTGAGAGCAGCAGCAGGTAGGCAAATTTGAGCCATCTCTTTTCTTCAAACTCTTTTTCACGTATCCTGGTAAATTCCTCTGGAGCCCTTGTCTCCAAAGGGCAGGCAAGCAGTTCTTTCTTTTTTTTCCATTTTTTTAGATGCAGCAGTTTTGCATGGAATCTCAAGATCCTTCTCCACCTCTTTACAGCACCACTTGCAATGAATAATGAGGCAAAACTTATTCACTGTACCAAAGGAATATTGGGTGTTGCTAGTTTAGCTTGATTTATCTACTTATTTCCAAATTGTGATAAGTACTGTTAACCAGCCAATCAACTTGGGAAAAGTTGGGGAAGGGGGCTGGTGTATCTAATAAGTTGTTAAATTTAAACAGCAGTTTCCAAACTCTAGATTTGAAACTAGTTAATGCAACCCTTCTTTCTCTGACATTACTTTTCAGTGGAATAAGATGAAAGTCAGCCCAAAGCGAATGCCTCAGGCAGGAACGATCTGTTCTCCAGAATGTACTTCTGTTTTCAAAAATTGATTATAGCATGGCATAGCATTGCCATTACATTACTATCTGAGTCTCCTTTTCCTCCCTCGGTTGTGATGATGCTTGGTTAACATTGCCAATTCTGTTTTGTTACATTACTGCATTTTTATTCTATTCATATGAGAAAAAGTATAATGGATTAAGTCAAGTATCAGGACCTAGGGAGAATATGTGTGGGACTCCTTCGACAACCCAACTACAGTTACGATAAAGAAGAATCCAGAGGGAGTCTGTAGTGCCCCATCACAATGGTTTCTTGCCTGGTTTCACCTCTGATTGTCTCTGCCCCAAAACACAGTTTCTTTCTTTCTTTTAACCCCTTGATTTTACAAGCAAAAGTGATGATGAAGCTAGGGGAGACCTCAGAGCTGGTAGGGAAATCTTGTTTCAGTAGAGGCACTGTTGCTGTGGGGCAGTGTTCCTATCTGAAGGAAGGACCAAATCTGGATGAAGCAGAAGATCCAGCTGGAAAGAATGACCAGGCAGTCCAACAAGCAGGCAATCTAATTTTTTATGGACTTCATCTATGATGGACTGAATATTTGAAGGCTTATGCCAGAAATTTCTTTTTTCAGATAATCTGAAAGATGCTGCTGGGTTCCTTTATGTTCTTTTAAACAAAAGCAACAGTTTAGGTGGGGGACAGCTGGAAAGATACTAGCAACTAGGTACCAACAGCTGTAAAGCGGGTTGATTTAAGTCTGACTAGAAGTTTTGCCCAAATGAGAATAATAACAGGGAACACAGACAATAGCAAAATGACAAAAACAAGTTCATCCATGAGTATACTGCTGAAATTAACTGTAACGAATGGTAAAGCACAAACATACAGAAACCAGTAAGTCAGGTAGGGGGAAAACTGGATGAACGATAAGAGGATAATAAAGATAAATCAAATGCATTCCTTGCTTAATAATATGTTGGACTAAGTAGGCCTTTGATCTGTTCCATTAAGACCTTCTTACAAACTTAATAATTTGGGCCCAAATCCAATTGTTTGTCCTAATTACGGTTGACCCATGAAATCAGTGGGAACTTGGCAAGTCAACACTTACATGAATGTCAATTATTCAGTGGGTCTAGTCCAGTTGGAACAGTTGGCTTTAGGCTTTGTTTTCAGTGTGCCCCTGCACGGTTCCCATTTGTTTTAATGGAACATGTGTGGAAGAAGTTGCTGCTGATTTGACTCATCCATTTCGCCTTTAGAAAACTGGTAAAAATAATCTTGTTAAGGAACAATTTTGTTTTTGTAAACAAGGTCTGAAATAAAAAAGACACATAGCACAGTGCA
>JAIPUX010001232.1:163466158-163486519 GCA_020142125.1 Phrynosoma platyrhinos | reverse complement strand
TAGTCTACTTAAATACTATATTTACTTTCCAGTAAGAGTTCTGTTTCTGACCTATATGTGGCAGGATGGAAGGTTTCAGCCTCCCTACTGGCTGCTCTTTTTCCTATTCTTACATGTCCCCTCCAATACAAAGAGACAAAAAGGAAAGGCTTTCCTGTCACCAATGCATAGTTTTTTTTTTCTCTCTCTTCAGCCTCTGCACACCATGTGCATATGGTTCAACTTGGGGAAATGTAGACTCAGGAGGGGTGAAATTTACCCCAGCCATGGAAACCTACTGGGTGGCCTTGGTCAAGTAATGCTCTCTCAGTCTTAGAGGAAGGCAATGATGAACCTTCCTGGAAACTTGCTCTCCGTGAGGGTCTCCATAAGTCAGGAGTTGACTTGAAAGCACAGAACAACAACAACAATAATGCTTACTTAGAAATTAAAAGGGAAGTAAGGTCTCAGCTGCATGCTCTGCAATTAGCATAATGTATAATTAAACCCTTAGAGATGTTCTACAGATGTCCTGCCTGTGCATGCACCAGAATGAAGGGACAACAGTGCAGGCTGTATCACTTTTCAGAGTGTAAGAGGTGGTTGGATTCACTGTGGAAGAAGCCATTGGATTCAGAGTTGAAATAGTGGTGGCGGTGGTGGTGGTAGTATGGCATTTTAAAATTCTTTATACATAAAAAATACAGTCTGATGTTGTGTAGTCAATACATATAGATAGATAGTAATACATGCTAACATGGACCCCTCTCTCTCCATCTTAACCATTTTTTGTACTCTGCTCTTTGTACTCTGCTCTTTGACTGTACTCTTGACTCCTCATTTTGCTATATGCATGTATAGACAGATCTGTAAAAAATCTACACACAAACACACATACACTCAGAGACAAATGAAATATCTATCAAAACTGGAATTGTGTGGCTGGTTACTTCAGATTTTGATTATTGCCATTTGGATAGTTTCTTAGGCTGGGGGTTGCATCCCCCCTTTTTGTGTGTGTGTGCAAAACCTTATTACTCCTGGAAAGGTGCAGATGTGATAAAAAGAAAAATAAACCCAAAACCTTTTGGGTACAGATTTTTCCTCCAGAGCAGGATACATTGTGCCTGCGTATGGCCTGTGGATGACACTTTTTTTACATTTTCTATAAGGGCATCCAAGTCAACGTTGTTACATGATCCAGACACCTAGCTTAGCTTCATAGTTCCATAATGATAGTGCTTTGTATAGTAAGGCTAGATGGAGTTTTCCCTCTCTCCTGCTGAGAATTATGAGATTATTCCCATTTCATACCAGGCACAACAGCAGCCTTTGTTGCAAAGACCCATCATGCAGGTGCTATCTATACCCTGGGCATGCCTTCCTCACCTTCTGGGCTTCTGCCTTCTGCGGCTTTTCTTCACAGGAGGTATTGCCTGGCACAATGTCAAATAAAATTTGAGTCAGAAATCAAGAGTGCAATCTGGTTGCTCATATGGTCCTGATCTTCTCATGAGGCCCACGCTTCATGAGGTTTCTTATCTAATTGCCTTTTTAATACATTAGGGGCCTTTTCTCTTTCCTCCTCCTCCCACCTTTTTCTCTCTTCTAGAAGAGAGAGGCAGGAGGAAAATTGGCTTGGGCTCTAATGAGCTTTTCCTTAAATTAATCCCATAGTGTCTCCTGAATTACAAGTTAATTGCACATTTTAATTTTTGTAGCCTCTGGTCTAATGCATTCTGCTTTTTTCCTCATGATGTTGTAGTAGTGGCAGTTGCAGAAGCAACAGTAGTAACAATTGTGTGTGTGTATGTATAGTCGGCCCTCTGTATCCACGGATTCTTTAACCATGGATTCAACCATCCATGGCTTGAAAATATTATATATATACTTGTCCCTTGCCATTTGTGGACTTGCTGTTCACGTCCCTCAGTCTTTCATGGATGGCAAGCACCGAGGAACAAAATGGCATCCGCACGGAGCCATGCGCAGAAGTGCACAGCCATTATATCCTATAGGACTTCAATATTTGTGGTATTTCCAATTTGTGGGTGGGGTGGGGGTTGGAATGGATCCCCCATGAATCAGGAGGGACAAGTGTAGATACATGTATTCCAAAAAGCAATCCTTGATTTTGCCATTTTATATAAGGAGCACCATTTAACTATGCTGTTGTATTTAATAGGACTTGAGCATCCATGGCTGGAATCAAACCTTAGCAAATATCAAGGGCCCACTGTATATTCAACCTTCTTCAATCCCTTATAGCTTCTAAAAGCTTCTCCAGAGCCCATCTTGTAGAACAGGTTTCTGGAATTATTAATAGGGGGTGTGGGTTCTTGCAAGAGCAATTACATTATGGCAAGGGTATGCAAAATGTAATCAGTGGGCCACATCCCATCTCCAGGCTCCAATTTAGGGCCACCAAAGTCCCCAAAAGCCTACAGACCATTCAAAAATATTTGGGGTGATGTTTTATACCCAACTCCTCTATGACTTAAAATGCTGCAAAATGCATTTCTCCACCCCCAACCTCCTCATACCTAAAATACCCCCAGAGAAAAAACAACACACAACTCATCCCTAGAGTGGTTGAAATCATAAGTTACATGACATCACTTCCGTGTACATGCATCTAGTCCTCTGGGGCCCTCTCCTCCACTCCCACTGCCATTGCTCTGGCCCCAGAAGGAAAGAAGAGGAAGGCAGAATCTACTGGACTTTATTTCCTTCCTGGACTGCCATTCCATTTTCCTTATGTTTCATGTCTTATTTAGAATGAGAGCCTGAGGGCAGGAAACTGTCAAATTAACAATTTGTAAACTACTCTAGGAGCCTGTTTGGCTGAAGGATGGGACATAAATAAGCTAAATGGATAAATAAGTTGTGTAAAAATGCAAGCAACTTGTTCTGAAAATGTTTACCAAGCATATTACAGAACACTACCAAGGATCCTTTCACATTTCTCATTGGGACAGAATCGTAAAGGGTCTCAGCTATTCAGAATGCATCATTGGTTGCAAAAACACTAACCTTCTGTTAGACATTATTCTTCTTCTGCATGGCCACAGGTGCCTCTACATTTATTCCAGGCATTTTCCAACTTTGTTTCCTATGTCATCTCAAGGATTTCCCCCCTCCCCTAAAAGCTTTGTTTTAAGTGGTGTGTATGTGTGTACATGTGTGTGTGTGTGTGCATACAGGTAGAATAATTTTATTTGGCACATTGTGTAGGAGAATTTTATATAGTATGTTTGTCTGTGAGCCGCCTTGGGTCCCTTTCTTGGAGAAAGGCATCATACAAATGAAATTAATAAACAAAATAATAATTTGTCTTTGTTGTAGCCTGTCAGGGAGGTTCTGATGATGTTCTCTCTTGCTTACTTTGTCTCTTCGTTTTCGACAGTTCTTGCTCTATTCTGCTTTTGTGAACTTTTCCCAGTATAATCACGGTTCATAGGAATATGTGAGATTGTCTTACACCAACTTTGGACTAATGTTTCTCATATGGCTGCAACTCTCTCTGGGCTTTAGGCAGTGGTCTTTCCCATCTTTCCCCTTTTTAAAAAATTGGCAATGCCAGGGATCAAACTTGCTTGTAAAGTGTAGCTTCTGTCACTGAGCTGTGGTGTTTCTCTGACCATAGCTCATCTCCTAGGGCTTTAGATGGAGAAAATGGTTTGCTGTCAGGTAAATTTAATAAAACGATGAGAGAATGTAACCATGCTATGAACTAATTTAATGAAAAAAATCACCCAAATGATAAAGTGTGTAATTATGTTAAATTTCATGACACTTAGGGTCACAAATGGATTTCTTTCTCATGCTCAGATGACATTAGTTAATACCAGTTCTAGCTATCTGTTAAGCAGTAGATTTGGTAACATTTTATATTAAATGGACATTAATTCATATTGAATTATTATGGAACTCCTTATGAATTAGTTATCACAGCTAGGCACATGCCTGGGGAATTATATTTCCTTAGTTAGGGTATAATATTAAGCACAGGATTTTAGAAAATCAGAGGTCCCTATTAACTACAGAGCCCTTTCCAATTATTTTGTGGGTGGGGGGAAAGCAATCTTAAAATGCAATCCTATAGACACTTACATGGGTCTGAGCAGAATTCAGAGACATAGCACTATTAGTCTGGAATATCAATATGCAAAAGGATCTTGTAGCACCTTTGAGACTAACTGTATAAGAAGTTGTAGCATAAGCTTTCATAGGCATGGTCTACTTCCTCAGAGGCATGGAGAGTTCTTAGGAAGTAGACTAAAGTCTATGAAAGTTTATTCTTCAACACAGTTGCAAAGGTGCTACAAGATCCCTTTGCAAATGGGACTGAACAGATGTGTATTGGATGGTATTTTTGATGTTATATTAACTGTTCTAACTTTTCTAACTTGATAAATTTTGCAGGCCTCATTCAACTTTTTGCAAGTTTTTGTATGCACATGCTCACTCAGCTGCAACTACAGAGGTTAAGGGGCTTTGCAGATGGGCGGCCATGGGCCCTGAGAAGCAGAGGATTGGGGCCGCTGCTAACACACACTCGTTCCAGAACGGACAGAAGGATGCCCAAAGAGATGCCACGCGTCTCTTCCAGCCCGGCATGTTCGGACACTGCGCTGGAAGGACGTAATCAGAGTGCTTGCGCTCTGATGACGTCCTTGGGAAGGGGTTGGGGTGGCTGGCGGCTGGCTGCCCCTTCCCTGGCTCCAAGATGGTGATTTGCGCCATCTGCAGAGCGCCTAACATTAGCACGCTAGAACAAGATGAGTTGTTGCACCTTTAGTGTGGGTCAGCTGCCTTCTGGGGAATGAATGTAAGAAACCTTAACTTCCAGACCTGAATTGATGATGCAATTTACTGGCAACCCAGGATAATTCATACATACCATTAACAAGTGAGTGAGATAATAATGGAACTTCCAAGTTTTCCTGTTTTTTTAACCAATTAGCAGATAATCAGAGAATAAAGAAGATGACCAGAGGCTGGGGCAAGTACGACTTTTCACTGATGGGGTTGCTGCTTCATTCCACCAGATTAAATAACAAAATTTGGTTATATTTCTAATTCAAATCTAAAGGTTGCCTGAAGACACCTGATGGGAAATCTCACCTTTAGTTGAGACCAAATAGTCACCCAATATTTACCATCCAGTTCTCAGGCCATTTTTTTGTATATTTTCAGGGGGATTCTATTTGACTTTTTTTTATTGGCGTGGTTAGATATGGAAGGGCTCACAATTCTAGTGGAAATATTCTCACTCTCCTTACTAATTTAAAATATTTATTTCCTATTCACCTTTTAAATCACTGATTTTGCTGTGCGCTTCAGTGGTTATTGTTTTCCCCCCCTCTGTATGAGTGGATCTCTTGCCACCTCTAAGATTCTTTCTTCCTTGGGTGCTTCCATACAGTACATTAGTGAACACAAATATACAGTGTGTGCCTTGGGTATCTGCTGGGTTTTGGTTCCAGGAATTTTACGGATACCAAAATCCGTGAATGTTCAAATGTCATTATATACAGTGCTGTATTTTATATATTAGACTCCCTGTAGCATATATATTATGTACAGTGCTGTATTAAAATGGCATCCCTTATATAAAATGGTGAAAGACTCAAAGCTTTTCTGTTTGGAATTCTTGAGGAGAATATTTTTGAGCTGTGATTGATTAAATCTGTGAATGCAGGATCTGTGGATACTGAGGTTTGACTGTACTAGTGTTCTATTCATAAGCATTCTAGGAAGAAAGAGTGATGATATTTCTGTTGCTGGCAAAACTGGTTGCTTTGTGGGGTTGCTTTTTGGAAAGGAGAACTAAACATGGGAGAAAGCTAGGAACACCTTCTGTTGCAGTTTTAAGCTGTTTTTCTGATCAATTCTCTTTGGGCCACAATTCTTCCCTGAAATCAGCCAAAACCTCAAATCCAAATTAAAGCAGTCCAACTTGAATGTTAGGTTGTTAGGTTTCTGGGACATGGTTTGCTAATATTTTGAATACAGAAATACCTTTCAATATTCCAATAACAAACAAACAAACCAAAAATACTATGACAATCCGTGGTAAAAATTTGGGAGGGTACATGCTCCCAAACCAAATTAGACTCCCTCTTCTAAGATTTCAGTGTGGCTGTCAGACTCTTGTCTGGTAGAATCTTGCCAGATTTTTTGCTCTAATACTGGAGATGATTTAAAAACCTGATTTTAGTGAGTTGGATCATAAATGTTGCATGCTATCATAGAAGACTAGAAATTAGTTCAGGTTCTCAAATATTTATTCCTGCACCCAATTATCAGGACTAAGTATCAATTTGTGGTGTTGCTAAATATATATTGAGGTATGGATCCAGGTCTCTGAAATTGGCTATGATTATACATGAAACACGGTCATTGATGTGATGAATGTGATGGATTATTTACATAAAACATTGATCTCTTTAGGGGCAAGAATGGAGAAAAAAGAAGACTTATGATACTTCCTTTTCCTTTCCTTTCTTTTTCCTTTTCTTTTCTTTTCAGTTATAGAAATATTGAAAGGGTCCCTCCTCCATTCAAGATACCAGATCTTGATGAATAAAACATTTTGACCTCTTACAAAATATTCTTCCAGCTTTCTTGGCAGTTTGTAATCCTGTGGGGGAATGGCTGTTTTCCAACCATCCACCTCCCTGCCCCCTTTAACATCCTCCCTTCCACCCATACTGGTTGAGAATTTGTTGATTCAATTGAAGTTGTGTTAACCTCATTTCTATGGCATAGACAAGCAGACCTATAAACAGAAATATCCTCTTCCATGAACTTGAGGCAAATGCCACTCAGCTAGGAACCATATTATTATGTTGATCTTACTCTTTAAAAAATAGTGCAATCTGTAGAAGTGCATTTTTGAGCCTGAGACCTTTAAAGACAATACGAGAGTTTTGCATTTCCCCCCTTCCACAATAAGAACTTGGAAGCCTGTCTTGGCAGCTTGCACAGAAACAGCTTTTGTAGTTTCTAGTTAAATATTCTGTTTATAAGCTTCTGCTACACAGCAATCTGATGAGCATTATTCCATACTCTGGCTATGTTATATCTCTCCAGTTTTTTCCCCTCTCTCTCCTTCTTTCAATGAAGGAAGAGTGTTTGCATCCCTGCAGCTTACAGTGCTGAAGTGACTCAGAGTTAATGTGATGAGCAGAAATAAAGTACATCTACTGTTCGGCATGCTGTCAAATTACCATTTTTAGAGCTCTCAGTTCTTGTATTGTATATTAAAGGAAACCTTTCATTTGAGGGCATTCTGGGATAAATTGGATCACTGTTAAAAGACAATTACTGTGTTTCATCACTGCATCTCAACATTAATTGCAAACTACTGTACATAGAGCAGTAACCATTTTTAACTTCCCACCTTGGATTAGAGCAGATTAAATAGACTTGTTTTCTTTGGTACATTAACATTTCTACAAAAGCAGAAATGTCAGCTGCAGTTACACTGAAATGCAATTGAACCTAGTAAAGCTTACTTTTGAATAGACATGTAGGATCACATTCTTAAGCCTGAATACCCTTAGTAGACCCAGTTAGAATGGGCTAATGCAACCCATTGCTGAATGGTGGGTCCACTTATATAAATCCTATTGATTCAGTGTATCTATTCTTATTGGGACTACCAGTAGGAGTCTGGTCATAGTATGCAGTGTAATGCACACTTAACCTGCAAGCAGAGAGGGATGAATATGTAAAATTTGTATAAGGATCTGTATAGGAATGGGCAAATCTGACAATGCTGGTTTCTCTGTGTCCCATTTTGCCATTCTGAAGTTTATTCTGTCTTGTTTCTTCATCAGCTTGTGATTTTTCAAAAAGTCTCTTTGGAAATTTGTACACAATACAGTGGACTCATGTTGGCGGGCTGATGAACCATAGCTTTGAACCCCTGTGGATCACCATGCCCCATGTTATTCAATGGTGGCACATGGACACAATTGAACAATATGGGGTGCGACAGTCTACATTTTTTGCCATCCACAGGGACCCCTGGAACCAAACCCCTGTGGATAGGAAGGATCCACTGCATTGTGCACATTCCTCCTAATACACACATTTTGCTATTGTATATATTTTTGCATCCAAACCTATTAGCAAAGTATTTTTATGGTATTTGGGGGTGTATTTTCCTCTTAAGCCCAAAATCTCCCTGGAAGCCAACATATATGTGTTGGTGTGGGGGATTTTTCACTGGATTGTACTGCAAAATTTGGTGATGTGTTATACATCAGAGGATAATTGTATTTTACTAAAGTTTTAGGTTTGGAAGGCATGAATTAAAAGAGATTTCTCTCCCATCTCTGCTTTCCAAGTAGATATGAATGGGATTGTCTTGGCAGATATGGAATTTACTGTGATTCATCTGAGAATTCCTTGGTTGCTTCTTATGATTACCACTACTTTAAAAAATAAAAATAAAAAGGTTACCACTGTTTTGCCATTCACTATAATTTAACAATCACATGATTTTAAAAGTGTCCCATCAAGGTATGGTTTTTTAGGCTTTTATGTATACAGGTACAGTTCAGTTAATAAACCAGATGCAGTTCTTGGGATTATTCATTTATAGAAAATTTGGTACCAGAGGCAGAAATAACATCAAAACAACAGTTTCCTATAGCAGAAAAACAAACAAACAAGCAAACAAACAACCTAAAACATAAAAAAGCGGCTCAAGATGTTTCAGCGAAGTAACATCATGTGAATTGAGAAAACCAGGTCAGGTAAGCCTTGCATAAGTAAACAAAAACATTTTGAAGCTTCTACAGACCACTTGAAAGCTTCTTCCAAAATGCCTCCAGGGATTTCCTTTCACCAACCTCCACTTTTCTTACAATTTCCATTTTGGTGGCCATCAGTAGATTTATCCTTTAAAAAAAACATGGTGGGAGTATCTGGTGAGAGAGGCTTATGTGCTCTCACATTTTTTCTCTGTTTTGCTGTTCATGTATGCTGATTAATGTAACCTGAAAGCAGATGGTTTTTAACTTACCTAGTGTAGGCAGGCACACACAGCTACAGAAGGATTGACTGAATAAAATCCTCTTCTTTCCCAGCTCAAACTAATTATTATTATTATTATTATTATTATTATTATTATTTATATCCCGCCTCTCCAAACAGATTGAAGTGCTAACAGTAATAAAACAGCATTAAAATACAGTATAAAACATCATATCCCATAAACCCTCCCATCCACAAGAAAAATACATTTTAATTATTAAAACAAAGCAAGGGCAATTGATGGGAGGCAACTGAGAAACTAGTCTGGGAAGGCCTGCCGGAAGAGATACGTCTCGACCGCCTTTTTAAAAGCAGTCGAGACTGGCAATGTGTCGGATCTCCTCCAGCAGGCTGTTCATAACTTGGGAGCGGCAGAAGAAAAGGTCCTCTGGGTAACTGCCTCCAGCCTAGTTTTTGCTGGCTGCAGTAAGTTTTTACCAGAGGACCTCAGTGCGTGTGGCAGATTGTATGGGAAAAGGCGATTCCCGTAAGTAATCTTGGCCCAAGCCATGAAGGGCTTCAAAGGTTATAGCCAACAGCTTGTACAGTGTCACATGCTGGGTGCCTTGTTTGTCTCAGAGTGACAGGCACACCAATGGAGACAGCACTGACAAGGAAGGGAGGAGGGGGGAAATTACTGTTCAGGTCAGGAACTGGTTTGGAGGCTTGAAGGTGGGGCCAATGGTTGGGGCAGGAAACTCTGCAGGGACAGTCATGTAGTGTAGATGATCTAACTGATGTCCCTGCAGGGAAAATTTATGTGGGGTGGTTCCTAGACAGGGGCAGGAGTCCATTCCGACTTCTGCCCCTAGTGTGGACTAGCCTTGAGAAATCTCGCTCTGGTGCAAAACATACTGCAGAACTAATCCAGTTTGAGCCCACTTTAACTGCCCAGGCTCAGTGCTAGGGAATCCTGTGAATTGTAATTTATTGTGGCACCAGAGCTCTCTGACAGGGAAGGCCAAATATCTCACAAAATGATAGTTTCCGGAATTCCTAGCATTGAGCCAGGCAAGTTAAAGTGGTCTCAAACTGAATTATTTATGCAGTTTGTTTTGGACCTCTGTGTAAGGGACTGTGTATCCTTCATTCCTTGGCATTTCTGCTTACTTCTCCCTTCTCCTGACTGTTGAGATGCCATATTAAACTCAGTCTTGGTACAGTAGGCATGGGAAGACCTCTTAGGAATATAAATCCTCAACTATCTCATCTTCACATGTGAGGACAAGTAATTATGGTAGTTTTCTTGATACAGAGGGAGAACATAAATATACCTTCTTAATATTCTTCTCACATTCAAGCATCCTGAAGTGTTGTGGAGGAATTACTTTGCAAAGAGAAACATGTTTAGCACAAAGAACTATTTTCTACACAAAAACTTTTTTCCCTCCGCAGAAAATTTCCACCACAAAATTTTAGGACATCAAATTCAGATTGAGTGTCCCTTATCTGAAATTCCAAAATTCAAAATATTCCAAAAAACAAAAACTTTTTTCATGGGTGGCAGTGATAGTGACACCATCGTGATGTTTCAGTGTACATTAACTTTGTTTCCTGCACAAAGGTATTTTGAAAATGTTGTAAAATTATCTTCAGGCTATGTTTATACAGTATATATGAAATGTATGGTAAATGAATTTTGTGTTTATATTTGGGTCCCATCTCCAAGATATCTCATTATGTACGTATAAGCAAACACAGGTATTCTGAAATTCAAAAAACATTGAAATCCAAGATACTTCTGGTCCCAAGCATTTTAGATAAGAGAGACTCAACATGTATGAGGACAAAAGGCCTCTCAATTGTTGAGACATTTTTTTGTTTTGTTTTTGACCTAAGAATGAATAATTATGAATATTCTTTCCCTCCCTAGAAACTACACAGTCCTTCAGTGCAGCATATATTCTAAGGGTGGACTCATTTTCTGAATTTAGGTCATTCTGTAGCCCGGGGGATGATGATCTGTAGCCAGTGGGCTTCATCTGAATTGCAGAGAATCCCCTTTAGGCTAGCAAGGGACAAATGATGCCAATCATTCCAGATCTCCACCTTTCCTGAAACTTATTGTGAATCTGAGATGCAAGGATTGGGAGATCCTACTGCTATTTCCAGTGAAAGACCTTCACTCAGTCATCATCACTAAGCCTAACCTGCCCTGAAAAGCTGGTGTGAAGTTGTTGGTAGAAAGAATTCCTGTTCTGAGCCCTATGGGGCAGAGTAGAATAAATACAAATAGCACATAAAGAAATGGGGACAAGTGACTGCTGAGCAGCCTGAGGATGGTAGAAATACATGGGGTGGGGTGGGGGGAGTCCAGGCTGCTTATTATTGAGTGTGTTTGCAGTTTGATCCCAAGCTAAATATGGATTTCTGCTGGGGAAGAGGAGGTGAACAGATTTACTCTTATCTAAACAGAATAGTCAGTGTCTTGGCAGAGTGTTGGGAGTCTGGATTGTATTTACATTTGCAAATAGTGTGTTCTTTTACTCACAGACATTCTTTCCAACTGACTTACGCCAAACGTGAAGCCATCTCTGCATTTTATGCTTTAGCCGAATCTGTCCCAGACACATTAACCACGTGCCGACAAATTGAACTGGCTGCTTGGAAGCTCCCGTAGGAGCTCTTGATTACCAATTACACTGTTTCTCTTTTCTCTCAAATTGCTAAGAAACAGTAACCTGCTTGATTTAAGATTATTTCCATCCCTCATAGCCTGTACACTAGGCAATTGCTTTATGATATTTGGGCTTGCAAGAGTATTGTGCCAGCAATTGTGTTTCGTGCCCTTACTTGTAATGCTCCCAGTTTGACTCCCATTTATTAACTTTCCTCAGGCTGCATTAGCTGTGCACCTTATCGGATCGTTCTGCCTGCCTGCTGTTTCGTTTTTTTAATAAAAAGCAACAAAGAAAACCAATGTATAGGAATTTCCCCCTATTTTTTTTAAAGAAATGGATTAAAATAATCCCTTGCTCATATCAGTTAACTTCCCGCCTTTAATAAAACAAGCAAACAAAAAAATATATAGTATAGGATATTAGAAATGACTATTCGAGTTGTGAAAAATTAGGTTCTTGGATCATTTACTGCCTGAGGTGTTGCATTGTGCTTGGCTAGTGTGAATCTGTGTTCATATAGTTACACAGTGGTTGCACTTCAGCACCCTTTATCTGAATAATGACAATATGATTGTGTATCTGTCAATGTGCATGCTTGTTGTCTAGTGCAGATGGGAGTGCACAGTGGCTATTTCTGCAGTCCCAGTAGATCAAGTCATACACAGAAGCACTGAAAATTTTGTTATACACCATCCACAAATGCACACATGTGGGTACAGTCCTGTTAGTGAGTTGCAACTAGAGGAGACCCATTGAATCATTTGTTGAATCATGAATTGTTGAATCCTATGTCAATCCAGCGGATTCAGTGTACTTTTCTAGTTGGGACTAATAATAAGATTTAGGCCTTGTGAAATGATTACGATTGTGAAACACTGCTTATACCAGGGGTAGGCAACCTTTCCCCTTTAAGGGCTGAGGGACTTCAGCTCCCAGAAGCCTCAGCCATGTTGGCCAATAGTCCCATGTTGGCCAATAGCTCCTGGGATTCTGGGAGCTGAAGTCCCTCGGCCCTTAAAGGGGAAAGGTTGCCTACCCCTGGCTTATACAGTTAGTAACGGAATACATCTGTTGTACCATAACCAAAAAATGTACCACCACCTGTGTCAGAGACCTTACACAGCTATATGATACCAATAGGATTCCATCCTTGGGTCAAACTGAAAATTGTTCTGTATATTTTAAAGATTCTTAAAGGTTTTGCATATGGAGTATTCCCAGCATTTGCTTCAAATTCCATTTGAGCAATGCTTAGTTGTCTTATTGAAACACTTTGGTTCTCTTAAAACTTTGTCACTAGAAGTGACCCCAAAGTTTGAAATAGAAATTTCATCAGGAAAAATCTATGCACATCAGGAGTAAAAGTTTTCTGGTTTGTTTTTTATAAGAATTTTTACAAAATTGATTTTTTTTTCTTAAGCAATCAGCAGTACAACCTTGAGATTTTACAAATGTGAAATTGTGAGTAAGACTTGCATCTTTACATTATTAAAGATGAATGGTGGTGGGAGGGGAAGAGGTGAAATTTCTAACTCACCACTAGGAACATGGTTGAATACATGAGAATTTAATCTCAGCATTCTCATTTAAGCATTCTAAACCCTCTGATTGGATGTACCAATCTGTTAGTTTTGCTTTTTCTCATATTTATGCATTTTAAAACCTCAAGCTCTTTTCTCCTGTTCAGCACTATGAACATGGTTGGATTCTCACATTGATATGTTTTAAAGTCCAAAGTTCTTCCCTCCTTTCTTCCTTGCAAAAAAGGAGGAAGAGGATGAGGAGGGTGAGTACTATTTTTAAACCATTTGTTATATTTTAAAAATATACACAAAATAAATTTGCCCATTCCTAATCCAGATGTCAAATTTTGCAGATGTGAAGTATTCAGACTTGATGGCATGCACCTGTATTTATACTTGAGAAAGAGTACATAAACACTAACAGTAATATGAGAAGGGGCCTTTTGTAATGTTTTATTTCACACTGTAGTAGTCTGCATAGCAGCTTCCATCAACTTGGCATACTTTAGGTGTGTTGGGTTTCAACTTGTGTCATCCTGTTTCATCATGTGCACAGATTTGTACCCTAGCTCTTTTGGAGGTCATTAGATTGGTGTGTGAGTGTTTGTGAGAGAAGTAGAACATCTCATCTTCTTGTGATGCTGTTTGCATTATTCACTTCTTCTCTTGCCCTACTTTGCTTTTAAAACAGAAAAAAAGCTTGAGATACATATTAATAAGAAAATATTAAATACATTCTGATACCCTGCTGAGCTCACCAAGAGAACAGTACAATGCTAATGCCAGACTGCTTTCAGATACAAATGTGAAATAATAACATGTAAGTGTGTACCATTACTATCTTCATCCCATTGTAGGCTGAAGATATGTTGCTGATTTTATTGAAAATATAGCAAGAAAGTGTTATTATTCTGCTCCCCTATGTGATTTCCATTCATATCCTTGATTCCTATATTTGCCATCTCCTCTAGGAAGGGGTTGTCAATCACAAGCATAATATGAGTTCTGTCAACACTGAGATTTCTGGGGATGGTTTTGTGAAATATTAAATAGTCAAGATGATGGTGGTTGGGTAGTGGCCATTTTGAATTTAGCCCAGATTTAGTAATGTGACATGGTGCCATATGCAATTTTAAGATGAAAACACTTAGACACACCACCACCAAACCTCAAACTAGTTGAAAGCTTGTCAGATTTGATGGATGCAAGAGAAATGGAAAATCCTTTTCCCCAATCTCCCTTCCTCACACCCGATCTTTGCTTTTTCATGAGAAGAAACTTCAAACAACCTGAAGACTTGTCAAGTTTGATGGGTGCAAGAGAGACAAAGCCATCAATCTCCCTTGCCTGTTCCTGATCCTCACTTTCCAAAAGATTAAACTATCAGACAGAGCACTTTATGTGCAAAACTTTCTATGTTCAGTGTGTGGTGTCTCAATTTAGGACTGTGATATGCTGACCTCTGTCTGAAGCCCTGGAAAGATCATACAGGTCATTGAACTAGCTGGGCCAATGTTCTAACTTTCTGTAAGGGACCTTCATTACCTCTAGATGATTCCCATCAGTAGCATCAATGATGTGGGAAGTGTGAGTTGTTGGGGTCTGTGGGTTCTTTATGGTTTTGTGGAATATGTCAACATAATGGTGACTGGGTAGTGGAAATTTTGAGTTTTGCTCAGATTGACTGTCTAAACCCAAATTGCTGAGACAGTTGCCCTGGCTGGAACAAAGTTGCAGATCTGCTTTTTTCCAAATCTAGTCTTTGATCATATTTCCCAAACTGGATATTAGTGTCCATTCCCACCTGGCACACTGGGTGTGCAACTATCATGTTGTCATGATCTTGTATCATGGTTGTTCATAGTTTTAAACATTAAACCATTTAATGGCTTTATGTATGTGTGCATGTGTGTATGTGAGATAGAAATCTACATTTATTTCCCATCCCTAACTAGAGCAGACTCATTGAATAAGTTGCTGAATGGCAAGTAAACACATTTGTAAATCTCTTTGATGCATTGAGTCTTCTCTTGATGGGGCAAGCAGTTGGATTAACCTCATTGAAATTCAAGCAATGTACTTTTGTTTAAGCTGTCTGCAACCTAGAAGTCCCATAGTCTCTAACTGTTAGCCAAGGAGGTTGAGGATGATGGGAATTGTTGTACAAAACATGGGGAGCACAGGTTGGGGAGTCTGATGTATAAAATTACCTTGCCTGAATGCTGACATATTCTGACTCGACACAATCTGTAGTGGAACTTTTTCAAAATTTTCTGTCCCCATTTTTTTGCATTCACTGAAAGTACTTTTCCAAATTAAGCAAAACACTAACCTTTGTGGTGTTAATGCATTACTTTAAAGGCTGTGTTGTGATTAATTATGTAAAGAAGTGCTGATCTGCCATTTGCTAGATAAAGTTGATGATAATGTTTATAGCAGTTTTCTCTGGTGTATGCATTCGTTTTTCATGAAATTTATTTTTCTTGCGGCAGCGTGGGTGTCTCTGATGAAGGCTCTTTTCCCCACTGTATATAAATATAATGAATTGAGTTTGTTTCTTTTGCCTAATGAGCTAGTTAATTTTTACTCTTTTGTTTGACAACTCATATAACTCACTGTTTCTCCAAACTTCTCTGGAAGCACATTGGTGAGTCCCAAGCTTTGGCTTACCATACATTTGTCTTTCAAAGTATTTTAGGACACAAATTTGTCAGCTGCAAGCCCTGTTACATGGACACATTCAGAAGAAAATGAGGAGTGAGACAATAAGGCACCGGTATCTTCCAAACACAGATTGCATGTGGTCCAGAACATGAAAGTTGGGAAACTTCTTTATTAAAAGGCTAGACCCAAAAGCATGCCTGACCTTGAGGCCTTTAAATCTGCCAGGGCTACTGTTTGGGCCTACTGCTACTGATGAGAAGAAGTCTCGTAGTCCCTCTGTCTCTTTTCCCTTCCCTTCTATCATTTTCAAAACTAAATGGCATGAATGCCTGATAACCTTACATTTTCAGTTCTAGAACTGACAGAATTTAATACGTGATATCTTGACTAATGCTCATTGAACTCCGAATAAAACTGTAAAAGTGGAACCTGTAATATAATATTGAAATGTGTGTCATTTAGACTGTACTATAACATAAAAATAAATGTACTGTCCTTCTGACACGGAGACAACCACCTGTCACTGAAATTAGATGTTTTGATTGTCAATTGTGGCTTGTAAAAATGAGCACCAGGTGAAATCCCAGTACTGGGAAGTCAGAAGAACACCAGGTAGCTAGAACACTGTTCTGAATATACAATCTAATACTCTGGATTATTATTATTTTTTGGCACATGTCACTCTTTCAGTGTACCTTTTATCTGTAAAGGTATTCATTCCAAAATTTTTGTTCATACATGACCTTACATCATGGCTGTTGTTTCTCAAAAAGGCAGTAGTAAAGAGGTCTGGAGAGAGTTTGTGGGTACATGCACTTTATTCCATCGTGCCATTTGGAGCAGAATTGGTGAACTATTGTGTTGCACAAAAGTCCCTGTCTGCGATATCAAATGGGAATTATCCTGGATCCCACGTCTGGACCCTGAAATCTCAGGAAATAAATAGGATGCTGTTGACCTGGCAACCTTAACACTTTATCTTGGTGCTTATTTGTAATGCTGAGTACAAAAATGTTTGCTTGTTATGTATATATCTATGTGCCATGGGTTAGCTTGATTAGTATGTGTAATAAGTTCCTTCTCCACCATGCCTTAGTGATAGTCTAAATATTGTTTCAATTGGAACATTCTAATTATTAAATTGCAGCATACAGATTTGGAAAATGATGTCCTATTGAGCTACCTTGAGTCCTATCATGAGAGAAAAAAGTCAGGGTAGAAATTTAAAAATGAAATCAATAAATTATTTTGGGGATGGCTCACCAGACCTTGTTTGTAGGTATGTTATAAAGTGAGTAGAAAGTTTGGAAGTTGTGTTGTCATTTAAGACACTGCTGATGCATTATATCTTTCCCTCTTTAACATTCAGCTGTTTAGACACTTCCTCGGCTTTTGGTATTGTTTCATTCAGGAGGATGACTGATGGACTTGACAACCCTGTCCAATTGGGATTCTGTGTGCCTCCATAAGCGAGGAAATTTTGACAGCCTCAAACTGCAGAATGACACTGCATTGCAAGTAGGAAACTAAAGTAAATGCAAGTGTCTTTAACACATTTTATTAAAATAGGAAGTTTCTTATCTATTGTCTATTAATTTCTCTATCAATCCATCTATAATGATCAGGGGTTGAGAACTGCTTGGAGAACAGAGGCCTCCCCCTCTTCAGCAATACCCCTGTATGAGCCACCCCCATGCAACAAAATACCTTTGTTTTTCTCCATAGTCCCTCTCAAACTAGTGAACAGAGGTGATATGTCACTTCTTGCCACCATTTTGAAAGGTATAGTGATGAAAGCAGAGGTATTTGGGGCTGTTGAGCATGGATGAAGTGCTTTTTTTATGTTTTTGTACATTTGGAGGGCTTTCTGTATGGTTTTGGGCCAAATATTGGGGAGTTTGGGGGGGAGCTTTGGAAGACTGACAAAGGATTTCAAAGGGTTGCAAAAGTGGGTACATACCAACTTCTTTCTTTTCATTAGTCTCAAAGGTTCTGCAAGATCTCTTTGCATATTGATTTTCCAGACTAACATAGCTATGTCTTTTGATTATACCTCATTCCTGTTCTAGATAGAAAAAAATCAGTTTTGAAGAGCACATTGACTCATTTGCTCATTAATAGGAGCATAAAAATTTGTGAGGTACTTTCCCAACAAATTTTGTTTATCCTGGGCAAGGATATTTATTTTAAATATTTATATGGTACTTACTGAACAAAGCTTCCACAGCTGGTTACATATAAATAATGTGTAACAGTACTGAGAGTCAGTAGCATCACTGGAGGGGTGCAAGAGGTGCAGAATGCACCGGGTGACACTACAGAAGGGAGGGTGACACCAGGCCGGTTCCCTGTCCCCCTTGGTCCTGTTTCGGCCCTCATGGAATCTATTTGAAGCTGTGGCAGGCACTTCTGGGCCCCACCTGGGCCTTTCCATGCCATGACAGGTGCTCCTGGGCCCCGCCTGGGCCGTTCTGTGCGACAGCAGGTGACCCTGGGCCCCGCCTGGGTGCTCTTCAGGACCATGAGGGTGTTGTTCCAGCCTGTGGGGGCACTCCCATGTGCCCCCTCCCCAGAAACCCCAATGGGCCTTTACGCACTATGGCAGGCACTCCTGGGTCCTGCCTGGGCTATTTCCCAGCTGCAGCGGATGCTCGTGGGCCCCACCTGGGCCTTTCTGCACAATGATGGGTGATCCTGGGCCCCGCCCAGGTGCTCTTCGGGACCACGGGGGTGTTGCTCCGGCCACAGGGGCACACTCATGCGCTCCCTCCCCCGGACCACCCCACACACACACAAGGCATCACCAAGCTTGGTGATGCCACCGCCAAGAGTCAATGTGTGAGAGTCCCATCAGGATCCATTTTGGGAGGAGATTTACTGCTGCTCCTGCTGCAGCCACTCTGGGTTCTCTACAGAAGCTCTCCTGGTGGTAAATATCTGTTGGGATAGACCTCTACTACTGGGAGAATACCCATACAAAGTGGAACAGCTGCAGAGGCTGTGAAACTACCCCTGAGGGTTGCTGCTGATGTATCACAGCTCTGGTGGGATACTCAAGAGATTTTGAACATGGGATGTCAGTGTTGCAATTGTCTCTGTGCTATAACTCTGGCCCACATGATGTCTCAGGAGCAACCTCTAGCCTGGAAGTCTCCAGAAATGGTTGTCACAGAAACAGTCAGAAGAGACCAGAAGGGCCGTACAGTCCAACCCCTTGCCATGTAGAAAGACACAATCAACAGCTGGTCATTCAGCTTTAATTTTAAAAAACCTCTGAAGAAAGAGACTCCACTACACTCTGAGGCAGTCTGTTCCACCATTCAATAGCTCTTACTGTCAAGAAGTTCTTCCTAATATTTAGAGGGAATCTTTTCCAGTAGTTTCCTGTAGTCATGGGATGCAAGAGTCCTTCAGATGGGAGAGTAAAGCAGGTTTACAGAATTTCAGAACACAGCAAGCCAACTCCTCATTGAGGTACATAAGAGTTCAACATTACCAGTGCTTCCTAAAATGAGAAGTAGGTTTGTGTAAAGATCCTTACCCCAAATCCCAAGTAGATGCCACACCTAAATTGAAAGCATTTTAGTGCTGCTTTAAAATGATCTGTTGATTTTGAACTGGGGAAATTCTTCAAAATCTTTGATTCTGAAATTAACCAACATCTCTAATACTGAAAGGTGTGGAGGTTACCCCTTTACAATGTTCTAGAATAGAGGGAAGACAGTGTGTAGTGGCTTCCAGGAGCGAGTGCATGTTTGCTAAATACAGGCTGTAGGCAGTAGTGTGTTTATGTACATATACACTGATAAATACATATGTATTACAGGGTAATTATCATTGAAGGGACATGAATTCAGAGACGTGACCATGTTGGTCTGAAGTATCAGTGTGAAAAGGAATCTTGTAGTGCCTTTGAGGCTGAGCGAAAGAAGTTGTAGTTTAAGCATTTGTAGCCATGGTCTACTTCCTCAGATGCACGGAGTGAACCCATTGAAGATTTCCAAGTCTTTATACTACAAGCATAAACAAAGCCTCTGACCAAGAAACTCCTTTTTATAATGTTTTTTAATGTGTCCCCCCAGACCCTCTTTTCCTCTTTGCCTATTGTTTAGCTAAAAGTTTCTCTTAGCAGCATTGGCATTGAGAGGATGGTGTAAGAGAGCTGGAGAAAAATATACGTTCAATGCTGGATTGCACAGGCGTACCTGCAGTGAACAATACAGTAAAGCTTGAACCGGGTAATAATGAGATTCTGTTCTAGTGGAACTTATTCTAGCTGTGTGGGCCTGCTTGCAAGGGACAAGGTAAACAGCAAATACCTCTAGAGTCCCTGGCTTAGCATACATGGACAGCAAAGCATAGAGAATAGGGGGACAAGCAAATCATAGAATCATATCCCCTAAGCAGACGGCCAATTGGGCCGTTTTGGGGGCAGGGAAGGGGAGGGGCAGCTGCATGATCGACACCCCACCCCCTTCCCCAGGTCATCCTCGGAGCAGCCGGCCCTCCGCGTGGCCAGCACT
>JAIPUX010001232.1:163454051-163466058 GCA_020142125.1 Phrynosoma platyrhinos | reverse complement strand
GAGACCACAAGGGCCATCCAGTCTAATCCCCTGCCATGCAGGAACTCACAAACTTTACATACTGCATACTCACAAACTGCATACTGTTGCCCCAGTCCAGTATTTTTTTTGGCCCAAAAAGAAGCAGCAATATGCCACTCCTTTTGGGGCCAGAAAAGAAGCACTCTGGAAATTGCCATTTAGGAAAGGAATCAATTTGTGGATTTTAAAGCAAAACCACAAAATATTACAGAGCTGATCATGGAGCCTAACAGGCAGCTCTGTGTCACCTCTGGGAGCACAGGATCAGGGCTGTGGCAACCACATGCCACAGCCCCGATCCAGCTCTTTGCGGCTCCAAAAAGAGCTAGCAAATGCCGCTCTTTTTTGGAGTGGCAGAAAGCCACTCTTACCACCGCCGCTGTGGCTCTTCTGTGCTCCTTTGGCGCAGCGTGTCTACACACTGCGCCAAGGGAGCGCCCTGACACTGTGTGCCATGTGATGACAGCGGTATTGGGACAAAGTCAAGGCAGCCAGTATGCAGTCGCCCTGCCTCAACTCCACCCCTAGGCAAGCCTTTGTGGCTGGTCTGTACCGGCCCTAAATGTGCACTGGAGCATGTGTTTTTAAACAAATTGCAGATCTCTTCATTGAAAACATGTATCTCCATTTATATAAATATATTTTCTCAGCATTCTTACATTATTTAAAAAATAATTCAAAAGCAAAAAAAAAAAAAAAAGGGGGGGGGAGACTTTCTGCAAGTGGAAGAAAAAGGAAGTCCTGATCATGCAACTTTAGAATACAGTGATAGGGTTGCCATTAGTCGAAAACAACTTGAAGGCACACAACAATAAAAAGTAAAATTTGAGAAGACTGGATTATAAAAACATTGTGGCCAAGATCCAACACTGCAGTTGTGTAGAGAAAATCTCTGAATGTGGAGTTACTCCTTGATTGTGCTATATAACCTTGTGTTGAATGACAATGTTGCACAACTGAACACATAACCAAATGCATAACCAAATGTGAGGTATGTCAATGTGTGTGTAACTTCATCTTTGCAGCCTTCTGCATCAGAAGAAAATATCCAGCATTTTCATAGAGAAATGTAGGCATACAAGTAGTACCCAACAAAATTCCAGACTGTCTCTTTCACACACATTAAAAAATAACATAAAAACTTTGTTAAACTTGCTTGCACATTGTAAACTGCTTAGGGAATGCTTAAGTGCACTGATAAGCGGTATAGAAATGTACTTGCTATTATTATTAAAAAAAAGGTGTGACTCAAAAAGGCTGACCAGTGGAAGTGGGAAAACAAAAAGCTGGGTTGAAGAATTGTAGGAAGCCTACAGCCATTTTTACGCTTTGATGAAGGGAAGCTTATTACACAAGTCTCTGCTCTAAATTAAAGGGCCTCAGCTTTTCTGATCTTTACTTCACATCTACATTCCATCCACCCTCCACCTCCCATAAATGTTCCTAAGTAACTTGCTTCAATTGATAAAACACATCTCAAATGCTTGTGGGCCTTTAAACAAGGCCCTAGACCAGGGGTAGGCAACCTTTCCCCTTTAAGAGCTGAGGGACTTCAGCTCCCAGAATCCCAGGAGCTATTGGCCAACATGGGACTATTGGCCAAGATGCCTGAGGCTTCTGGGAGCTGAAGTCCTTTGGCCCTTAAAGGGGAAAGGTTGCCTACCCCTGCCCTAGACTAAGGGTGCATCTACACTGTAAAAATTCTGTACATAGGGGCTATGCAGACAGGCAGGAAAAGGTGACCTGAAGCTTTCTTTTCCCTAAGCTGCAGCAACTGCACCGCCTGCCCCGAGAAAACAGAGAGGAGTCAGTGCTTTCAAGATAGATTATGTTCTTGCCTTTCACCAGGGGATGGTTCTTTTTAAAAATAAGAGTTAAAGTACAGTACTTACATTGACTCATGGATAAGTCGACCAAGATTTTTGGGGTCAATTTTTTGACTAAAATTTCTAGACCTATACATAACTATATACAATAATACAGTTTGACTCCCCCTTTAACTTCCATGCTTCCATCCTAGAAAATCCTGGAATTTTTTTAATTTTGTGAACAATGAACACTGGCAGAAAAAGCTAAAAGACCTTGTTTACTTGAGGCTCCCTAAAAACGCATCCAGATATCTTTTTTTTTTATCTTTCACCAGCTTCTACTTATCTTAAGATTTACATTTTGGTGATCCAACATATAGATCTATTCTTCTTTCACGCATTAGTGATAGCTAGTGAGGTATGCTTTTTTGCTTGCCCCCTTTTCTCTATGCTTTACTGTTCATGCAAGCTCAGCCAGGGACTCTGGAGGTAGCTGCTGTTTACCTTGCCCCTTGCAGGCAGGCCCACACTGCTACAAGTTCCAGGATTCCATAGTATGAAGCTACAATACTTAAATGGGTGCCAGACTGCATTGTTTCTGCAGTGTGGAGATGCAATCAGAGATTGAAAAGTTGAAGAGCAATTGTATCAAGCTGAGAGTAAGAGTCCGGTTTAATCAGAAAATTTCATTCAGATATGAAATAGATGATTAAGTCAGAGAGTAAATAACTTAGTAGTGTAGAACATATTCTGAGGATCCACTTGTTTAGAATGTAGCTTCTGTGTAAAGAACCTAAGGAAACAGGAAATAGGTAGCTCTTAAAGGCTAGGATATATATGACGTAGAGGAACCTGCAACAAAACATCAGCATATCTGCAGTGCTGCTAGTTAGGATCCTAGCCAGTCTCCCTCAGTTGTCTGTTTTCAAGCTGACATTGTCATTTGACATCTGATGAGCATCTCAAGTTCTAGTGATCTTGTTCTTTGTTCACCATCTCTGTCAGATTTCCCTTCCTGAATTGAGTAAGGAGTGATGTTATAGCATCTTCAGTTTGGAAAAGTACACAATGAACTATGGCATGCTTGCATAAGTCTCAAGGCTCATCCAAACTGGCAGCTAGTGCCAATTCAGTTGGCTCCATTCAATGTCACTTGGGACTGCTTCTTCCCTTTTCCACATATACACAACAACAACACAAAGCCCACAGTCTAATCTTATTAATTACTGTACTGAATGCCATTTCCCCTGTCACCAGATAACAAGACACTCTTCTAGCACCTTAAATTGAATTATGACAGTCTCTTTGACTTATGTCCTTTCTGTCTTTCATGCACCTTGCTCCTTCCCACAGCAGTTTTGCAAAACAGTGGGGAAGAGAAGCCCTATTTCTCTTAATCTTTTTTCTCCTTTTCCTCCACTCATGCTGGCATGTGTGGGTGTGTACACATATGCTGAAGATCCAATTTGAAACATGCGGAAGAATAAAAGGGAATAAAAAGGAGAAAGCTTTCAGACTAGAAAGAGTGTGTGTGTGTATCCTTCCTGATAGTAACAAAAAGGCTTGGGAAAAGTGAGGTAGAGCTTGAAACATCCTGGAATTACAGCGCATTGACTGGACCTTGGATTCAAAAGTGATAATTACAGGAATATATATATATATATATATATATATATATATATATATATTAAAAAAGATCTCTTGCTATATTTGGCCAGTCCAGATAAGTTCTTATTTAGTGTGGGCATGCTGAGGTTGAGAGTAATTCCTTGAATCCATTCCAAATATATCGGCTGGGATATAATACACCCCCCAGCACCTTAAATCTTGGCCTCCTTTTCTTAACTCACTTTGGGCCTCTTCAGATGGGCGGCTCTGGCTGCCCTGGAAAGCAGCAGATCGGAGCTGCAGCAACCCCATGCCGCGGACCCAATCCTCCCTTTTGCCGCCACGAAAAGAACAGCAAAATGCTGCTCCTTTTAGGAGTGGCAAAAGGCCGTCCTAAGAGCCGGCGCCGTGGCTTTTCCTTGCCCTTTCAGTGCAGCGTATTTAAAGGCTGCACCGGGAGGGCATCAGGACGGCATCAGGGTGGGGTTGGGGTGGCCATCATGCAACTGCCATGCCCCAACTCTACCCTCAGGCCAGCCCTTTGGGCCGGTCTGCGGAGGCCCTTTGTTGGGCAACCTTGCTAATAGACATTATTCTTGGTCATGTTCCTAGGCCCTACATTTTATCAATTTGAACATTTGGTGGATAGGTTGCTCCTTGGCTTGTTGCTAGTACAGTTCTTGATTATGTGTTAGGTAAAGAATGAGGAAGGAACTGACAAAGTCACCTCTGAGTATTCCTTGCCTGAGAAAACCCTATGAAGTTCATGGAGTCACCATAACTTGATAGGTCCCAAGAATGTGGAGGAAAGAAATGGAACCCAGCAACTATTTCCATTCTGGTGTGATTCAAGAAGCTTACTTTGGGAGCAGAGGTGGAGAGAAGCTAGGATCATCATGTGATTTGTTTCCTACTAAGGGCTCACTTTCTCCATTGCTTCTGGAGAGCAAGAAATAGATGATACTGAGGGGGAAATTGTCAAACAAACTTCAACCCCTCTCCATTGAACTTTGTTAGAATTGAACTCATAGAGTCAAAATGTATCCCAAGCATCATCTTCTCCAACCAAGTGATAGTGCAGGAATCCACAGCTAAAGCTTCCCTGACAAATTACCATCCAGCTTTTATTTATAAAGCTCTAGTGAAGGAGATGGCCATCTTTTGGATGGATGGCCATCTTTTGGGAGTGCTTTGATAATGTATTCCTGAATGGCATGGAGTTGGATTGGATGGCCTTTGTGGCCTCTTCCAATTCTAGAATTCTAACTTCCTAGTAAGTTTGTTCCACTGTCAAACCATCAAGAATTCCTGATTTGGAATTTCCTTTCTTGTCATTTGAGTCTATTGGTTCAGGTCCTACCCTCTGGAGCAGCAGAAAATAAGCTTTCTTTTTCTTCCATAGCTGTCTGATGCTGTTCCAGTCAATATATAGACATAACTGCCTCTACAGATGGCACTTTGCGCCATCTTGGAGGCAGGGAAGGGGAAGGGCAGCTACATGCTGGGCACCCCAACCTCTTACCGAGGATGTCATCACGGTGCGTGCCATTACACATGGCGTGCACCATCAAGCCATCCTCTCGGCGCAGCGTCTTAATGCACTGCGCTGGAAGGGATGCAGAAGAGCCGCACGGCAGCTCTTTGGGTGCCTTATTTGCCGGCTCTGGAAGGACCAGCATTTTAGCGCTCCTTTCAGGGCTGGCAAAAGGGTGGATTGGGGCTGAGGCATGGGGCAGCCTTGGGCCCAGTCCTCAGCTTCCCAGGGTGGCCCAAGGCCGCCCATCTGCATTCCCCCATAGTTGGTGAGCAAAGAATAATTTTAGATTGTAGGGCCAATTGATAGCCTTATTTCCTGTGGCCATGATCTGCCCAAAGTCTTTTGATTACCAATTTTTTAAAATTGAAAACTTCAGTAGAATATTTGAGTATAACAGTGGCTACATAGAAATATTCAACATACTGTCTCTGTCATCTGCCTTATTTCTGGCCCCAAACCTTCTCCAGCATTTTGTCTACTGGGAAGCTTCCCAGCAAGAGCCCAGATTCTCTGCATGTCACTTGTAGCATGGAATGGCAAAACAGAACTAAAGAGAGAACAAATCCCATTCATTCTGTGAGGAACAAAAGCCCTTGGAGAGTATCTGTGTTAGACATGCATGCACTAATGCAGATGCTAACTCAAGTAATTTTTTCCTCCTTTCTATTCCCTATGATGTGACTAAAAAGAACCAAACATTACTCCTTATGATATGTGTCACCTGGATTACTGCTCTTATTCCTCTATGCAGCAACCTTGATGGTTTCTGAGAAGGAGTTGTAAAGAGAAGTTTTGCTGACATGGAATACATGTTGTGCACGGTTACTGCAAATACATAAAGTCTGTTCCACAAGGGAATGCCATCTGTTCCTTTATGACTGAAGAAATGTGTGCTGTACCACACAGTTTAATGGAACAGGAGAGACTTGGCCTCTTAATAACTAGAGATGGAGCATTTATTCAGGGTTATCCCATTCTTGCTCACACATCATCCACCACCTTGTTTTGGTTTGGGGGTCATCCACCTACCTCAATGTTGTTTTTATTTATTTCTTCATTTTTACCCAAGTGCTTTTCACTAGTCCAGTTTCTTTACTTTCATAGATTTCTGTACAAGTGAATTTGTCCTTGACATATAATGCTACTCCCCTCCTTTATTTCCATCACTTGTGGTTATGATTTTACTTGCTTTATTGACCACTTTTCAGTTGGGGGCAAAACCCAACTACTGCTTGAAAGCTTTAAATGAGAAGAGGTTCAGGATTTTTTGAGATCCTGAAGGTTGATGGGTCTCAAAAAGGACTGAAGACCACATGGGCTGATTTGTACCCATCCCTCATGTAAATGTCTGCACATGTTGCTGGAGCAAAGGAACATTTGCAGTTGTGAAAAAGAAAAATTGCATAACTGTCTCTCTCTTACTCACAGGCCCAGTTGCTCCTATGCTCACAGGCCCAGTTGCTCCTATGCTCTCTTACTCACAGGCCCAGTTGCTGTGAGTTGCATGAATTCTGATTGCATTCATCTATTGCAGGGGTCGGCAACCTTCGGCCCATGGGCCGCACCCGGCCCTTGGACTCCCACCGACTGGCCCCCCGTGGGCCGCCGCCCCGCGCGCTGCCATTTTGCTTCCCAAAATGGCGACTGCAACTCGTTTGCGCATGCACAGAACTCCTGCGCATCCGCAAATGAGCCACGGCCACCATTTTGGAAAGCAAAATGGTGGCTGCGGCGCACAGCCAAAATGGCGCCACGGAGGAGGCCCCTCACTTCCGAGGGAAGCCTCCCGGGGGGCACCCGTGGCATCCCTGGGCCTCTAGGAGGCCCGTCGCCGCCGAAGGAAGCCTCCCAGGGGGCACTCGCAGTGGCCCTGGGCCTCTAGGAGGCCCGTTGCCGCTGATGGAAGCCTCCCGGGGGGCACCTGCGGTGGCCCTGGGCCTCTAGGAGGCCCGTTGCCGCTGAGGGAAGCCTCCCGGAGGGCACCTGCAGCAGCCCTGGGCCTCTAGGAGGCTCGTCGCTGCTGAGGAAAGCCTCCCGGGGGGGCACCCATGGCGGCGCTGGACTTTCGGAGGGAGCCCTCCTAGGGGCCCCCGCCGCTATGCGCATGCGCACGCAGGGGAGGGTGGGGCTGCCATTTTGTTTTTCAAAATGGCGGTGCACGTGACTGCGGGGGGTGCGCGCATGCGCACCGGCCCCCAGCGCCATCTCTCCTCCCCCATGGCCCGTCAGCAAAAAAGGTTGCCGACCCCTGCTCTATTGTATGTACCGGTATATACATGAACAGAGAGTAAGCAAGACAAGAATGTCTAGTTATTGTTGTGACTGTGTCAACCAGGGGTAGGCAACCTTTCCCCTTTAAGGGCCAAGGGACTTCAGCTCCCAAAAGCCTCAGCCATGTTGGCCAGTAGTCCCATGTTGGCCAATAGCTCCTGGGATTCTGGGAGCTGAAGTCCCTCAGCCCTTAAAGAGGAAAGGTTGCCTACCCCTGGTGTCAACAGTTTGTATGTAGCCTGGGTTAAGCATTTGACTCCTGCTCAGAATTTGGCATACTCTTGTACATACAGTGTGACATGACTAACACTCTTTGTACATACATTGTGATATGGTTAACACTATTTGTACTTATGTACACTCTTGTACTTACAGTGTAACATGGCTAACACTCTTTGTCAGGGGTAGGCAACCTTTCCCCTTTAAGGGCCGAGGGACTTCAGCTCCCAGAAGCCTCAGCCATGTTGGCCAATAGTCCCATGTTGGCCAATAGCTCCTGGGATTCTGGTAGCTGAAGTCCCTCGGCCCTTAAAGGGGAAAGGTTGCCTACCCCTGCTCTTTGTCCTTTTGGGCACCATGTAGTAGGGATGTATAGAGACTCTCCCAAGTTCCAGACTAGAAAGTACAGATACCCACTGGGGAAAGAAAGACATGATCTATGGCAAGGCTTCATGCTTTGACCTCCCTGCTGCCTGATTTATAGGGTTGTCACCTCAAGAACTTCACATTTCCTGAGGTTTCTCAGCCAAAACCTTGAGACCTGGGGACAGTATCTGGTGATATCATTAAGCAGGGGTAGGCAAGCTTTCCTCTTTAAGGGCCGAGGGACTTCAGCTCCCAGAATCCCAGGAGCTATTGGCCAACATGGGACTATTGGCCAACATGGCTGAGGCTTCTGGGAGCTGAAGTCCCTCGGCCCTTAAAGGGGAAAGGTTGCCTACCCTGGTCAACAGGGATATTGTCAGGGCCCCACAAAATCTCCTGTTACCTTGGATAGGGCAAAGCTTGGAAATAGTCCTTCTTTGGATTATAGTTCCCAGTATTTCCCAGCCTGCATGGACTCTGGTGTGCTGGGTAAGACATTCTAGGAGTTTTATTGGAAAATAGAGTATCACAGGCCTGAAAAAAGGGATGTCTCTTACTTTCAAGGGAAATGCTGTTGAGTAGGGTTTTAGCGGACTCTGCAAATTGGTCCTCAGTTCTCAAACTGATAATACAACTGTCAGCTTTTCACTTCAGACGAACAGGGAGATTTTTAACCAGCAGTAGAGGCTGACCTAGCAACTAACCCTCCCTCTTTCCTGCTCCCATAATCTTCCTCTTCAAAAGCATAGCTCTGGATCATTTCATGGTTAAAAGGTTATCTTTTTCAACTACAAAGGCGGGAAACCTCATTTCTCTTTCTTTAAATTAAAGTTTTAAATTCTGCAGATGGGCTTTTGGTAAATAGGCTAGTGGAGTGCTTTCTTTAATCTAGTTTATTATTACTGCAAGGTCAAAAAAGGGAGCCAATATGAAGCGGACGGGGAAGAATTTTAAAGACTGTTCAAGGAAGGAGAGCAAAGCTGGTATTCATTGGATTTTCACATCAAAGTGGGTTTGATAGCAATGATCTGTTTGCATTTCCAACATGAGCCCCTTTCTCTATCCTTTCATTCCACAGCTGGAACATATTCTCATGCAGCAGTTTGCATAGCACATAGCATATAGCATTTGACAGTAGGAGACCTGAGTTCAAATCCTTTCTTGCTTGTGAAGTTCACTGTGTGCCCTTGGGTTAGACTGATCTTTTTTCACATCATGCCAAATGCATCACCAGTGCAGACAAATTTAACCACTAGTTTGAAAACCTCATTGATTTTAAAGGGGGAGAGTTTTCTTTTATTTGAACCCAGCAGTGCTGAAAGAAGCTTAACTTTGACCAGGATCATGCACATCTAGTTCCTTCTCCCCAGGCAATCTTGGCAGGCTTGTGATGCTTGAAATGCTGCTCTTCAATTACCCTTATCCCGGCCTTTGCCTTATAATGGGGCAAACAGGCTTGTTTGTTTGTGATGTGATGCTGTACCCTGCATAGTCAGAAAATGTACTTCCCTTGCATGTGTAGATTTTTACACTGTGATAAATGTCTTTAGAGAGAATTAGCCGAATACATGAACGATGTTTTCTCATCAGTGATGTTTTAACATCAATGATGGCTATGATAAACCTCCTCTGTTTACCAGCCACTGAGGACCAAATAGCAAGGATGCTATTTATGTGTTTCTCTCATCACTCCCTGCGTGTACAGTTCCTTGAAGAGGGAAACACATAAACTGCCTAGTGAAGATGTAAGTAATATTCAGGCATTTCTTGTCATCGACAAGAAAGGATGTCTCAACATCTTTTTTGAAAATGGTCAGTGCTGCAAGATGATGATGATGATGATGATAATTTTGCATTTTAGAACTTCTTGCAATCTTTTCATTTGCACAAAAACCCACTCCTACTACATCTCTCACCACTAAGGGTGGTGTAGTACAATCACCACTTAATTATACTAATAAAGATTTACACTATCCTATATTGATTGCATTCATTTAATGGGCAGCATATCTAGTTTTTGTTCCAATGTGGAATTCAAAGTGGTTGTAGCACTCCCAACTTTTTATTTTTTTATTTTTGATAAATTAATTTTTTGCAAAGAATTTTCAGTATACCAAAATTCATCAAGAATATTCAAAACCCTATGTCATCATGTTCAGAAGACCTGATATTCTTCTTTCTTGTGTGTGAGAACAAAACGCAGAAATTTAGATCCCTGCTCTCTAGTTGCTGTAGGAAGCACAGTCTAGGAGCCCTTTCATATTACAGGTTGAATCTCTTATCCAGAATGCTTGGGACTAGAAGTGTTTTGGATTTTGGATCCCCCCACCCCGATTTTGGAATATTTGCATATACATAATAAGATATCTTGGAGATGGTACCTGTCTAAATATGACATTCATTTATATTTCATACCTTATATACATATCCTGAAGGTAATTATATATGTGTGTGGCTTTGTGTGTGTAAATAATAATAAGTTTGTGCATGAAACACTGTCACATGCCACCTATTGTGGACAATTTTGGATTTTTGAGTATTTAGGAATTTGGAATTCCTGGTAAGGAATATTCAACCTCTACATAATTATGCCCTTATGAGTCCACTTGAATTGCCATGGTTGCATCCTGTCAAATTGTGTGGTTGTGCTTTTGTGAACAAGAATTCTCTAGTAGGAAATTGTAATCTCTCCATAAATGGAAGGACCTTCTTCCATCTGATGAAGTGGACTCAGTCTGTGAAAGCTTATGCTAACATCTTCTTTCTTTCAGTTAATCTCAAAGGTGCTATAAGGTCCCTTTTCATAGTCTCTCATTGGGTTCATAATCATGTCAGGATTTTGACCTTAGTTTTGATCATCAAGGTTAACCAAACTTGGCCAGTTTCATACCCCACATGCATAACCCACTGTACAAAATTCTTCATGTCTTGCAGCATTCCCCTGTTTTAGTCTCTCTCATGAAGTGACAGTTTTATATTTATGTTCCTTTTTCGTGGCTCCCCTGGTCCTTTTGGCAACTGGAGTGACATTAGTTTTCCTGAAATGACAGCTCCACTCTGAGCATGTGTTAGGGAGACTAACAGGAATGCTGCCTCAAAAATAAATTTAAACTTTCACCTCTGGTGGTAATGAAAAATAAATTATCAGAAGCAGTAACTCATGAGAGGTATGATAGGAACCACCACTGCCTTGAAAAAGATTTTGGGCAGAGAGCATTAGAGACTTGAGCATGATGGAATATAGTGGTCCTTTATGGGCCAGCTCTGCAATAAAAATTAGATGGTATTTTATTTTATTTTACTTATTAGGCAAAAGTCCATTCATACCAGTTGGTGGAAGCACATCAACTGGTTTAAAACATCCATTCAAAAAATATACAAGGGAACATAGGTCCAACACTTTGTAGAAATAATCTAGTTTGAGAACACTTTAACTGCTCTGGCCCAATGCTAGGGAATTCTGGGAACTGTAGGTTTGTGAGATATTTAGCTTTCTCTTTCAGAGACCTTTAGTACCACAACAAACTAAAATTCCACGATTCCCTAGCACTGAACCAGGGCAGTTAAATTGGTCTCATATTGGATTATTTCTGCAATGTGTTTTAGACCATAGTGTAAAAAAAAGAAAAAGAAAAGGATGCATTTAGGAATCTTGCTTTCAAATGTTTAGTGCATTGGGGGGAATGTTTAATACTGACCTACATATGATTTGTGTGTGTGCATGAAAATTTAAACAAATTTTGTGTATTTAAAGGGACCATGACAGTGTGATCCAGGATGGGATGTGTGCTTTAGGGATGGAAAGCCTATTTGAAAATATTCCAAAATGATGCAAAAACGTGTTTCTTGAATGTTGGGAAACTCCTGATGTGTTGAATCCTGATCTGACAAGAATTTTTACAGTTTAGGACGTGATCTGCACAAAATTTGCATGTTATTCTTTGTGTGTGTGTGTGTGTGTTTGTGTGTAGAAAAGTGTTTTCTCTTTTTGCTATTTAATGCATAACCCTCTCTGCAAATTTTGCACAAAATAAGTCTCCCAACTACAATACTATTTACAGAAGAAACCGTATGCTCCAAATTATGATAAATACTGTTTCCAGTGTAGAAAATGATGTGCCAAGTAAATCCCTAACTGTGGCTAGCTTTGAAAGCAGGAAGAAACTTGTTAAAATTC
>JAIPUX010001232.1:163438477-163453981 GCA_020142125.1 Phrynosoma platyrhinos | reverse complement strand
AGAGAATTATCTCTCTAGTGTGCTGGAAGAAGATGCGAATGTCACCGGATGTCAAAACAGAGAATTTGTCCATTCCTGCTCTGGTTAATAAGGATAAGAGGGCAAGCAAAGGACAAACCAGTAAATTTGGTGCTGAAAAGCATTGGTCCAAAGAGAGTCACTGAGCAAACCAAAGAGCATCAGAAAACACCAAAGAATCGGCCTTAAGCTGGAGTGGTTGAAGATCTGCTAGCAACCGCTTCCTTTTACAGAGCTGTTGAGAAAGCCAGAGGCAAGGAATGAGCCAGGAGCTCAAGTGTTCTCATGTAAATCTGCATTTCAAGGCAGTGTCAGCCTTCAGAGTAGTGCTTTTTGGAAGGTTTTTACTTAGGGGAACTCTAAATGATGTCATTTATGTCATTGTTTAATGCTTTACATCTTAACCTTCCCACAATCAGGGAATCACTGTTAGACTTTTTGAATTCCAGCAAATGGCACAGGGGATTGGAATGAAAGTATATGTGGTAGAGAATGGAATAGAACCACATGACGTACAATTTAACCCAATTAAAAAGATTAAAAGTAGCACAGCGATAGGCTTTTTGGTAAGAGAATAGAAGCAGGGAGGGGAAAAAAAAACCCGTCTCTGGGCCATGCTGGAAAAATGAGAGCTTGGCTTGACTCTGGAAACTAACTAATGTGGGGAAATTATGCCAGGCATGGCTGAGAACCTCTCTCTTTTCCTATTAGTACTCTTTCCTCTATTTGTTGATATAAGTTTTAGTAAGGCCTGTTCCATAGACCGTAACATGATGATGAGCTGGATGCCCAAAGGAAGAGACATTTGCTTAAGTCCCTAAAAAGCTTCCATCATATTTCCCTAAGTGTCCACTTTATCCCTCATAATCCCCAAAAGCCTTGAAACTCAACTGAGCCAGCTAGTGTGCATGACATGCAGGTGACAGATGTGTCCGCACACAATATGGTCAAGAGTTGTTCCAGTGCTTTACAAAGTTCCCTGATGCTAGAGAGAGTTAGATGGTGAACTTTTGCAACAGAACTTGTCCTTGCTAGGAGGTTTAGGGTAGATTCAGTCAACGAAATCAAGTGGTGGCTGGTATCTTGCATGCCATCAGAGCAGAAAATCCATTCTGTGATTAGATGTGGATTTTAAGGGAGCTATCCAATCTGCTGGACATTAACACCTCTCCCCAGTATAGGCTCAGCACATTGAATAGGGCTTTAACTTTAAGGTGAAAATTTGGAGTAGATTCACACATCCATTGGCAATAGCTGCCATTGGGAAATTTATCTATGCATGAACACATGCCATAATCAATGTCCTCTGTGTGTTCAGCTGGTGTAACCCTTTAATCAAAAGCAACTCCTTAATGCTATGCATGGGTTTGCCTGCAATTGAATCACATTTTGAACACTTCACAAGACTGGGAAGAGAATGGATGTTGGTTGCTATTAGTTGGATTGCTAATAATAATCTATTGGTAATGGCAGGAAGTAGAGAGTCAGTATGGTGTGGTGGACTCTCGAGACCCAGATTCAATTCTCTGCTCAGCCATGGAAACCCATGGGGTGATTTTGGGCAAGTCTCAACCTCAGAGTAAGGCAAAGACAAACCTCCTTTGAACAATTCCTGATGTGAAACCCTTGTGTTAGGTTCACCTTAGGCTCACTGTGAGTCAGAAACTACTTGGAAGGCACACAACAACAACAGTGGCAGTAGTGTTGATGGGAAAACAGATCATAAAAAATATGAATTCTTAAGATTAGACCAAGTTTAATCTAGTCTTAGGATCCCCCCCTCTCCTCCACCTTAATATGGAGGAAACAGATGAATGTTTTCCAACTATACAGACATTAAATTACCCATGTTTTTTATTCTCTTTTATCTAGATGTGTGTGGCATCCCAATCCTTGACTGTTCTTTAACTGGATCCAGTTTATCTCTGGTTAGAATTAATGACATCATTCTGGATTTCAAAGAGCAACATCTGGGCCACACATCTGGCTGTCATTCCAAAGTTCTACCTTTGCCCTGTCATAAGCAGTACAAGTATTTATATTCTGCTATCCCCTTTGGGCAAAGCTTTTTTTATTTTAAAGAGATTTTTTTCAAATTAACATATAGCCAAGGTGGGTCCTGAAATTTAGTGAATAGTTACACTGATGCCATAGTCTTCACTTTAGAACATTTACTTTTGTGTGTTTTACGACTTGAAATCTGTGGTATCTGTTACCACGTGTCCTTTGTCTACACATTTATGCATTTGTGTGTGTATATATATATATATATATATATGTATATGTATATGTATATGTATATGTATATTTATATGTATATACACATTTACGTGTGCATACCTGTTTATATATACCAAAGGACACAGATTATTTGTGTCCTAACATAAAGTCCTAAATCCTGCTGTTAGCCCCAACTCGTGTAAATCTGATGAATCAAATACTGAATAGTGAGTCAACAAATAAATAAATCCCAGTGATCCAACTGGTCTACTCTGTTGGGAACTATCTAATAGAATTCGGGTCAGAGTCCCACAGTAGGAAGGAATTAAGCTACTAGAAATGAGAATGGAAGAAGAAAGAACAAGGACTTTAAAGGGAAAATGTTAATCATTATTCTTTTCTGTTAGGGTTTGAAGAAAGGGACAGATTCCATGAGTGGAGCCAGGCATTAGAAGAAAGCTCCTAGATTTAGAGAGAGGACTTCATGGGGGAAGGAATAAAACTTCAGTTGAAGAAAAGAGGGGATCACATAGGGATCTAGAAGGAACCTCAGTTGAAGACAAGAGGGGATCACATAGGGATCTAGAAGGAATTCAGGGAGGGCAATGGCTCTGTTGTTTTTTTAAAACAACAACAACCAACCAATCCCTAAACATCATTAAATCATTAAAATTTAAATACAGTGGGCCCTTGGTACCCACTGGTGTTAGGTTCCAGGACACATACACCCCAATGGATACCAAAATCTGTGGATGCTCAAATCCCATTAAATACGACAGCATAGTAGAATGGTATCCCTTATATAAAATGGCAAAATCAAGGTTTGCTTTTTGGATTTTTAAAAAAAAATATATTTACAAGCCATTGATGGTTGACTGTGGATAATGAATCTATGGATAGGGAGGGCCGACTGTAACTGAATAGTTTGGCGTTTTGAAAGTAAAGAAAGGAGAAAGCTCAATTTAGCTGCTTATTTAAGAAACAAAACATATTCTTGATGTTGAAAGAATACAGTCACCCCTCTGTATCCACAGATTCTTTATTCACAGATTCAACCATCTATGGCTTGAAAATTGTATCATCTCTAGAAGAAGTGAATACAGGAGGATAAAGGGAAGAGAGGTGGAATGGAAGGATTGAAGAAATGGATTGTGAAGAAAGAGGTGGTAAACGAAAGAGTGTACAAAGGGCAGAGTGAATAGAAACAGGAAGATATCTTACAATAGTAACAGGTATCATGAGGACCTAATGTAAAAAAATGAACAGAAACAATATGAATAATAAGAAACAAAAAGAATGTATGTAATTAACATATATCCTATATGATCTTTTGTGTTTCTGTGCTTTTTTTCATTAGTGTTATATTTATATAATTGATATCTGTTTATTATGTAACTGTAAAATGAATGATGGATTATATGTGATGATTTTTTTTTAACCAATAAATTCATTTTTAAAAAAAGAAATTAAAAAAAAGAAAAATGTATCATCTCATTTCTGCTCTTTTTTGAATAGGATGTATGGCATAGTGGTTTGAGCATTTGGACCAAGGTTTGATTCCTAGCTCAGCCATGAAACCCACTGACCTTGGATGAGTCACACTCTTTCAGCCTCAGAGCCTGGTAATGGCAAACTCCCTCTGAACAAATCTTGCCAAGAAAACCCTGTCATAGATTTGTCTTAGGGTCAATATAAGTCAGAAATGACATGAGAACACACAACAACAACAACAACAACAATTATCTATAATTTTACAACTGCAAAAAGATGGATATTCCACAACTGTCCACCTTGACAAAATCCTATTACTTTTCCCTGTAAATTAACTGCCTTTCGCAGCATGTTACAGGGTGAACTAAACTTCATTTCCTACTCTTATCCAACTGAGAAATAATTTGTGGACTCTATATGTGGTGGAGAATTGCCTTGATATTTTTAAGAAGTCTTTTCAGTTTAGAAGATCTGTTATAATAGGTAATATAATCAATATCACACATACACCCCTTTTAATTTTGGTCTCAGTACTAAACAGCAAACAATTGAAACATTCAGGAAATTGAACCATTGACAAAGACAAAGGTTCAACACATTTTACTGCTTTGTGCACAGCTGCAATAAATTGAAACAAAACCTTGATAAGAATCCAGCTAAATTCATTAAATGAACAGCATGCTGATATTATTAAGGAAATTGACAGATGCAAGGGCTGTGGCCATAATATTGCTGATCTCATTGGCGGTGAGTAAATAAATATATATTCATTGTATGTTAATAGGATGGTTATGGATGTGTAACTGCAATTTATCAGAAATGCATATAAATGACTCCATTTGAGGTTGAAAAATTTAATGTGGGGTAAAGAATTTTTCCAACTATAAATCAGGACCAGTTTTAATAAAAGATAGAAGGATAAATGTAGCACATATACTAATAATCTCATTCTTTGCTAAAGGAATATAGTTTCAGAAGAGACTCCATAAAATGGAAGTCAGCATAACATCACTGATTTTGTTTCTCCTTAATAAGCATAAACATATGCAGAATTCATATTTTTTTTAAAAAAAAGATTGTTTCTAAAGTTCTATAAAATGAGGATGTTTTCACCGTAATAGAACAAGGAACCTTTTACTATTTACCAACACTGACCAGGGTACTAAAATAAGATTGAAATGTGCTTTCTAAAATTACATTGAAGCTTTGGACATACTCATCTCATCATAGGATTCATTTCATATGCTACAGTAAACTGTTGTCAAGGAATGATAACTTTGGTTTGCTGTGTTCTCTTTATCACACTTTCTAGAAGAGAACCTCTATATGTTTTAGTTTTTGTATAGTGGAAAATACCATGTACTTTAATATTATCATACAAAGATATGAACTGAATTTCAGGTTATAGGAACAGTCTCTGGTTGGTCATGAAATGATGAACATGTTTATTTGAAATCATTCTGAGTGGTTTGGGACAAATTTGAACAGAATTGTCTATTGCATAAAGAACACTGATTACTTTCAATAGGGGATATGAAGTGGTGTGTGTGTGTAAATTTAGAACTACTTGTATAGTAGTGGGGTCAGTGAAGATGCTGTTGTATATTACAATTCACACATCATGTACTTAAAGTGATTACAGTTTGAGTCTCCCTTAATGCTTGGAACCATAGATGTTTTGGATTATTTTTTATTTTTATTTTGGAATATCAGTATGTGCATATACGTACACAATGAGATATCTTGGAGATGTGACCCAAGTCTAAATACAGAATGTTTTGTATATGTATTATGCACATAGCCTGAATTTTATACAAACTATTTTAAACAATTTTGAGCATGAAACAAAGTTTGTGTACGTTGAACCATCAGAAAGCCAAGGTGTCAATGTCTCAGCCAACGATGAAAACAATTTTATGGATTTTCTTTTTAATATTTTGGATTTTGGAATTTCAGATAAGGGCGACTCAAGCTATATAAATAACCATCACACAGCAAGGAAAGTAGTCTAAACTGTGAAATGCAATTAAACTTATTGAGTGCTTGCTTGCTTTCTCTGTGTTTCAAATAAATTACAGGGGAACAAATGCATATTCAGAGTTTGAATTGACTTTATTAAGTCAGATAATTACATAATTTGTAACAAGTGATCCTAGTAAGTACCACTGTTTTCATTCCAGTCCCTGGCCACAAGCCACACTTTATTACAGAGGAAATTTTGATCATCATAACAAGTCTGGTTTAAATTGTGTGGTTTAATCACTGCAGTCTGATCCAGCAGTTTCTACCAAACTTGGGAACGGCAGCACACTCATGGAGCAATTCTTCTCTTTCAAGGTCACTCAATTTACTGCAGTAGGGAAAGCCAATCCGCAACTGAAGTCTTTCTCTTTCTCCTTTACTCTCTCTCTCTGTTTTTTTAAAAAAATATTTAGGATACAATAGTTAAGCAATTGATTAGTTAGTTAGGTAATTAATTTGTAGAGGTGGCCATGGTTGCTGAATTAACAGTAAAGAAAAAGAAGACAAATGAGGTGAGAGTAAAGGAGGTATCCCATGTGTCTTTAGAAAAAAAGAGCCAACAAATGGAGAATATCACAGTGGTTGAAATATCTCCCAATTCTGTGAGTCCACAGATTAAAGAGTTTGAGCAGCACAATGAGACAAAATACAAAGGTCCATTGTTGGCAGAACAACAGGTCTCTGAATCCAGAGTACAGTAATTGCTTAAAAAGATTTTTCTGAGCTCACTTGATAATGAAAGCAAAAGCTGCTTTCTGCAGCAGTGGGAAATACTGGAAAATTCAAAAGGCTCAGAACCACTGCTCTCTGGTAAGAGTGAATCTATGAAAATTAAAACAGGAGGGAAAGTAAAGAGCTTACCTGACAAAGCTGGTAAGATTACTAAGGAAGTGTAGGGGATGAAGAGCACGGACACAGTTTTGGACTGCCATCTTGAAAAGGCAGATTGCTTGCAGAAGTGCAGGACTGAGCAAAAGAGAGTATCCATCCAGCGAGTATCCATCAACCGAAGCAATGTGGAGTATCAATGTGTTGGAGATGAGAACTGACCAATGGGCATTACTACTGGTTGTGTCAAGGATTCAGAATCAAAACGTAAAGATGTGCATGCCAATTTCACAGGAAAAGCTTATCTTTGTCACCAGGGAGGTTTGCAGTCACAAAAGTTAATGGTGGAATCAAACAAACTACATTGTTTGGCCAAGAGACATTCAAAGTCTGTGCTAGTGGTCTGTCTGAAAGGCACTCCAAATTTGACTGAATTTTCTCAGCAGGAACGAAGTCTTGCGCTTTAAGAAATACTGGGGAAATTCAGATTTCCAGCATGATCTGAATGTTAATTTTATAAAGACATAAGAAGAGCCTTGCTTAGAATCATAGAGTTGAAAGAGACTCCAAAGGCCATCCAATCCAACCCCCCTGCTATGCAGGAAGACACACTCAAAACACCCCAGCATATGGCCATCCAGCCTCTGTTTAAAAACCTCCAAAGAAGGAGTCTCCACCATACTCTGAGGGAGTGTGTTCCACTGTCTAACAGCTCTTACTGTCAGGAGGTTCCTCCTAATGTTTAGGTGGAATCTCTTTTCCTGTAGCTTGCATTTATTGTTCCATGTTCTAGTCTCTGGAGCAGCAGAAAACAAGCTTGCTCCATCCTCAAGATGGCACCCCTTCAAATACTTAAACAAGGCTATCATATCACCTCTTAACTGTTTTTTCTCCAGGCTAAATGTACCAAGTCTCTCCTCGTAGGGCATGGTTTCCAGACCTTTCACTATTTCAGTTGTCCTCCTTTGGACACTCTCAGCTTGCCAACATCCTTTTTGAATTGTGGTGCCCAGAACTGGACACAATATTCCAGGTGAGGTCTGATCTATTACTCCCTTGATCTAGACCAGTGGTCCCCAACCCCCGGTCCGTGGCCCAGTACTGGTCCGCAGAACAAATGGTACCGGGCCGCGGACCAAGGGTTGGGGACCACTGGTCTGTTTTGATTTAATAATCAACGCAACGCCGCAACCCCCTCCCCGGTGGGCCATGGAAAAATTATCAAACGTTGACCGGTCCACAGCAATAAAAAGGTTGGGGACCACTGATCTAGACAGTATACTTTTATTGATGCAGCCTAGAATCATATTCGCTTTTTTAGCTGCTGCATCACACTCTTCACTCATGTTCAGCTTGTGGTCAGACTGAAGGTCTATATCAGGGGTAGGCAACCTTTCCCCTTTAAGGGCCGAGGGACTTCAGCTCCCAGAATACCAGGAGCTATTGGCCAACATGGCTGAGGCTTCTGGGAGCTGAAGTCCCTCGGCCCTTAAAGGAGAAAGGTTGCCTACCCCTGGTCTATATAGACCAACATCCTATTCACACAGTCCTCCAACCTGTGAGAAGTCCTCTAGCAAGATATAAATGCCACTAGACCCTCCATGTCACATTTCTGAGCAGTTGGTATACAGGGGCATACTATTTGTGAAACTGGAGGTGTTATTTATAGCCATAGATGGTCCAATCCTCCATGAATTCATCTGTTCTCTTTTAAAAGTTACTCAGCTTGGAAGCCATTGCATCATCTTTGTGACACTGAATTCCACTTTTGATCTTTGGAAGCAGCCTCTGTTGAAGTTTGGAAATTCTCTCCTCCTCCTCTTATCAGCTTGTCAAATCACTTCAACCGGATGGCCATCCTTCAGAAGTGGCATGCCTACATAAGGGTGTGCTGTTACAAAGGCAGGTAGACCTTTCTTTAATTAACCTGCTGTAAATGTAAACATATTTCATTCTAAGAATGAAATCTGTCTCTAATTTTAACTGAGAAAAGAAAAAAGGAAAGAGAATTATGTCAGCTGTCAGAAATGTGGAGAACTTTGAAATGCATTGTTTGATCTAAGAGTTCTTCACCTTATGTCTGTGTGCGGTGCAGATGCATACACACTCATTTAAGCAATACCAATTTTCGCTGCAATATTTATATATTGTTTAAAGAAGAGCTTAGAAAAGTTACTTTTTGACTACATCTCTCAGAATCCTCTGGCCAGTATGTGTTTGAGATATTTGTGGATTCCAATACTGGTCAGAGAGGTATTGCTGCTAGATCACCTCACTGTTTTTATAGGTTCAACTGAGAACCCGTTTGGGTTAGCAAAATTCTAGGCATCAAAAATTGTGATGCGTGTAACTAAGAATGCTGACGATGTTGTCCACCCATCTTTGCTAAACACAGTAGACTGAAACTCTTTTATTGAACTATGATGCCAGCAAATGCCAACATTTATTCATTCATTATAGGGATGCTAACAAATCTGAAATATTTTATGTGGCTTTAATTAAACACAGAATAGTTGCTTTCCATGTTGTCTAATGCAGCAGTTCAAGTGGTGTGGTTCCCACAGGTTACCATGCAGAAGTAAGAATGGCATTGAAACATTGGTCTGCCACACAGTTCACTTTAGTCGAAGAAGGAAAGTCTGGTTGGATTTAGAACATTTTTGTGGTTAAAAAGAGTCTGTCTTTGGATGAAGCAGTGAAGACTACATAGTTATATAACATTATCCACTGTGTTTTAACTGCAGTGTTCCATTTTATGGAATTCTGGGATTTTCAATTTAGAGAGGGAGATTTAGAATTGTTACTCAGAGATTTCTAGTGTCTCGCCAGACTACAAATCACAATATTACATAGGATGCAGCTGTGGCAATTGAAATGGAATCACAGCACTATAGTTGTGTAGTGTGAAAGGTCCTCTAAAAAAAATCCTAGAATCATTCAGTAAGTGATCTGTGAACATTTTGACTAGGAGGAGTGAAATGGTAAATTTGCCAGAATTGATTCACAAGACAATACCATGAATTTCATTGGGCTTTCTTAGGAAGAGAATATACACAGGTGCTTTTGCCATCTGTGAAATATAGCCAAAAACATCTCCCATCCAAGTACTAACCAGGGCTGACTCTGTTTAGCTTCCAAGATCAGATGGGGTCTAGTACCTTTAAGTTATTTATATGTATGTGAGAGCCAGTATGACATAGTATGGCAAGAAACCATGCCAAAAAAAAAGCTTGTGATAGGTTCACCTTAGGGTGGCCATAAGTTGGAAACAACTTGAAGCAATATTAAATGTGTAGGCAAATAAGTATGATAATTTGTACGTCAGTACATAAAAACATAATGCAAATGTTTATGCTAATAGTATGCAGTCATATAAAAACCTTTTATAGCGAGCATGGTTCAAACATGGTAAGTCCCCATTCTTCTCTGTTTACATTACTCTTTTCAACAATTATTTACTCTTCTGCTCTCTCTGCATCTGAAAGAAATAAGTGCATATCGATCTGAACTGATGGCAGGTATCCTTGAGCCATTTTCAAGGCTCTCTGTAGTGTTGAAATGGTTTCCAGGTAAATTAAAATGGTGTGTGAGAGAGAGAGAGAGAGGAGGGAGGGAACTACTAGAAACATGCATGTAAGTAGTCTTTCCCCCCCAATTATCAGTGTTGTGTGTTCATGAATTAGAAAATTTACCCAGCATTGCCCAGTTGATTTTTTTATGATATGAATGAAACTCAGACTTGATTGATAGTACCCACAAGTCCTTAAAATCTTTTTTTATATTATGTTCCATTCAGAATGGACCTAAAATAGCATCCCTCTTCCCCCAAGAAGCCAAACTTTGCCAATCAAATCTGGGTTTGTACAGATCTTTTTTTGTGGATGTCAACCCAAGGCTAAAGTATGATCAAAATAAGTTTATAAATATACAATCCAGACCTTCGTTTTGGTCCCATTCTTTAACATATCATGATTAGAGACTGTGATAAAACATATAGGGTTGTGTAGCGTTAACAGAGAGAAACAAACTCTTCAAGTGTATGTGTGTCTGTGTGGTAAGTTTGTGTGTGTGTGTGTTCATGTGCATGTGTGGGGAGGTGGATGAGTATAGGTACATGTGTGTAGGTGTGTATCTGTGTGCATACACAAGCAATTGAACTTGTTAAATTTAAATTTTATTTTTTTACAAATGAAATTACTGCATGAACTGTGCTGGTTTCAGAACAATGCATATTGTTCTCCAGTTTTCCACTTTGCTCTCTAGTTTTACACATAGGAGATTATCGGATTACAGTTAAACCAAATTAAAAAGAGACATACCTCACCTGAATTGAAGTAAAATTTGGGCTGCATCCAGATGCTATCGCATGGATTTCCCCAAAAAAAGGCCATTCGGATGCATCCCAAATTCAGCCAGGCTGACTTGGCTTGCTCCAGCGGCTATTTTTCTAAGTCAGAAGCATTCTGTAGTGCGATAATCTCCATAGTTCAGAAGATGGAGAAGTATTGAACTGCAGATAGCCTGGAAGACTTGCATGTTTAATTCACAAGGGCATGATCCTCTGAAGAATTGGATGAAGAGTCTTGCTTGAGAGGAGGCAGATCTTGACACCAGATCTAGAAAAAGATAAGAAGCTTTTTGAACAGACAGCACCATAGACTACTTGAACCTGGAAAAAATTAGATATGAAAGCATCTAATGCTCTCTCTGTGTAAGATGGTGCAGTCACAAAACAAATGAAGCTGGGATAAGCAATTAGGAATTATGTGTCAGCCGACAGATGTCCTAGAGAGACATGTCAAATCAACCCATAAGTCTAATTGGTTGCTTCTAATGATCTTTTTGGCTGAGATACTTGTCTGAGGATACAGGCCTATAACACACTGTGTGTGTTTGTATGTGCCTTCAAATCACCTGTCGACCTATGGTGTCCCAGTTAATTTGTCATAAGGTTTTTTTTAGCAAAGGAATACTCAGAAGTAATTTGCTAATTCCTTCCTTTGAAATATAGCCCACAGCATTTGGTATTCATTGATGGCCTCCCATCCAAGTACTAACCAGGGCTGAGGCTGCCTAGTTTCCAAGGCCATACAGGATCTGGTGACTTTAGTGTATTTAGGTACTAGACACATTGAGTTCTGGAGCAAAAAACTAATTCTTAATTTTGAATAGGTATGAAATAGCACTTATGATAGTATTTTCATGACTACATCAGTGTTCAAGCTAAACACGATCCAAGTACTACAGTATATGATGGGTTTTACATATTTCTGTGATTTGTCAGTGTAAGCTTTCAAAGATTTCTCTTCATTTCTTAACAACATAAGGCAGTCGTCTTGAAACTTTAGTCTTCCAAGTGTTTTGGATTTCATTTCCCAGAATCCCCAGCCAACTTGGCCATGAATTTTGGGAGCTGGATTTCAGAACATCTGGAGGACCAAAGATTGAGGCTTAAGGAAGAGAAAATGGCCAGATAGACACTTGAATAAATTGGCATGGAAGGATAATCCTGTTTTCATACTGGTTTTTGATGCTGGAACTGAATGTGGCACACAAAGCACACTATGTACACCACTGTCTTAGAGGGTGCGGTGGATTTTTAAAATTTGTATTTATATTTTATTTGTGGTTGTTGTTGTTGTAAAAAGAGAGAACAATCGTAAGGCATTTAGGGGTTGCATTTTGAACTCTTGAATAGAAAGAAGAGCTATACATAAGTTGAGAAATCACCTGACAATAGTGTGATGAGAAAAAGGGAATGACTTTCCAGTGAGCCAAAGAGGTTCAGATAGAGATCCCTAGAACTGGATTCAGCTCCAAGGACCTGAGGTTTCCATTCAATTAATACTCCTTCTCATAAAAAAGCGTCTAAGACAACTTAGAATACAGAACCTTGCTCAAATAGCTAACAACCCCAAGATATAACCATTATATAGTCCAAGTGTTACTTGGTTATGTATGAAGTGCTTTAAAGGATATTTTCTCTATGTTGTGTATCCATCAACACATTTCCAAATTAACCAAAATGAATAAAACTATCATTTTCTAGTATGCATAATTTAATGTGCATAATTTAGTTTACTTTGTAAAACTGAAGTGGGGGAAGCAAAATCAAATATTATGACATTCTAGAATTTTATGTGAAGGATTAATTACTAACATTTTCATCTAATGTGTAAGTATTTTAATGTCATCTGTGATTTTTAAAAAACCACTGGCAGGTCTGCAGAAGTGGGGGACAGAGTATCTGTCCTTAGGGACATGTTTTATCATAACATACACCCCTCGTGTGTGTGTGTGTGTGTGTGTGTGTGTGTGTGTGTTTGTTTTTGAATTTTGTTGTAGTTAGCCCTTGATTTCCTTTTTCTCCTTTTCTAATATAAAGCTTCATTGGGCATTCATGAATATATGAACTGAACCTGTGGGAAGCCAGAACATTGCTTCATCTAGTGCAATGTTAGCTTGCTTACGTTGACAGCAGCTCTCCATGGGCTGTGGCAGAGGACTTTATCATCTTTAAGGGATTATTTTGGGAGATTCTGTTTAGCAAAGTCTTAAAACTACAGTATATCTCTCATTTCAACATTTTATTGATTTACTAGATGAAATGTACCTGATGACCTAAAGACAATGTGGTTTTCTATTTCCCACTCCTCTTTAAAACAACAGCAACAACAACTCACAGAACATTGTTCCATTCATTGTATTTCTGTTCATTTTTTAACTTTAGAACTTCAGCAGCAGTACTAGTAGCTTCTCCTATTTTCCCACTTATTAACTGTCCCTGAAATTTTGGCAATAGTACTCTAAAGAGTCATTTTAAAAATCCCAATGGGCTATGACCTGTCCATCTCTTGTGCATTTTAAGTCCCATGTTTGGAGTTTTGACTTGAAAGTAGCCATTGCAGATTAGTTGGCAATCAATAACATTTATCAGTCTATGCAGCATCTACTGCAATTTCCCAGTGAATTATGGCTGACCTTCATCAGGAATGTCAATGCTTAAACTCAAAATTGAGCACAGTAACTTGGATGACAACCAAAACAATTCTGCCAAGTTTTGAGGCTTCTACCATGATTTTCTGATGGGTTATGGCTGCTCCCCTCCACTTGCTAATGAGCCCCACTGCATGGAAGTTTGACTTGAAACTCAATAATTGCAACTTGGAAAACAGACAATGTGTCAAATTGTTTAGCATCTCGTGCTGTGGCCCAGTATGTCATGGTGTCCACAGACATGCAGACAATCTCTTTTATTATTGCAGATTTAATAGGAGGTGATACCCCACCTTTCAGGGCTGTTCTCCCAAAATTGCTTGCGGCAATTTAAACTAAAACAATAATAATTTAAATAAAAGTAAAACCATTCAGAGCTAAACAAACTGAGTGACTATTGTCTACAATATTTTGCAAATAAATGAAAAGAAACCCTGGGTTATGCCAAAATCTTGGTTTCAATCCAGTTCTGGTTCCCCAAAAATTCCCTAGCTTTTTCAAGGGCAGAGAATACCAAAAATATTGATAGTGTGGCTTCAGGAACCAGTGAGAATGTGGGACTGCTGCTGAAAGGGACTTTCTGCTTGTTTTCTGCAAGAGGTTGCCCATGTATTTCACTCATAAGAGAACTTCTACCTGAATCAGACCAACTTTTGTCCACTAAGGAGCTCGAGGTACAATCAGCATCTCCCAAATTATATGGAGACCAACACATTATGCCAGTGACTGGTCATATATTTGTGCTGTTGGCTACTGTTGTTTCTTTCTTTCCTGAAGTCTCCCTAGGGACCAGTAGCTGATGGCTATTATACCAGCTCCAGTTCCTGGATTGCCATTTTGAGTACTGCTCCTCGTTTGACCCCATTTTGGGTCACTTTGGATTGTTACTTTAAAGCTCAGCCTAAAATGCAGAGTAGTTTTGCCATCTACGGACATGAAAGCCACTAGCCACCAGTGCAAGCTGCAGGCCCAAGGTCAGTCAATAAGCTTTGCAATTTGGGGTTTAAATTTTACATTCTAAGCCAATGCTGCTTAAAATGGTGGTTTTCAGACCAGTGCCAGGAAACGATGATAATACCACAATCATGGTATTGGTCCATGGCACATTGAAAAACAGTTATTGCCAATCTGCCACATCAGATAACTTAGGAACCACTGTTTAAAGCACTGGCCCATAAAGAGGGTCAGGGAGGGTTTTGTGAATTTCTTCTGTTTTCTTCCATGGAGAAAGTAGGTACTCATCCTCTCTTTTCAGCACCGTGTGTATGGAGATAAGACTAGTCATTACAGTCAACACAAAACAGCCTTCCTAGATAAAATTAGCCCCTTCCACATTGCCTTGTCCATTCAGTTGGAGAAAATGGAATAATTAAACATGCATATCTAAAAGGAGTGCATTCACAGATACTTAATTTCCTGAAATCACCAGAAGATATGTAACAAGACACACCAAAACAATACAAAACAAAACAGAATCGCCCATCCATTCTGTTTTCCATTTATCTCTTACCTTTAGAGATGATCTGTACTTGCATGTGTGTATTGTTTGAATTTTTTCTAATTTTAATTGTATGTTTATGTGCCTTCAAGTTCAATATGGTGACCACATTAATTTAATACGATTTCCTAGGCAAGGAATACTCAGAGGTGGTTTTGCCAATTCCTTCCTCTGAAATACAGCCTTCCATCAAATACTTACCATTGTTCACTCTGCTTAGCTTCCAAGATCAGACAGAACCTGATGCCTTTAGGGTATTTACTAGACATACATAAATCTTTTTTATACTTATCCCTCCACATTCACTGGGGTTAGGGGCACAGGACCACCATGAATGTGGAAAACTCACAAATAACAAAAATGCTGTTTTTACCTGACAGAACCACTTCTCTAGGAATCTCTAGGTCCTCCAGTGCAACTCTGTGGTCAAC
>JAIPUX010001232.1:163411757-163425219 GCA_020142125.1 Phrynosoma platyrhinos | reverse complement strand
TTCAGCTCTGAGTCTGGAAATTCAGGTTTCAGCCATGGCTAGGAGGACATTTGCACAATTAAATCTTGTGCCCCAGCTGTACCCGTTCCTTGAGACATCAGATCTGGCCATGATCACACATGCCTTAGGAGATTATCACACTGCCCTTTCCTGTCCTTTCTTCCTGATCTGGGCTTGGGATGTAAATGTTCATATGCAGATGAAAGTTTCCCCTTTTCAAGACTGCCCCTCCTTTCCCCTCCATACCAAGCATTCTCACAAATCTGACCTTGATAGCTCACAGCTTGTTTTTCCTCCCTCATTATCTAGTGCCATGAAAGATAACTCTCCTTCCACCTAATTGTTAGTGTGGTTATGCAGCATGTGGTGATCTACGTCCGTGCAGCACCAGTGTCACCACCTTTTCAGATGCAGGCAGTAGCTTGTCAGCTGGAGAAGCACCTCTCCCCTTCCAGAACGAGTGAAGAGACTGTACAAACAGACATCTCTCAGATGAGGCTTTCATCTTAGTTTCTCTGTGTACAAGGCTATATACATGATCCACCAACATATGACAACACGACAAACACCTACAACCACCACCACACATGTGTCCAGAAGCAACTCCCTTATATAGCCAGGGCTCCATGTGGCCTTCTGGCTCTGCCTCTTCCTGCCAACACCTGTCACTCAACCTGAATGACTTTGCAGTTTTGCAGCACTTGTCAGTGCTTTCCAGCACCAGATGACCATCTGCACAATGTCAGTTCCCATCACACAGCATGACTCACTATGACTCAGCATCAGTCAAATGCTGTGTCATCATGGCTGCTTATGATGTCCTGTTACTCTCCACTTTGTACGTTTTCCCCTGGGACACTTTCCTAACATTAATTGTGTAATACATCCCATCATCCATTATACAAAACATTTGCAAAATATATGGTTAGCAAGCACTGTAGGAACTACGACACTGGCATCCTGCATTAAAAATAAATTAATAATAATAATCCACCTAAACCCTGGTGGCACAGTGGTTAAATGCCTGTCCTGCAGCCACTCACTCATAGACCACAAGGTTGCGAGTTCAATATTAGCCAGGGCTCAGGCTTGACTCAGGCCTGCATCCTTCCAAGGTCGCTAAAATGAGTATCCAACTGTTGGAGGGCAATGAGCTTACAGTTGTAAACCTCTTAGACACTGCATAGCGCGTTATGAAGCGGTATATAAATGAAGCTGCTTTGCTTTTTTGCTTTAAACAGTGACAAGAAAGAAAGGAGGGGAGTGGGCTTTATGGTGGGGAAAAAAACTTTGTAAAAGGAAGCTTCTTAGTCAGAGGCTTTGTTGACTACGCCTGTAATTTTCAAAGAAACAAGTAACAAGAGGATGTTCTTGGCATTCACAGAATGTGTTGGTATAGAAATCAAAGATATTTTGCATTGATATGAGTGTCTGTATTTCTGCAGTATCTCCTCCATTCTTCTTCTACTTGTTGTTTTTGTTGTTTTAATTTTATTTTTATATAAAACTTCATCACAAATAAGCAATTGGATACAATAAGCATAGGGCCATATCTTTGCCTGCAGATAATCATAACAGCTGTGGTTCCGAATCTGAACATAGACTCACAAGAAGTTTGCAAAATTGTCACAAGAAGAGTCCATCCATTGGTGACTTTCAAAATCCATCCAATCATTCTTCTCCAGGAGTTGTTGCGAGATGTGTTGTTGTTGTTGCTGCTGACATTTCGAAGTAAAGCTCCTCATTGTGCATCTAAGCATAAATCATTTTATATTAAACTAGTTATAATAGTTCATGCCTCTCACGAGCAGGTCCTATTGAGATGGCTTCCCATACTTGTTTCGATAATAGAGGTTGTAGCATGTTCTTCAGAACTATTTCCATGTGGTCAGACCCATTCTGTTGGATCTAGCCTGCTTATTGCAAAACAGAAATATCCTAGAGTGCTGTGACCTATTCTAAAAGGACAATGCTGCCTCATGCTCCGTTAATGAGAAGTCCATGGCATACATATGATAAGCTTTGTCATCTTTTGTCTGCAGATCATAGACCCTGCATTTTAATTTACTATCTATAATGCTTTCTTAATGAGTTCCAGTGGATAACCATTGAAACATGCCACTGCAGCTGCCGATGTGATTATGGGAGAGAGTCCATTATTTGATTTACGTGATAGTCTGTTATGGTAACTAATATCTGAGGATGGCATACAATAGGCAGTAAGGTGGGAGGCAGGATATTCTCCATTTAAACCTCACTGGCAAAGGAATAAGAAGCTAAATCAATTTATTTTCCCCATATGTGTGCAAGCTGCTAATTGAAATCTAGTGGAATTGCTGTGGATGCTTAAATCCTCATGGGACTGCAGTGCGTTTTGTTTCAGGAAAGTTCAAGCAAAACCAATAATGCAAGAAGGTTAGGATTCTTCTCTACCCTCCCTCCCCCATTCCACTCTTTCTGAATGCAAATTACTTTTCTGTATCGGTGCACAGAAGCTCCATTACTGTACAGGCCTCAAAATAGAAACAGATGGAGGAGATAAAACAACAAAAACAGATGGGCAGAAGTTGAAATAGTAGGATGAAAAAAATAATGTTTCAGTGATGTTTTGGGGAGGCTGTTTTGATTTGCGGCGTTTATTTTGTCCTCATTTGGCAGTGCAGTATAAACTTAAATGCCCCCGCCCCAGTCTGCTGTATACTTCCAGTGATGCCACCTTAATTTGAAATAAATTAGGGTTGGATCTAAATTGCTCTAGTCAAATAGGGATATGTGAAAATTTTCCACTCCCCCAACACAGGTATGTTTTCTGGACAATTACCAGACATTTTTTACATTATATTTTAGTGTTACAGTTCACAACATTTGTGCCCTTTCCACACCACACACAGTTATATAATTTGTTAAGTTTGATACCACTTGAACTGCCATTGTTGCATCCTGTGTTCTAGGATTTTTAGTCTGTGATAGTTTGTCATGGTCCCTGCCAGAGAGCTGTAATACCTCACCCAAACTACAAATTCTAGGATTCCACAGGATTCAACCATGACAGTTACAGTGGTGTGAAAGTGCTATAATTGTGCAGCATGAAAGAGATGGTTAGTTGCATTAATAGAATAATCGCTTCCAAATGTCAAGAAGTGATTCCTTTGCATCCCTTCTGCATTATTCAGAACATGTCTGGAATGGTTGTGGCCACCCTACTTCAAGCATCATACAGACAAAAGGTAATTTGTTTCAAAGGGAGACAACAAAAGATGGTCAAGGATATGCGAAACATGTTCTTTGAGGAAAGGTTAGAAGAACTGGTAATGCAGAAGAGGGCATAATAGCTCTCTTCAGAAGTTGAGGAAGTTGTTTGACTGTACTACCCAGAATACCCACGGAAGTTTGGGTCTAAAGAGTAAATTTTCCAAACTCTGAAAATACCTGGAAAGCTGTGACATAGAAAAGGCAAGGATTTTTCCTTCATGACCCAGAATGTAGGACTAGGTCTAACAAACTTAGGTTACCAAAAGGGTACAGTATATTCCAGCTGAACATTAGGGGGGAAAAGATTTGGCAGTAAGAGTCATAGAGTAGTGGAACCAATTCCATAGAGGGGTAGTGGGTTCCACCTGGATTTTTTCAACTGAGCATGGATTTGTCCTTGCGCTCTACAAACAGGCTTGCAATTTTAAAAGTACTAAAAGAAGACTTGAGTCGCCAGAAGAAAAGACACATACGATCACTTGTTTACATTACATGCTGGTAGAAACCATGTTAGTTTGGATCATTTGGTAGCATAAGCTTTCATACTTCATCAGTAAGCTTGTGCTACCAATTTCTTTCTCTCAGGCTTAAAGATGCTACAAGAATCTTTGCGTTATATGTATAATTCAAGTTTAGACATAATTATTATAATTTAAATGGAAACACAACATGTCTTGCAATTTTAAGGAAGGTTGTGTTTAAAAGATCTTGTGTCTGTGGTTTCCCAGTCTGTTGTCTGGGACCATTTCACACTACAAAGTTACTTATAACATTATGACTCTACTTTAACTGCCAGCGTTCCATCCTTTGTCATTCTAGGATTTGTAATTTAAGGAGTGTTATCTAGTGTCTCACCAAACTACAAACCCTAGGAACCCCTAGCATATAGCATGGCAGTTAAGATAAAGTCATAGAGTTGTATTTGTGGAGCACTAAAAGCCTCCATGTGTCGACTGATTGTTATGGACATCTTTACTCTTCCTGTTTATGGTTCTCAAGTTTTACTCCAGACTTGGATTGAACAGTCCATCAAAAAGCAGTTATACATAAGCAAAAATTGGTCTCTGTAAAATAGGATGCATGGCCACTCTACCAAACAGGCTCTTACCAACACTAATGATTCTTTTTTTGCATCACATTGTGATAGAGTTTATTGGGCACTCAGTGGACTATGTATGGCTTAGAGAATCACATGGATTTACAAGGGGATAGTTAAGGCTAAAAATCACATACTAGCGTGATGGACACATAAATCACTGTGAACATGAAGCAAAGTCATCATCATTGGACAGAGAATATCTGCTGGTTTAGCTTTTTTTGTTTTTGTGGGTTTAGGTGTGGGGGAAAGAGTGCACGTCAGCTATAATGCTAATATAATGTGTTTTTTGCCAATAAATCTATATTAACATAATTTAAATTGACAAGCCATAAACTATCTTCTGATGGAGAGTAATACATAACAGAGAGGAGGAGAGAGCAAGAGAGTGGGAATAACAGCTCCCCCCCATTAGAGCTAATGGAACACAGTGTGTTGCTAAATTATTGCCATTTATTGTTTACAGAGGTAATTAGGAAAAAGATTGCTTCACATTAAGTGGAGTAAAAATGAGAGGTCTTTATAGCTCTTGTTTATAAAGCAGCCCACTTTGCACTTATTTGCCTACTGGAATTATTTAGTTGCCCAAGTTCCCATCTGTCTTCTCTTAGCAAAACAAAGGGGATGGGGGAAACCTGTGGGCTATGAATAGTGATAATTGAGCTGCGTGATGGAAGACAGAACTTCTTCTAATTGTCAATGTGTCTGAAAATTCTGTACAAGGTTGCATCCTCTGATAGCTTTGGCAAAGTGGAGGACACTTCAGCACGTTCTCTAGCTAAAGAAGCTCCAACATGAATCTATTCCATATGGAGGAATTACCTTTATTGTTGTTATGTGTCTCCAAGTTGACTACAACTTACTGCAACGCTATTGTAGGATTGTCTTGGCAAGCTTGATTAAGAGGAAGTTTACCATTCATTATGTTCCTTTCAGATTGAAAGAATATGACTTGGTAAAGGTTACCTGCTTGGTTTCCATAGCTGAGTTGGGGATACAAACTCTGGTCTCAGAGAGCCCTAGTCCAGCACCCCAATTATTACACCACAAATAAAGCTGTACCTTTATTTGGCCAACCGAGAAGCCACAACAATCTGTGAAAGCATCCAAAACCTTCAGCTCTTTTTATCAAGCAAGATGTTAGAGGAACCAGATGTGGAGTAGGGTGGGATGACTTGATGTTAAAAAATAATGCCTGCATTATAGCAATAAAGAGTTGATTGTCTCTCAAATTGGAGAAATCTCCTCTACCTCTTTATATCCTGCCTTTTTCTTGGAACTCTAGTTCAAGGAGCCTTGTAAAAATTAAAATAGATACAGATGTTGGTAAAAATGTTCAAAATATATTGTTATCTATAATTTTTTAAAAAAAATAAAATAAACTATACCTACTTAAAAGGCAAGAGATAAAATCAGTCATCATATTATTCAGTGCCTCTTCCTTACATCTCTTTGTGAAATCCTATCAGAACTGGACAGGACCAGTGGATAATTTTTGCAGGTCTTTAAGAATTAGTTGCCTTTTCAGTGTTTTAGAAATCTTTTGATAGAGAAGGTGTATCCACTGTGCATTTTTCTAAAACAGAACTCATTGGAGAGCAACTGTTCTTGGGCCCAGTCTTCAATGGCTTCCACCACTTCTGTGATGAAACATTTTGTAACTGGAATTTGAGTTATGTGAAAGACCTATCGCCAGTATTAAATTTGCAAAGGCTCCTTTATACATGCTTTCAAGTCCTTCTCTGATGTTCCAGTCAAACTTTGCACTGCATTAAAAAAACATATGCACATCATTAAATTACCAACATGTAACATCCAATATGTAACATACTTGTGTCCCAAACAAAAGTACTGCAGATAGTTACTTTGTAGACATTATAATGGGTCTATGCACTGATTCTCCTTTCCCCATGGATTTTCTTAAGAGTGATGGTAAGGCTGCTGTGCCCTATGGATATAATTTTTTATTTATTTTACTTTATTATTTCTTGCATTCAAGAACACATTCTGTCAAACTTTGACTCCTATGCTGGGTAAGATAAGAATTGTTTTTGTACATTCTAGGTGGATGGATGGATGGATAGATGTTAGATAAATAGTTAGATAGATGCTTTATTTGCATCAACTCCAAGATAAAATTATTATTATTATTATTATTATTATTATTATTATTATTATTAAACAATCACCTTCTCCTTCTCCTCTTCTTATTTGCATCCTGTCCCCCCCCCCCCATTGGGACTTAAAGGTGGCTTAGAATTGAAAAGAACAACACAATTAAAAACATACAAAAGTGAACATTAAAATAGAATTAAACTATTTACAATATTAAAACACAGCATTAAAAACAGTACCGAGTGAAAAGAATAAGTGGAATTAAAAAGATGAAAAGCCATTAAAATAAGTTCAAGTTTAAAACTATACAGCACTCCCTAGCCTGTTCCTTACAAACTTTCTGTTTTATAAACCTAGCAGGATAGAAAGGGTTTTGCCTGCTAATGGAAGGACAATAAGGAAGGTCCATTTTGGCTTCCCTGGGAAAGGAGTTTCAGAGTCTAGAGACAGCTACTGAGAAGGCCCTCTCCTGCATCCCCACCAACCATATCTGTTAGTGATGGAAATGAGAGAAGGGCCTCTTCTGATGATCTCTAATAAAGTTAAAAGTTAAAATTTTACAGTGTCCATAAAACATTATAGCTAAATGAAGTCCTTGTATTATACAATGCAAAACATTCTGGAAGCTATATAAAATCAGGACTCAGAAAACCATGCTCAATCTTGTTTTAACAGCACCCACTATGAATGTTGCAGACACGTGTTGCTGTGTGCCTTCAAGTCATTTTTGATTTACAGTGACCCTAAGGCAAACTTATCATAAGGTTTGCTTGGCAAGATTTATTCAAAGGACGTTTACCATTATCTTTCTTTGAGTCTGGGAGCATGTTACTTGCCCACGGTCACCCAGCGGGTTTACATGGCTGAGCCAGGATTCGAACCCTGGTCCAGTACTCAAACCACTGCTAGCTCTCACATAGTTGTCACCATATTATCTTAGTCAGATGAACAATTTGGCCTACATATCAAGAGGGGGGAAGATTAGTTTCATTCTCAGATCCCTATAAGATGACAAAATAGCAGCACATGGACTACAGCTTTAATGCTGCCATCACCACAAGGATAAACCTTGATTTTACATTGATTTTTTTTTTTAAGGAACAGCCCTCAAGCACAGCAGATGGCAGTATATTCAATTTTGAATGAATGCACTACTATATTTAGGAATTAGTAAATGTTGTCAATACAATGGATCAGGCCATGGAGGCAGGCAAACATTTGGGCAGTTTGCTAATAGCAGCTGTTCATCCTCAAACAGACACTGCATACATTCTTGATTATAATTTCTTTTTTTTTTTTTTTTTTGGATTTTGTGATTATTATTAATTTTTTTGCAAAAAAAAGTTTGAAGAAAATGGCATATTTCAAGCCAAATGTTCTCCCTCCCTCTCTCTGTTGGAGGGGGGCATGTACAGGAGTTGAAGAGTTCCTCCCACTGACATTTTCTTTGTGTAAATTATTTTATCACAAGAGTGTCCCAGATGCAAACAATCTCACAACAGTCTCAATGGGCTTTCTCAATGCGTGAATGAAATTAGCCAGTATTCTTTACATCCCTGTCATGCCTGATAAAGGTTTTTTAAAAATAGTGATATCAATTATGTGCCCTTCTACTGGAGGAGAGACACGGCTGCAGATATATTTTCTACATGCTGGTGTCCTACCAAAAGAGTTTAGACTTGTGGGATTATGGGAAAGGACCTTTTCTGAATAGTTGAACCTCTCCAAAGGTAGGATAAATCGTGTGCTCCCTAGCTTTGGACAAACTGTTAAAACATATGCTCCCACCTGTCATTTGAGTGACTTGCACCAAAAATGTTTCCCAGGGTGACAAATTAAAGCATGAAAATGTCATAATAAATGAGTAACATTTTTAAAAAATAGAGCGGGATTTAGTATTTTGATTTATCGTGACAGTTTTATGTTTTAATTTGTTGCCTTGGGAACATTGGGGAGTGTTGAAAAGCAACTAATAACACACATGGACACATATAGGCACACACTCACAGACGTAAACAAAGATGTGTTTGGAAATGGTTTTTTGTGGGGTTTTTCGGGCTGTGTGGCCATGTTCTAGAAGAGTTTCTGTTTGGAAATGTCTTGCAGTGTGAAATACATTTTCCCATAATTCCAGTTGGTCAGTCAGGCCCTGCATTGTGACACTTTTTTCAATTTTCCATTCTACCCAAACATATAACTCCCATCCATAGCGATTTATCATTCTGAGGGGGGTTGCAGACTGCTAGAAATAGTGCAAATTGAGTCCACTTCAAGGGTTAGGGTTAGGGAATCATGGGAACTGTATTTTATTGTGGCACCAGAGCTCTCTGACAGAGAAGGCTCAGTGTCTCAGAAAAAAACACTTCCCATGATTCCCTAGCACTAACCCTAACCCTAAAAGTGGACTCAATTTGCACTATTTCTGGCAGTCTGCAACCCCCCTGAGTCTTCGGGCCTGAGCAGACTGGCGGCACGGGGCCGCCCTGGGAAGGTGCGCCACGGGACCGAGGCATCCCCACTAAAATAGCGCTCCTTTCACAAGTCAGTGAAATTTGCGGCGCACTTTCGCTGACTTTTCCACCGCAGCGTGTCCGGACACTGCGGCGGGAGGTTGCCCTTGGAGTGCCAGCCGTGCGGAGGGCCGGCGGCTCCGAGGGCAACCTCGGGAGGAGGAAGAGGCGCCGAGCGTGCAGCTGCCCCTCCCCTTCCTTGCCTCGAGGACGGCTCTATTAGCCGTCTGCCGAGGCCCTTCATTTGCTATTTTGATACTCCCTCATCTTAGGCTTTAAGGTCCTCCTTGCATTTCTGCAAATCTTTGGGTCTCCTCATCCATGCTGATAATCTCCATCCTCTTTGCCTGCAGAAGCAGCACTCCTATCTGAACCTCATGAGCAGCAGAATAAAGTACAAAGCTACTCGCCCATATACACATTATTCATCTACGAAAGCTCATTCTCCCAACTTCTTTCTTTCAGTTAATCTCAAAGGTGCCACAAGATCCCTTTGCACACTATTCATCTGTGATGGTAAATTCTTGATAAACAGTACAATTTAACTGGCAATTCTTATTAATAACTGGAACGACAACATAATGCACCAAACTTTTGTCTTATTAGGAAATAAATTTATGTGTAAATAAATATCCTCATCAACAGCAACAACAATAACAACATATCCCAAACTGTGGACTTTGAAGTGCAAGGAAGTTGTTTCCATTGTAACATCTCTACTACTTTGGAATTCAGAGTTTTACTTTATGTAATTTCTTTGCAAAGAATTGTTACAGATGTTACTGCTTTTACCTCAGTCACTGGATTATGTACACATGTGTCTGTGCATGCATTCTTGTGTGTTTGATTCTATCTCTTAACTTATATTATTAAAATTAAGGGACTAGAATTATCTACTGTGCCAGTGTTACATACATTAAAGTGATGTATAGAGGCAGACGGTCCTAAGCAGGTTTTTTATTAGCCAGATGCAAGAAAGGATGTTGTCTAAACAGTAAGATTTTATGAATGTAATTTATGACTTCTCTCTTGCCCCCCCCCCAGCCAAAACCTGTGGTCTAGGGGCCTAAGCAGACTGCCAGAAATAATGCACATTAAATTGAGGCACTGCCCTGGCTCAGTGCTAGGGAATCATGGGAATTGTATTATTTTCTGGGACATTGAACCTTCTCTGTCAGAGAGCTCTGGTGCCACAATAAATTACAGGTCCCACGATTCCCTAGCACTGAGCCAGGGCAGTGCCTCAATTTAATGTGCACTATTTCTGGCAGTCTGCTTAGGCCCTAGGTTTAGTTTTATATAGACTTTGGAAAAGGGTTTGGGGGTGGTGGTGGTTGGTGTGGTGTATTTTATTTTTGAATTATACCTTTCCATTGGGCCATACTGGCTGGAGGATTCTAAGAGTTCTAGACCAAAAGGATAACTTCCCTAAGCTCAGGTTTTACTGCAGCTTTACTTTGTTCATTAGGGTCTTCTTTCTTTCCTCTAGTGTTTTGATACTGTGTGATGCATCACCTGTCAACGTTACTGATAAATTTAATTTACTAGGTTTTTTCTGCTGCCTATCTCCTCCTAAATCCGCCCAAGCCTTCAGAATCTCTCTCTTTGATGAAAGTGTTTGTTAAGTATGGGGGGTTGCAGACTGCCAGAAATAGTGTGAATTCAGTCCACTTTTAGGGTTAGGGTTAGAGTTAGGGAACCATGGGAACTGTATTTTATTGTGGCACCAGAGTTGTCTGACAGAGAAGGCTCAATGTCTCAGGAAAATAACAGTTCCCATGATTCCCTAGCACTAACCCTAACCCTAAAAGTGGACTGAATTCACACTATTTCTGGCAGTCTGCAACCCCCCTATGTTAGTGCAGTTGGACCATTAAAGTAGTTGGACCTATGTCAAAGGGCCTGAGCCAAATTATAAGAAACGTACATTTGGAACCCTGACTCCTTTAGATTTCAAAATGGGGCCATTTTGGTGTGACTGGTAATCTCCTGGAATCCTCATAATGGGTTGAGTTCTCTTGGTCCAGTTATTAACTGAAGCTGTGATCAGGTAGATCCTCCTCTATTGATGAGACTCTGGAGTCTCTATCTGTGTGCAAAGGTCCTAGCAACTTTCCCTCTTCATCTGAGAATGTCCTTTCTGAATTAAATGCCAGGAAATGAATTTCCTTCTCCTGGATAATTGCCACAGAGCTGTGGATGTTATGATCATAATCCTGACCTTTCCAACACGCAATGCTATTCTTTCTTTTAAAGAATCTTTACAGACAAGCATACAACTATGGTTGTGTCTATTGACTGTGAGGTAGTTAATCCTACAGACAGTGGCTGTAACTGTGTATGGTTTAATTTAGTGGTATGTGCAGACTTACACTAGGATAAGCCTTATACTCCTCCCCGACTTATTGTATATCTTATTAAGCCACTACATATCATGGTCATAGTGTGCCTTGTGGCAAGCAGGTAGGATTAGAGAAGCATCCTCTGGCAGTCAGATGTGAAATGATTACATCAGTACTGAGATCTGCAGGGGTCCTCCAGAGCTCTCCAGAATGGCTTTCAGAGGTTGTATGGTAAGTCTGTGGGAGAACTTTGGGGCTTTGTGGAAAGAAACAGGGAGGGAGGGAGGGAGGCAATACTAACATCAATTACATCCAAAAAAGGACATGCATGTGAATAAAGGAAATATAGCATGGACATATCACTAACAGGATGCTAGCCATGGTCTCTTTCCTTCCGCTAGTGGGCTGTAACTTTAGAGACTCCCCAGTTTCTTTTGGACAAATAGAAAATATGCAATCTTAGATGCAGTGTTTGTCTTATATCTGCCATCCTCAGTTGCTGTAACCAGTCTCTGAAACCTGGTTAAAATGCTACTGCTGCTGCCATTACCAGAGCTTAGAAAAGTTACTTTTTAGATAACAACTCCCAATATCCAGTGAACATGCTAGCTGTGTGTGTGTGTGTCTCGGAGTTTTAGTCTAGAAAAGATGAGTTTGAGCAAGCACTGGCTACTTGTCCTGCTACTATTGCTATTTTCAATTCCTAGAAAACGTGCATCTTAGAAGTCTTGTGAAAGGAAAGTTCAAGTTGCAAATAGCTTAATAGCCATAAGGAATTAATGCAAAATTAATACTTTTGTTTTAATATGCACAGATGCCACTGCTGGGTTTGTTCAGAACACACAGAGACATGGTCTAATTTTCCACCAGTTAAGCTATCATGGGTGTGTTGGATATTACAAGCTATTTTATGATTGGGAATAATGACCCGTATTGCCTAATGAAATCTTGCAAGATGTTTGCTTTATTCGAGAAGGCATTTTTATCTAAGCTTGGAAAGCCAAAGCACAGAGAGGTGGCTTGTAGACCTGATAGTCTTAATGTTAGTGGGGAGATGAATCTGTTCTGGATTTTAGTCAAACTTTTAAAAAAGCTGTCCAAGGAGCTGAACCCCATCCCCAAAATAAGACTGCACCTTAGATAGCTCCAACACATTCACCTTAGCAGAGACACAACAGCTTGGGATGCCTTCAACCACCATATGTTCATGTTTAATAACAATTTACAAGAACACAAATTTTGCCAGTGGGAGATATCTAGCAACTCTGAGGTCATATAAACTAATGCATGTTAGCTTTTATTGTGCTTAGAACTGAAATTAAATAACTGAAAACAAGTGTCAGGGGATTCTTTCTATTTGTGCTTGTTAGATTTAATGAAAATCTAAAGATCTACATTAAAAATGCATTCTTCCAAAATATGTTCACGTGGCTTCCTAAAGGTAATGCTACCCTATGGTATTTTGAAGCAATTTTGTCACTGGTTGTGTAAGTTTCTCTGAAAATAGAGTTGCCCTCCCATTTCTCTAACATCAGTTCCCTGAGAAATGTTATGTACATCAGTGAGTCATTGAGCGAGGATCAGAAATAGAACTATCATCCCTTTCTTAAAAAAAAAAAAACAAAAAAAACCCAACTTTTTTTTTTTTTGGCAGCCAGAATATACTGTTGGCTCTTCAGATCCATGGATTTTGGATCTGGGAAACTGATCATTCCTGGATTGTCATGCCCCAGATCAAATGATGGCGACATGAACACAGACACACTGAAGAATGCATGTTCATGTCACTACCATTTAAAAATATGAGATATGATATGATACTTTTTTTGTATCCATTGGGGATCCCATAACCAAACACTTACTGATCCAAAGGACCAGGTATACACCAGTGGTGTTCCCTGACCAGGTGGCACCCAGTGCAGGGGGGACACGGGACCTCTGGGGGTGAGACTTTCAGCATGCAACTTCTGGTAGGTGTTCTGTACAGGAGTGCACACATGCCGGAAAGGCACCCACACTGCCCCAGGGAGGCCTGGGGAAGAGGCCCAGAGCAGAAACCCGGGGAAGAGGCCCCTGGACCTGCAGACGATGGGGGACCAACCTGGTGTCACCCCCTCTTCTAGGGTGTCACCCGGTGCAGTCTGCAC
>JAIPUX010001232.1:163395801-163406145 GCA_020142125.1 Phrynosoma platyrhinos | reverse complement strand
TCACTTTATTATCGCTTTGTGGCCCACGTGTGATAAGGTCCTATGACAGCCTCAGACCTGTTTGTTTCTACATGGCACCTTACAGATTATTGGCACCAGTACAGATTAAATATATACAAAAACATCAACATATGTGTGTATTTTTTTTAAAAAAAGAAACCATCAATAGAGCTAAAACTATTTAAAATTCATTAAAAGATAGGCTATAAATATCATCAAAGCAGAACAGCTTTAAAAGCTCATTGCACTCAGTTCCTAAAAGCCTGACAGAATATGGTAGATAGGTTGCAGAACCTTACATTTATAACTAAATATACATTTTCTATAGTTAATCAATGTAAAAAATAAATTAGATTCTAATTATGTTAAAAAAAAGAACTATATTCAGTGGAATGTCTTCAGCAACCTTTTAATGCCTATGTCATTGGTACTCAGTACATTTCTATTTCTGTCAGGTCATTGAGGTGCATCTTTCAAAGTAACAGAGGTACTTATTAAGGATTAAAAACGAATTTCATCAATGGGGGGGGGAGCAACAAAGATAGGAAAAATGATGGGGGCACCAATACAAAATAACTGTATATAGATTTAGTTACAAGTTCCTTCCAGCACAGTTCTATTAATTTCTACTTGGAAGTTAGCCCAGCTGATTTCAGTGGGACTTGCTCTGGTTAAGTATGCATCAGATTGCAGCTTCATACTTTTTTTCTGTAGCGGGTGAGAACTTCATCATATATTTCCTCACTTTAGCCATTGCTGGCTTCAATTACAGAAGGAATGGCTATCTGTCTGATTTTCCCCACTACCAAAGTGATCTCATTTTCCTTTTTCTTCCCCATTAGTTTCATTATAGCCTCCAGGCTACAAAATCCCCAATTATTTGACAATCCTCCTGAGCTGCCCTATTCATCTCTTTTTCTCCTTGGACCATGGCAAGTCCACTGCTGTTGGCACGGCTTGTCTGCATTATTTTCAATAGCTGGTCAAACGTTTTCACTCTCCCCTCCGGATGGAGCCTCAGCCTTTTGTGAAAGCTGATCTCGAAATGAATGAGTGCAGTCATTAAAGAAAACCATATGCTGTACAACAGAGACATCAGGAGTCAGGTGTGATGTTGTGCAGAATGCACCAACTGTTACTGTAAATTGCCAGATGCAACCTGAGTGGCCCATGGCCTGAAGGAGAACCCTGTTAATTTAGCTCTTGCCAATTGAGAAGAAGTGGGGGAAATGTGCTGTAGACTTCTGCATAGGATCACTCTAATAAGCATTTCAAAATAAAATAAAATAAAATAAAATAAAATAAAATAAAAGCCTTTACTGTGCCTGGTTCTGTCAACAAGGAAATGGAGTCTCTCACATAAGAAAATTACATTCAGAATTTGTGTGCTGCAATAATTGGGATATTTGGTTCTTTGCCAGCGTTAGTAGGTGAAGTAACTGAGAGTGGTGAGGCTCAAAATATACATGATGATTTGTTTAAATTAGGACCTAACACAATCAGATTGTGTGTCTATGTGTATGTGGTGTGAAGAAGAAACATTGAATTGCTCCCATCTAACATCTTGGGCCCTTTTATACTACACAATTCTAGCATTGTGATTGTATTATAACCACCATGACAACATCCTAAGGAATTCTAAGGCTTGCAGTCTAGGGAGGACTATTTTTAATTCTCAGAAAAAGAGCTCTAATATGTCACCAAACTACAAATCCCAGGATTCTATTGGATGCAGCCATGGCAGTTAAAAAATAGAATCAAATTGCTGTAATTGTGTAGCTTGAAAGGGCTGCTTGTCACTCACTCCACATGAAGTTTATTCATCAAAAAATGTACATAAGAGGCGAATCCAAACTGACAAAAGAGGCTGCACCCATACTGTAGGGAACCAGAGCTCTCTTGACAGAGAAGGCTAAATGCCTCAACAAAACTACAGTTCTCCATAGCATGGAGCCATGGCAGTTAAGGTGGTGTCAAACTGGATTATTTCTGAAGTGTGGATGCAGCCTGAAACAGAATTGCTTGAGTTTTAAATTGAAGAATAGTTTCCCAGTGGTCTATTCCGGTCTTAATTTAACGAATTCTCTCCCCATTCCCATTTTCCTTCTCCTTCTCCTCCTTGCAAAATCAATTCATCCTTTGAGTACTGGCTCATTTTTATAAGCTTCCACAAAACCATCCATCTGAAGCTTATGCTTATATCTGTGAATTGGCTATAATGGAAAGTCTACCTATAATTAATTTGAAGCGGTAAACAACCTCCTGTTGGATTTCCCAACAGTGTCACTTTTTGCCGCTGAGATCAGAAAGTGTAAATTTCTTTTTAATTGTGCCGAGATATTTATTCTGGGGCTGTTGAAGAGTCGTTCTTCCTGATGATTATGGGAAAACATATGATCATGTTCCATAAATCCTTGAAATAAAATTGCAAGGATGTTATTAATATAAATAGAGAATATTCTCTGAGCCATCTTCAGGGTGATATGTGGAGAATGGAATTGAATATAGAGCAGTTCCCTTTATCATAAATATGTTCTTAGGAAGAGAAGTTCTTTAGAGAATTAGCAGTGTGAGCCCCCTCCCTTGTTCAGAAAGACCTCCTTCAAATTCCTCTCTTTCAGAAATTGCCTTATCCTTGCTCCATTTTGGCTTCAAACTTGAACGTGGAGTAAAATCTTGCTGGCTATATGAAATGAATCTGAGTTCAGAGTGAGGGCAATGATTTCCATCCTGAAATGGTGGAAAGTGTTACTACTGTCACAATAAATAGGGCAATATACCTTTTCTCAACCTTTTCTCCAAAAATTATGGAATAGAAGATTTGATTGTGAACTTATTGCTACTGCTGTACACACACACACATGCACACACACACATTTTTCCTTCATGCTATAGCTTTTCTGATCTCTCCCATTGTCAGTGTGTTTTATGGTCAGCTGATAGATGTCCCTAAATTACTTCCAGAATGAGTGCTGGTGTAGCAGAAATGAGCCTGTTAATATATTACATGGCCATTTCTTCGGATAATTTCTGCAATTTCCCCCTCTCCTCTTTTCACTGCAGAAATTGCCATATCGGTGTGGTAGCATTGTGGTTGGGGAACCACTAGGTCATCTCCCTAGTCTCTGCTTCTTATTATAACTAAGCCAAAACAGGAAGAACTGAAACAATAACATAATAGTTCTTCCACACTGCAGAAATAAATCAGTTTGACACCACTTTAACTGTCACGGCTCCATCCTGGAGAATCCTGGGCTTTATAGTTTGGTGAAGTATTCAGCCTAGTGTGTCAGAGAGATTTGGTGCCTCTCCAAACTACAAATCCCAGGATTCTGTAGGATAGGGTCATAGCAGTTAAAGTGGTGTCACCATGTGTTCACCATGTGGATACACCCGTGGTCTTCCCTGCTTATCCATGCCTCCATTCCATCTTTTACTGTTGCATCTATTTATAGACTGCAAGTTCTTTGCAGTGAGATATAACAGACATCTTTGTTTTAAAGTCACACTGAAATAGAGAAACAAATCAATAAACAAAATTGGCACAATTCTATTGAATAAAATTCCAGATAAATAAGTTTATTTTAATAAGAGTGTTGAGAACTAAAAGCTAGGGAGAAAAAAAGCCATTGGAGGGCAGGTGGGGAATTTTTTAAAAAAACAACAACAATACAACCCTTTCCCAAAACATACCAATATTAAAATATTCTTAACAGTGACAATTAAAGTTGGTAATACACACTTTGGGTACAATACTAGTTTCAAGCAGCATTGACCCATTCACTCTATTGTTGAGCATACAGAGTCATGTAGGAGTTCCACTTGACTTTCCTCTAGTTGGGACTCAGGAGTTAGGTTCATATTGCAAAGAATAAGCAAGATAAAGTAATTCTTGGAAAGAAAGAAAATATAACTTGAAAAATGTCTGTATAACTACAAAATAGTACATTTTCCAACTAGACAGTATCCATATTCTGTAGGTTTCTTTGAACAGTGATATAGATAGCCATTTCTGTCTCGGGAATCATTTGCTTGCATTGAAAAACAAACAGAAGAAAAGGCTTGGGATCTTCCTGAACATTATTCTTCCTGGGAGAACTTGGGAAGATTTATAGGATGAGAGTCTAACATTAACAGCCATAAAGCTTTGAAGAGTAACTTCAGAACCATTTGTTCAGTTTAATTAAATGATAAACTGTCAGAGCAAGGTAAGAAAGCATAATGATCACTTATCTGCTCTTGCTTTGAGACATTCAAAGCCCAAGTTTACTGCCATCAGGTATAAGTGGTAGAAAGGGGAGATGCAACTGGCTATTTTTTGGTGGCATTGATGGCATCTGTGGAAAGGTGAATCTACTCCAGGAATTTAAAGGAGCTATCCAAGGTGTTGACTTTGATTTACAGAATAACACCTTTCATATCTTTCAAGGTTTGGACTGAAACCCCAAATGGATTTGCTGGCACATGCCACTTGACATAGCTGGATGCCCAGTTTGTTTCTCTTTATACAGTTGGCCTTCCATAATGTGGGCTAGCCATCCATGGATAGGAGCGTCCATAGATGGTCCTGCCCCATTATCCTCTATGATGGTGTAAGCATGCAGCTGTGCTAAGGCAATCATATGCACATTCATAGAGAAGAATGGGACTTGTGGTCTCACGCCTTTTGGTATCCACAGGGATGGGGTCCGGAATGGAGGGCTGACTGTATGTACTTCCATCCTCAGTTTCTTATAGATGTTTGGCAGTTATTTTTAGTTTATATGCTTCTACGTTGAAGCAATTATATTCTAAAAGAGCACAAGAGAAACAAGAACAAGATGAGAGCAGACTGCTATTCACATTGTCTTTGTCAAAGGATAGCTGTAGAATTAGTATTCACTTGTCCTAGTGCAGGGGTAGGCAACCTTTCCCCTTTAAGGGCCGAGGGACTTCAGCTCCCAGAAGCCTCAGCCATGTTGGCCAATAGTCCCATGTTGGCCAATAGCTCCTGGATTCTGAGAGGTGAAGTCCCTCGGCCCTTAAAGGGGAAAAGTTGCCTACCCCTGTCCTAGTGCATGCCCAGAGAGCCTTTTCCATACCCATCTATTTGCTGCTGAGCTCCTGGTGCATCCTGGGCCACATTTTTGGCTGTACTCTACTATTTCGTTATGGATCAAAGTCCAGATCCTTTTCCCAACCAAACTGAGTACATTCTTTCTTCCGTGAACACCAGGGATGGGGAGTAGTGGTGATTTGGGGGTTACTCCTTGTCCTACTCCGGAGTAAGTTCTAGGAGGGAAAAATGGTTTATTATTCTTGCATGTAAGAATGCATCATGTGAAAGTTTACATCCTTAGTTCTGGTAGTCACAGTTAAGTGATATGGAGGAGGCAGAGATATCATATCCAAAAGGGAGGGTATCTAGGCAGACCGGAGAGCCATTGTTGCACAGTTCAGAAATGAAGCTGTGTGTATGCGCTCATTATTAAGTTTAAAGCTACCAGGCCACTTCAGGGGCTTTCTCATTGGATTTTCCAATTTCATCATGTTCTGTGGGTGTGTCAGCACTTGAAGAAAATGGAAAGCAAAGAGAAAATTGGATACCATGTGCTCTGTTGCAAAGGGTTTTAGCATAGTGGATTAATATGCTCGCTCGGCTGGAAATCTTGTAAATGTCTAATTATACTTATCTATTATTATTTTAAAGGGTAAAACAACAACAGAGTTACTTACAGCAGAATTAAAAATAAAGCATCTTCTGTTTCACTGGGGGCCATGCAAAAAGGAAGTTACTTGTTTTTGCTTGTTCTTGTTCACCATAAGTTGGGGTCAACTGGAGAACAGTTAAAGCAACAAAGTTCATATATATAAAACTATATATATGAACTTTGTTGCTTTAACTGTTCTCCAGTTGACCCCAACTTATGGTGAACAAGAACAAGCAAAAACAAGTAACTTCCTTTTCGCATGGCCCCCAGTTGTTGTTCTCTCTCTCTCTCACACACACACACATCTGTAACTGTTGCTCACACTTCTGTTACTAATGTTCAGTTTCTTTGCTTGCTTGAGATCAAAAGGAGAGAAATCCCCTCTTTCTTCTACCGCTTTATCACGTGACATTGAGGCACTTGCCTATCTGGTCTCCGTAAATCAGTAAATCATCTGAACCTGTTTTGCATGCTGGACTGCAGAATAGTCCTTGGGTTATGTTTACTCAGCAACTCAGTTAAGCTCTCTAGTTAATGATGTGTGAGATCTTTGGACTGATCTTCTGTTGTAGAGTGTCCTCCTGTGCCAAATGTTTGTCAAGCTATGAGGAAGGGTGGGCTTGCATCTTTGTGTGTGTTTGTTTTGTCTCCTTTGGCTTGTTTTGGCTGCCTGTTGTAAGAATTAGCAGATGTTTCAGTTGATTCATGAAGCTCAATGCCACCTAATGGAATGGGCACTTAATTGCCTGGCACCAGATGCTTGTGAGGAGTGTGCATGTTAACAAAACACTCATGCTGGGAATGCCAGTGTTCTTTAGGAGGCCATGGTTGCCAAAAGCAATGGAAGGACTGTTGCTCCTTGGTAGAGTACATGATTTGCATACAGAAGATACCCAATTCATTACCTGGCATCTCAAGTTAGAGTTAGGGAATTCTTCTGTCTAAAGTAGTGGGGAGGTACTGATAGACAATATCCAGTGCTGTGGATGCAGCAATATCTTGATTTCATCAAGGCCTTTGACAAGTTTCCCCATGATATTCTTGCAAACAAGCTAGTAAAATGTAGGCTACTTTAAGATGGATTTGCAACTGGTTGACCAACCAAACCCAAAGGGTGCTCACCAATGGCTCCTCTATCCTGGAGGAGAAGTGCCCAGTACAGTGCTACAGGGTTGTGTCCTGGGTCCAGTGCTATTCAACACTTTTGTCAATGACTTGAATGGTAGAATAGAGGGTATGCTTACAGATGACTCCAAATTAAGAGGGGTAGCTAATACCCCAGAGAACAGGATCAGACTTCAAAATGATGTTAACAGAGCTGGGCCAAAACTAACAAAATGAATTTCAACAGGAAGAAATGAATGGTAGTACACTCAGGCAGAAAAAAACAAAATGCACAGATATAGGATGGAGGATACTTGGCTTGACAACAGTACATATGAAAAGGATCTAGGAAGGTGAAAATGAGTCAGTAGTGTGATGTGGCTGCTAAGAAAGCCAATGTTATTCTAGGTGCTTCAATAGGAGGAAAGTAATAGTACTGCTCTATTTTGCTTTGGTCAGACTTCACCTGGAATATTTTGCTCAGTCCTCAGCACCACAGTTCAAGGGGAATATTGGAAAGCTGGAACAGCCAATATGGTGGAAAGCCTGGAAACTGTGCCCTATGAGGAGCAGTTTATAGAGCTGTGTAGTCTAGGCTGGGGAAGAGAAGATTAAGAGATGACGTGATAGCCATGTTTAAATATTTGAAGGGATGTCATATTGAGGATGGAGCAAGCTTGTCTTCTGCTATTGCAGAAAATAGGACACAGAACAATGGATTCAAAAAAGAATCTGCACTTTGCTCCTGAAATCAAGTGTGTCACACTTCATTGATCAGAAAAGTCAAGGAAAGCTAGGTGAATTAAATGATTCATCCTCATGACCTCAGTTGGTTTCTGTGCTGGAATTTGCCTTCACCCATCCATTTTGTTTTCTTCTTCCTCAGGCTCTTCATAGCAAAGCTTTCTGTATACATGAGATCACTCCAGCTGCATCATTTGCCTTCTCCCATTTCACTGCCTTTCATTCAACAGTCACTAATCCTGCTTTGACTAGAAGCCAGAATTGTCACAAACAGGTGTTGGTGCTGAGCGGAGGGCCTGAGGCAAAAGTATGCATCAACCTAAGACTGATGCTCTCAGTTGCCAGAAACCATGCAGAGATCGTACACTGAGAACTGAACTCGTATGTGTTGATTTTCTTGTCTCTGTTGGGGGAGAATGATCAAGTGCCACAACATTTTTCTTTTTCCAGGACTTCGCAAAAAATCAGTTTGGGCAAAAACTTGTTCTTTTATGTGTGCAAGTGAAATTTTCAGAAAAATATACAAAATATTTTGCAATCTCATCATGGTGGAAAGAAAGAGAGAATGTAAAAAAAAAATGAAAATATACAAAATATTTTAGTAATCTTGTCTCACATTAAATAATGAAGATAAATAACAGACAAATCAGTTCTAAAATTAACATCAGGATGTAAAGTGGAGGCTAGATAGGAACAAAAACCTTTTAAAATATTTTTTTAAAAATATTCAAAATAAGGAACAAAAACTACTGAACCAGAAAGTTTCCAAGGGTTCAGATGATTGAAATTTCAACATACAACATAGGTCAGCAAGTGAATGTTTTACATTCTATCCCCATCATTGGCAGTGAACATGACCAGGAATCAGGGAGACTGGGATTTGTAACATAAATCAGCCTGAGGGTACTAAGTTGCTTATACCAATATACTAATTCCTTTGGCCTCCTAGAAATCAAAGATATATGAAATTGTTTCTGGTTCCCCACATTTTACCCCAGATTTCCTCTTTTTCTTATTTGCTGCAACTAGGTGTTTCATAATTCCAGTGCCATCTTTCGTGTTTGGGGACCTGGCAATTTTCTTCCCCCCTCCCCTTGTATTTAATTTCCAGGAAGTATCACAGTAAAAGTACCCGTCCAGTGACGACAATGCATTGAAGTTTCACTGTGGAGCCTGTGGAGAATGTCACTGTATGGAGCTGATGCTGATGATATTGTTGATTTTTAATGGTACCCAACCTCTTCTGGGTTTCACAGGAGTACTGTTGGCAGAAGTGATAAACTTCCTTTAGTAATCTTGTCTCACACTCTTCTTTCTTTCACCCCAATAGAGACTGTGGTGTTCCACAGTCTCTATTGCATTTGCCATTATTATTATTATGTGCCTTCAAGTCAACTCTGACTTGTGGCAACTCTCTTGTAGGGTTTCCTTGGCAAGATTTAGTTATAGGAGGTTTGCCATTGTCTTCCTCTGTATAATAGTATAGTGCACCTACAGATGCATGCATTGGTTCGGGGGGGGGGGGGGCGCGATGGGAAAAAATGTGGGAGCACAAGCCCATATTAGTCAATGAGTGGCAATCTGCATGCACCCTTATTGGCATAGCAGCATGCAGTATAGCCATTGACTAATATGGAGTGGAGCTATCTGTGAGAGTTTCAATCTGCAGATGACTAGCCTGCTAATATTAGATACACTGTATACAGAGGTGCTTCTTAAGTTATCTTATGGAGGGGCATAGCATTTTTCTATCAGGCTATCAGAACTCATTCCTTGGATGAATCTGCAGAAGACCTGGAAGATGTCATAACTCATCCCCTGGATTACTCAATTTAGGATGATGAAAGGGTTGATAATGCTTTCCCTGCAGAGCTGGCAGAGGCCATAGTCATAAATGATAGCACACTCCTACACTTCAGTGAAAGCAAGAGGGAGAGGTGCCATGCCCAGCTCAGATTAAATGCAAAAACTGAATTAATTAGGCATTAATGAGGCACAGGTGACCTTGAAGGAACTGCCCTTAAATATCTCAGCTGTTCTTCGCATTGGAACCTAATTTGTGCACGTTGGCCACAGTTGTTTCTTTCTTTCTTGGAAACTCTTCAGGTCCAAGTTTAGTAGTGCTAGCCTACAACAATAGCAGTACCTAGAAGTCTCTCTTCCAATGCACAAGACCAGACAAGCTCCTGTGTCTTTAGTGTATTTAGGTGCTATCATATATAGTGAACAATAATACCCTATGGTAAAGGAAAGAAAATCAGTTCGGGATCCAAGAATCCACTTCACTAGTGGCTGTACTTTTTCTAGCATGGTGCAGAGATGTTGAGTGAAAGTAGACAAAATCTGGTGGTTCTAGACAAGTTTTTCTCCAGTGCCTTATTTCCTTTACGGCTACTGCAGCATGGTCTTTTCCCTCCTACTAACACTACCTGTGCCATCATTGTTACACAAAATTAGGGCAGCACCAAGAATCCCATCAATCAAATTGCAATAGAAGTGGTTTGCAGGCACACAGAGAGGTAGACACACATAGAGAGAGGTATTTGAAGCAAACCATAGCATACTCAGGTTGAAACAACACAGCAAACCAATGTTTCCATGCAAGCCAGGGTTGAAAACCATAGTCTTATCCTGATTCCAGTGTAAGTATAAGAGCAGTATGCAGATTGAATGAAACCACAAAGCATGGCTGTTGGGATCAAAGCTACTTTGGGGGATTTATAATTAGCTCAAATATATGAGAGTGAAACGCCCAACTCTGTTTCACCAGACCTAACCAGGTGTATACGGGAGTCCTAAGGAATCT
>JAIPUX010001232.1:163384890-163395701 GCA_020142125.1 Phrynosoma platyrhinos | reverse complement strand
GGAGGACAAAGGCCTTAATGAGCTTATCTTTGTGTATCTAAGGATGAGCATAGTCTGAATGAGATTGGTTTTAAGGCAATCAGGGGGAGGATGCTAGTTGAATAAGGTGTGATCAAATCCAATCACTGTCCCATCTGGTGTGAGACTCCAACCAAATAAACTTAATGGGAATTTCCCGGGGGCAACTCCCAAACCTGTCTGTCCAAGAAATCTCTAGTGGTCTTGAGCAACTTCAGCAGTGCCTACATGACCTCACATTCAGGGGATTATGGCTGCCATCTCCCAAGAGTCAGGCTGGGGTCATAGGGAACTCCACATGCTTCTAAAATGCCAGGAAAAATGGAGCACATCTGCTAACATGGCTTGTCTCAAAAACAGATGAGTGGAAGTATTTTCAGGCATGAAGGGATCAGGGTGTATATAAGTTTTAGGGTGCCTGAAACTTTTCCCTTATATTAAGAGAGAACCAGCAAGGGGAAGACATAAGACCAATTTAAGTGCTAGATGCAAATACAGATGAAACACACAAGGAGGGAAACATGATAGCACCATCGCCTCCATCATCATTTCCATCAGACTCTACACATGGTGTGACAATGTAAATCTTCATTTAGTTTCTCCTTGTATGTAAGAAGGGGAAATACTAAAAGCTTCTTCTCTACTGGGTAAGGGTATTATGGCTTTTACACATTTATCGAATTCTTTTGGGATTTGGGATTTTTAAAATGAACAATTCAGAAGGTCTTTTTTTCCACAGAAGAAATAGTATTTTGCACAGAAAATTGTACACATTTTGTGTGGTTTTTCCACTTTCATGGCAGTCCTGTGCACCTAATTCCAGCGAATGTGGCGATCCCACTGTATTTTATTTCTCGGTTTCTTGTAATATCTAAATGTTTGGAAAACAAATTCAGTAGTGATGAAACACAAAAGGAGATAGAGGAAGAGAAGCAAGGCTTATTACTCTGTATTTCTCTCAGCTCAAGCGAGCTTTCTAAGAAAAGGAGTCTGTTTTTACAAGCACGTTGTCTTGTGTGCTCAGTACTAGACAAGAGGACATCTCAATTAGGAAGGGAAGATAAATGTGGTCTGGTAAATGGAGGTCATGGAGTTATGGTCATTTAATAGAAGGACTGGAAATGGAAAATGGAGAACAAGAAATCTTAGGAGATAAGGGTGAATGCTTATTACTTTGGTTGTGAATTAGACTGTCTGTATTAAAATGAATAAATAAATAATTAAATAAAAAGAGATAAGGAGGATGGGAATTCATTTATGAGAATCTATCATGTTGTGGACCTTAGGATAGTTTTCTGCCTTTAAAAAATGGAACATCTAGCTGACTGAAAGTAAGTATGTACAAGAAAGTGAGCTGCTGTGTGAGTTTCATACTGTTTCTCTCTCTCACACACACACACACAAACACACACCTTTTCAGGGTCCTTTCTTGTCTTTTACCACACTTTCCTGCAAGCTTTGCAATTTTTTAAAATATATATTTATATATATATTAATTAAATTTTAATTGTGAGGTGTACATAATTACATAACAATTACAAAAGATGTGAAAAGGGTTAGAAAAGAAAAATATATGTATAAAAATGAATAAAAAGACCCAAGTCTTGAAATTTGAAATCTAAGGTAATTGAATGACTAGGATTTGTTTCTCTGTACTGCTTTAAACAATATAAGAGACTGACTAAATTTATACACAGAAACTTATCCATGTCTTGATATCTCGCTGATGAACAGAATGGAAATTCCTGAAAGCAATGCAGTTTATGTACACACACACACAGTGGGAGGCCGGTTGACACCAAAAATTGCAAAGCATGAGATGGACACCTTTTAATGTCCAACTCAATTTACCCTGTGCAAACCATGGGATGAACTCATCCTGACCTCATTAGTTGAGATCCTGCATGATGTACACAACATGTAACTGCACAACATGTAATCTCATGTGTGCACAGCTTTGTGTCCCCTTTCTTCAGAACTGTAATAGTCAAAACAGGACGTACACCCACATAAAGTGCACATATGTCACTAACTGGATTCTTGTCATCGCCATGTTCATTTCCCTGCATCTGTCATTATTGTAGGCAAAAGTTGGTGAAATACGTCAGTTAATAATTTCAGGATGCCTGCTGTCTAATGCTGTGGTAGCACAAGCAGAAATTTAATCCAAGGTTGCTATTTTGGGTTCCTGATCCATATGGTTTTGCACATAAACTATTAAAACTGTACCTAAATAAATAGCACTAAATATTATTGTGACAATAAATAGCATCAAAATATCATTGGTGCCTTAGAAGAGAACACTGAAATATCTCATGTTTTAAGCCATCTGGTTTTTCTTTTTATCTCATCTCCCATTTTAATTCATGGATACATGCAGTGGTGTCTGGGGACTGTGCCAGTGGGATGGAGAATCCAGTTTCGGTTCAGTCCAAAGAACAAAACACATCCACCAAATTTGTTGTTGATAACTGGTGCCCTGGTGGCACAGTGGTTAAATGCCTGTACTGCAGCCACTCACTTACAAACCATAAGGTTGCAAGTTCAGTACCAGCCACGGGGCTCAGGCTCAACTCAGGCTTGCCTCCTTCTGAGGTCATGAAAATGAGTACCCAGCTTGTTGGGGGCAATTAGTTTACAGTTGTAAACTGCTTAGAGACTGCATAGCATTGTATGAAGCGGTATATAAATGAAGCTGCTATTGCTATTGCTATAACTGCTGCCAAGTTGATTTATCTCCTTCAGAGATGGGAGTGTGTATTAAGATGAAGGGGAAGTCCTACTCCCAGCTTTTGAAATCAGAATTAATTGTTCAGACTGAGGAATCTTGTAGATATTTTCTTGACCTGCACTGACAAATGCATGGGTGGGCATTATGCCGCCCACAGGGCTGCCTTTGTTGCCTCCAGGGCCCAAAAAATGTCCTATATGGAATGTGGACATTTTCACCTCATTTTGGGGGGCTCCTTGGGCCATGTTAGGCTCATTAGAAATACAGTGGGCCCTTAGTGTCCACTGGAGTTGGTTCCAGGACCCCAGTGAATATCAAAATCCATGGAAGTTCAAGTCCCATTAAAAACAATGACATAGTAAAATGGTGTCTGTTACATAAAAAAGCAAAATCAAGGTTTGCTTTTGGAATTTATGTTATGTTTGAATAGTTTCAACTGTGGATGGTTGAAACCATGGATAAAAAATAATAATCCATGGATATAGAGGACCAACTGTGAACTTTGAATGATCTCTGGTCTCAGAAACTAAAACCATGGTGAAAATGTCCCCCACAGTTACTAGGGGGCAAAACGTGGGGGGGGGGTTTGCACTAGGGATGCACCCTTCGAGGCAATGGTTTCCAAACTGGCCTTTCAGATGTTTTTGGACTTCAACTTCCAGAAACCCCAGCCAGCCTGACCAACTGTCAAGAATTCTTGGAATATAAATCCAAAATATCTGGAGGGCCATTGGGAACCACTGCTCCAAGGTCTCCTAGAGGACTAATACAGCCTCCCAGCCTCCTACAGTTGCCCAAATAGGAAAATGTTAGAAGAAGGTTTAGAATATTAAACGATGTTGGATCAGACAAAAGACTGTGAGCCGATGCAGACGGCTCCAAGGGGTGGCTCTTTGATGCCCCTGGGATCTCCAGGTCAGGGCCATGGCAACCAAATGCCACAGCCCCAATATGGCTTTTTGCCACTCCCAGAGCTGGCAAATGCTGCTCCTTTTTGGGCCGGCAAAAGCTGCCCTTAGAGCCGCCGCCACGCTTTTGTGCCCCATTGGTGCAGAGTGTTTGCCCGCTGCACCAACGGGGTGCCTTGACACTGTGTGCCATGCGATCAGGGGCGCAGCATCGGAGTGGAATTGGGGCAGCCAGCGTGCGGTCATCCCACCCCAACTCCACCTCCAGGCTGGCCCTTTAGGCCGGTCTGCATCGGCCTCGATCTCCCCATACAGACCTGCAAGAACTCTTAAGATCTTCAGGAGAAGGCTTTCTCTTGGTCCTACCAACATTTCAGACTCACTGAGATTCTTCTCAGTGGTTGCTTCTACCTTCTGGAACTCGCTTCCACAGAAGGCTAGGGTGACCCCCCCTCCCTGCTTTCCTTTCACCGGCAGTCAAAGACATTATTCTTAAAGCAGGTGTTTAATATATAACCATGTCAAGGAGACTTTTTTATTGGGATGTATAGGCCTAAGCAGATGGGCAGCCATGGGCCGCCCCGGGAAGCTGTGGATTGGGGCCGAGGTAGCCGCACTCCTCGGCCCCAACCCGCAGCTTCTGAGGCCCTGGAAGGAGCGCTAAAATAGCGCTCCTTCCGCAAGATGCCAAAGGTGCGCCGCAGCGTGTGCAGATGCTGCGGCGGAAGTATGTTGTCAGAGCGCCGGCCGTGCGGAGTGACGGGTGCTCCGATGACGTGTTCAGGAAGGGGTTGGGTGCACCCAGCGTGAGGCTGCCCCTCCCCTTCCTTGCCTTGAAGATGGCGCAAAGCACCGTCTGCTTAGGCCCTATGTTTTCTTTATTTTTTTAAACTTGTATGTTTTAAAATACTTTTATATTGTTTTAGTTGTTACTATTTTAATTGCTTTTATGGTGTACTGGTAGATTTTGATTTATTTCCTTCTGTGAGCTGCTTTGGGTCCTTCTATTGAGAGGAATGTGGCAAATAAAATAAAATCACATTCTGTATACACAGTAGCTAGTGGGAAGCCCACTAGCATGACACTAGTGCAACTTCACCTTCTACCTTGCATTCCCCAGCAACTGATATACAGAAGCTTTCTGTTTGTGGTACTGGGGGTGATATGTGGCCATTCTGCCAGGAGACATTTATGGCTTCATCTTCAATGAATTTATCCTATTTTCTTTTTAAGCCACATGAGTTGGGAATCATAACTACATCTTGTGGCTGTAAGTTCCACAGTTGAGTTGTGAACTAAAACACTTCCTTTTATTTCTCCCACCATCTAACTTTAGTGGATAATTAGTTTTAGTGTTTATAATTTAGGGAGAAAAGTTTAGTTCTTGGATTGCTGATGCAGGAATTTGTTAGTGAATACTTGGGGTCTACTTGTATATTTGTAATATAACTATTCTGGCTAGGGATTTGTGACAGCTCTTGGTTTTATTGTTGTGAGTTTTTCTGCCTTCCTGAGCATTAGCACTTAATGTTTTGGGTACTTTTAGCCCCAAATGCTTTTCTGCACCATTATTGTGACCATTGCCTGCTCCTTTTGGCTTTGTTGTGCATGAAGCTCCCCATTCAGAACAGTCTTCTAAGCATTATAATGCAGATGGGGATCATTGCTTCGCACCACAAATGCAGTTGGCTCAATTGTGCATCATTCAAAACCTCAGCAATGGAATGCTCTGAATTGTTGTCACACAATGCCTGCAAAATTGTCTAAGCTGGGCAGCAGCATGTGTAATTAAGTGTTCACTTTTTCTTGTAAATATCCAGTGTATCCACAGTGTTTTGTTTTGCTTTGTTTTTTTGCAAATAGTGTCAAATTAATTGTATACCTCAATTTCCTTTGGAGCAGATATCTAATCTTCTCCTAGACACATACAACAAATACTTTGATGAGCCAAATGGGACTCACAGCTTCCTGGAAATAATTCCACATATAGAAAAGTGGGGCAGGAGGAGTACTCTCACATGACTCTCCTCTGGGTACCACTGGGTTGTTTTGGTGGCTCATACATTTGCTATGGCCATCGTAATAGTCTATCCTCTGAAAAATGTTCCTGCAAGGGCTCAAACAAGGAATGTCTGGGCCTATGTGCAGCCATCAGGTAGGGTGAGGCAGCGAACAGTGTAAATGCAGGGATAACCATGTTAACCATAAGAGAAGTTCCAGATCCCCTACTGGGATAATACCTTTATTAGGCCAACTGAAAAGGGACATCTTTTGGAACTTTGGAAACACAGGGCCTTTGCAGACTGCCAGAAATAGTGCAAATTGACTTCACTTTAAGGGTTAGGGTTAGTGCTAGGGAATCATGGGAATTGTTTTTTTTCTGAGACATTGAGCCTTCTCTGTCAGAGAGCTCTGGTGCCATAATAAGATACAGTTCCCATGATTCCCTAACCCTAACCCTTAAAGTGGACTCAATTTGCAGTATTTCTAGCAGTCTGCAAAGGCCCACAGACATTTTTCCGCAGGCAAAGTTGATTTTTAAAAAATCATGCAGGAAAAAAGGCAGGGGAAGTGACACTGCTAATCATGCAATCCGCATGTTGTTTCAGATGATATGGAGGAAGAGTTTGCATTGGAAATAGCAAAGGAAATAAAAGAAGAGCAATAAAATTTAGTTTTCCATTTGAAAATACACTGCATGTCCCCTCCCATATTGTTAAATGATGAGCCAAATTTTCTGGTTCTTCTTTTATTGTCGTTGTTCCCAGTGAGCTTGTAGCCATTGGGGCTTGGCCTGATGAACCTCCTTTGAAAAGCTGGTGGTGCCATGCACACATGAAAGTTTCCTTATTCATGCAGTTGCATTCTTCCAGCCATTGCTCAACAGTTGCACAGTGAGGTCATGCAAGTATAGCATTTGCACACGTAGTTGTATGGCTTAAGGTATATATTATCTGAAAGCCCATATCTTCCCATATGAACCTGCCCCAGTCTTACCATCATCAAGTGGGGGCTTTCTCTCCATCCCACCACCCTCTGAGGCTTTGTTGGTCTGGACAAAAGAGAGAGCCTTCTTGGTGGCTGCTCCTAAGCTTGGGAACTCCCTCTCTCAACATGCCCCCTTTCTGTTGTCTTTTCACTGGCAGGCAAAGACCTTGTTTAGGCAGGCCTTCAGCCTTGGCTGGCTGGGTGGCATGATGTGTACCTAGGTGTGCTGTTTTAGTATGCATTGTATATTCAAGTGTTTTAAATTTTAGTTGTTTTAAAAATAGTGTTTTTCTGAATATACCATTTAATGTTTTTTAAAAACTTTTGTACTTCACAGTTTTACTTGCTTTGTTTTAATTTATACTGTAAACTCCTTTGAATCCCACTCCCAAGTAAAGCAGGATAATAAATAAATAAACTAACCAACTAACTCTTTGCCATGACATAATTATTCTTAGTGCCTTCCATTTACCACTTGATTCCCTGGAATTGTGGAGACAGTTTGAACCAGAGTTTACCGTTGGATTGCCATTGCACTTCCCTGATACACAACTGGATGATAAAATAAGCACATTGCAGATATGTGATTTGTTACACAACAACAGCATTCATAATAAAGACGACATAGCACAATTGCGGCATAACTCTTTGGTTTTGGATTTACACTAAGCATTTGTAATGTACAAGGTTGGCTATGGTTTGGAGACCATTTCTCTATACCATCTCTAAACAATACTCAGTTTGCATGATTAACATTCATGCTGCTCCCCTGAGCAAAATAAGTCCTTGATCACCGCTGTGTTATTGCATTCTTCAGCTGATCCTGATTTCTGACTTTTAAATCAATACTGCCTCAAGGCTTATTCTTTGACCCTTGTTTGTTATTTGTTTCTGTCTCTGGGAGGTTGCAGACTGCCAGAAATAGTGCAAATTGAGTCCACTTTAAGGGTTAGGGTTAGGATTAAGGAATCATAGGAAGTGTATTTTATTGTGGCACCAGAGCTCTCTGACAGAGAAAGCTCAATATCTCAGAAAAAAAACAATACCCATGATTCCCTAGCACTAACCCTAACCCTGAAAGTGGACTCAATTTGCACTATTTCTGGCAGTCTGCAACCCCCCTCTGTCTCACAGTTCCTTCTTTCTGGTTCTAAATCATCTGCATCCAATCTGCATCCAATTCCTTGTTCCAACTGGAGTTGACCTATTTAATTTATTGGGTCATTGGTAATGTGCTGAATTACCATCCCTTGGTTTAGTAGGTCATCTTCTTGTTGTGTATCTTCAAGTAGTTTCTGACTTATGGCAACTCTAAGGTGAACCTATCCCGGGGTTTTCTGAGGCTGAGAGTGTGTAACTTGTTTTCCATGGCAATTGAACCCTGGTCTCTAGGGCTGTAATTCAATGCTTGAATTTCTTTGAACCACTACAACACACTGGCTCTACTGTAATTGATAGTGAGTCTACTCCAGTTGATTTCTTTGCCTTCCTGACAAGCAGTTAGATTTAGCCTATGTCCGTGTGTGTGTGTGTGTGTGTGTGTTGTGTTTTTGCCCTCACAAGAATGAGAGTGGGAACTACATATTTGTAGCATCCTTCTAAACCAATGTGATGCAGAAGCTCAAAAGAGACAGAAGGGAGACTGTTGTTACCCACCACTTTCCATCTGTAAATGCTGCATTGGCACACTACCAACAGCCTTAAGGGTATTTTGAATTTGTATGAAATTATGCATAGGATTTTAATCAGAGATAAATGGACCTTGTTGTTTTTAGCATACTTACCACTTCAAAGATTATATAGGCCAAAGGCATGGCAATGCTTTGCAACCAGTGAGGGATGTTTCTTCTAGACGATCGGGTTGAGATATCATTAGAGGAAGGAAAAGAGGAGTTTGCCTGAGTTTCGTAAACCAGCAAGTTTTACTTTTAATTTCTAAAATATTACTGGTCAAGCACCCCTTCCAAATTTAGGTACAGCCTGCAGTTTCTTCAGCAAATGGACATTTTGTATAGCAATGTTTTACTCACTATGAAAGCTCTTTAGCAGCATTTTTAAATACCTCACCAAACTACAAATCCCAGTATCCTGTAGGATGCAGACATGACAGTTAAAGTGGTATTAAATTGTTATAACTACATAATATGGATGCACTCCATAATGTTACATCATGATGTTATTAAGCTAAACAGTAAACAGAATAGCTCCCTCCACTACATCCATGTTGAAAAATTCACTGAATTTCCCCTCCTTCTCTCCAGCTAAAAAAGACATTTCATTCCTCCTTCTAATGATAAAGGTATCCTTATCGGCCAGCACTGCCTGTATATCCCTCTTGTCAGTAGTAATGAATATCAGATACAGAAGTTTTTTGTTTGTTCCAAGAACAAACATAATCCTCCCTCTGCCACTTTTTTTTTTCATGAACCACTGTTTGGTTGTGGCTTTCATAATTCTGCTTCTTGCTTATCTTGCATTCATGTTTCTATTTTCATTTATTTATATCCACAGAGTGTAGTTTATCAGAGCTGTTGCTTAGCACAAGATGGTGTTCTGATTTCTAAGGCATTTCTATCAAAATTCACAACACATGTCTCCCGCTTTTTGCAAAGTGCACAATATGTTACAGAGAAGAGCATTTGGAACACAGAGCTCATGTTCAAGATGAGTAACACAGTAGTACAGAAACACTTAGGGTGCACTTGACTAAATTGTGGACTTTATATGGCTCTATTATATTTCATGTCCTCTAGGATCAAGTTAGTGCTAATTCCCATACAAGTGTGTGTGTATGTGTTCTCAAGTTGCCTGCTGACTTATGGCGACCCCATGGATTCGTAAGGTTTTCTTAGACAAGGAATCCTCAGAGGTGGTTTTGCCAGTTCCTTCCTCTGAAATATAGCCTATAGTATCTAGTATTTGTCTCCCATCTAAGTACTAACCAGGGCTGACCCTGCTTAGCTTCCAAGATCAGACAAGATCTGGTGATTTTAGAATATTTAGGCATCTTCTTTTGGTGCTTAAGGTTAAATCTAGGAATGAAGATGGTGGATGTGTTGAGAAGTCCCAAGCTAAGACATCCATTCATTATGTGGGTGTTGTTTGTAGTAGGATAACTTCCTTTTAAAAATAATCTCTCTCTCTCTCTCTCTCTTTATTCATTGGATTTATATCCCACCTTTCTCCTTTCAAACTGTATTTGTATGTGAAACCCTGAAGTTACTTCTGATATATTTCCAGTTTATGTTTTGACATCTTAAACCAAATAGTAGGTTTTTAAGTATCTGCCAGATGTTTTACTACAGCTCTCAAGCCCTTTTGGCCAATGGCCAAGTGAAGCCACTATCATACAGTGAGACCCCAGCTGCTAATGGTGGGTGCTAGGAGAATGAGGAGTGGTCGAAGAGTGTGATGTGGTGGAGAACAGCTCATATTTTCCACTATCCTACGGGGTATGCTTTTCCGCATTAGTTGTGGAGGAAAAGATGAAGAAGGGTAGTTTCCTGTAGGCAAGTGAATCATTGTGTGAACAGAATTTAGATTAAATAGGACTTCAGTTTGGTTCAGCATGACTGTTATTCTAATCAAGAAACACTGGTGTGAAGAACTCTCATATTTTGCAATATTGATTTGAAAATATTAGCTCACTTTGTGGGTTCAGGTGCTTGAGTTCATAAAATCACTTGAAAACTTTATGTCAATTTTGTGCTTGAAATCTCTATCATGATGTTTTTAGTAACCCTGGATCTCTCTTCTTTCCCCATTTCTTCCTGCAGGAGTTATATATACAGCTGATATCCTAGATCGAGAGACAACTGAATCCTACTGGCTAACTGTGTATGCAACAGATCGTGGTGTTGTTCCACTTTACACGACCATTGAAGTCTATGTTGAGGTTGAAGATGTAAATGACAATGCCCCATTGACTTCTGAACCTATTTATTACCCATCTGTTATGGAAAACTCTCCTAAGGATGTATCAGTGATTCAAATACAGGCACAAGATCCAGATTCCAGCACTAATGAAAAGCTGACTTACAGGATTACGAGTGGAAACCCACAGAACTTTTTCATCATCAATACAAAAACAGGTAAAGCAATACCTTTTATTCTATGTGTTCTCAGCAAGTGTTATGTACTGTAAACTGCCTAGATTGGTCCGCCAC
>JAIPUX010001232.1:163349923-163366279 GCA_020142125.1 Phrynosoma platyrhinos | reverse complement strand
AAATAATATTCAAAAAGGGAAAATTCCCCAGACCTGGAAAGAAGCAAATGTAAAGTTTCATGATTACATTTCTAAAGGGAAATGTAAAACTGGAAATTCTAATCTAATACTTGACCGATTACTTTGGTGTCCTTTGCCACTTACTCAGTCTATATGTGTAGTTGTAAATGTTTGGTGTTACTGGCCAGTGGAAGTTAATGAGCAGGTTGTGATGTACTTCTGAGGACAAAGACCAATTGAGAATCACCATGAAGTAATAACTATGACAGTATAATTTTGTAGAATTGCAGAGAAAAAATGGTTGTCAAGATAGGTGGGGGAATGATGGAACTATACCTATACATCACACCGGGATTGGTGTATGCTGTTGGACAAATCATTCAGAAGTGCAGTTTATGCATCTGTCCTGTAATGCAAATGTTAAGACCCCAAAAAGATTGCAAGCTGAGTTTGTAAGCAAGGATATCCACGGCCAGATCTGCACTACAGAAATAATCTGGTTTGGCACCACTTTAACTGGCATGGCTCAATGCTGTGGAATTCTGGGAATGGTAATTTGTGTTAGCACAAAGGCTCTCTGACAGAGGAGGCTAAATGTCTAACAAAATTACAATCCCCAGAATTGTAACTCCCAGCAGTGAGCTATGACAGTTAAAGTGGTGTCAAACTGGATTATTGCTGCAATGCAGATGCACCCCACGTGTGTTTTATTGCCCATAAGGAATGTTGGCATGTTGGACAAGAGCAGAATTAAATGGGTTCTCACTTGTCTGTTCTCCTTCTGCTCCCCTCTTAAGACTCCTCTGGATAGAAGTGAAATTAAAAAGAATCCTATCAACTCTTTTATTCTGCCACTTAAAAAAACTAGGATTTGAAGTAGCCTTAGGCATCAGAATCTGCCAGAATAATTATAAGGTGCTTAGAAACTGCATACCTCTCCCTCCCTCCCTCTCTCTTTATGGAAAAAGAAAGCTCTTATGCCAGTCATATTCACTTGTGAATAACACCTACTGAAATTAGTTTTATGACATCATGATTATTTGATGACTAAAATTTACATTAACAGCTTACTACTCAAACTCTCTTTTAAATAGGGATATGGAAACTTGGCAATCTCGTTTCTATTGCATTTCACAATCCAAAAGGATTCCTTGTTCCATTAGGGTTCTGTAGTAAGTCAAGCTAACCTTTTTCCTTCTTCTTGCGTGAAAACTTCTGTGCATTTCCCCCCAAAATGCACACATTTTTGTATACGCTTTTACTGGTTTACATATTTTATATATATTTCCCATGGGTTGAAGTGAATTTGTAAACATTTTTTTTCCAGAGAAATACATTTTAGATGGATAAATGTTTCAAAATTATTCTTGGATTTTTTTCCCCTGCCCTCATGTATTTACTGAAATTCAAGCCTTGCAAATGCATGGATTTCTGAGTCAAGATACTCTTCAATCTGTTGTTAATTTCTGGGGATGTGACAAGGATATTTTCATAGAGAGACAAAAAACAAAACAAATTAATTTTCCATTTCTGGTCTGAAACAACCATTGTCAGGCAGGTTCCCACCCTCCTTTTTGTTACTATGTGCATTATTGTCGATCATGATTCTTTTGCACTGCATGGATAGCGCCATGTAAAAGTTTCCATGCCATGTAGATGCATCATTATGTCAGCCAAGTGACACTTCATAATGGTGGTGTGGAGGTGTGGAGTTCAAATATTGGTCCTAGTTACATCTGTATCGGTGTTTCCCAAATTTTGGTACTCCAGATGTTTTGAAACCTTAGCCAGTTTCACCAACAATCAGGAATTCTGGGAGCTGAACTCCAAAACATCTGGAGGACCAAAGTTTGGGAAACACTGTTCTATACAATAAAGTTCTACATAAAACATCACTTAGGTAGTAGCAGTTTAAACAGTTGTTAGAGTATCTTATCCTATCACTGTTCCAAAACTCACAGAAAGAATAGTAATGATAAAGCAATCATGGAGTGAGTTTGAGAGTTCCTATAAAGAAAAACCTGGTAATGGTAGAAAGTATGCCCTTTCCAAAGGTACCATCCACTCTCGTCTTGCCTGCCTCAAACTTTCTAAGTGGCTGGAGAGAACATCTAAAGGCATGGCTTGTGCTAAACCTGTTGAAGTGCTTAAATCATACAGCTTCTTTAAAACAGAAATGAATGTGTAAATTTAGCAGGAAACTTTGCCCCGAGGCTTCAGAAATATTCCTCCGGCAAGAGAAGTCAAGAAAGCACTTAACAATGTCATATGGGAAAGCAGGTAGAGAGTATAAATCTGCATGCTTATTACTCTGTTCATTTGGGAAAATGGGGTACATGGTATACCTGTGCATGCTTATTCTTCTCCCACACTGTCAGCGAAGCAGCAAAGCATAGCTAGGGGGTGAGATGAATCCAAGAACACTATTCTCTTGATATAGCAGAAATAGAGAAGAAACAATGGAAATTCTCCTGTCTTAATGAGTTCAGTTTCTGAAAAGTGGCATGGATGGACTACATTGTCTGTACAGAAACTACTTCTGTTAAACCACCGCCATTGAGATTTGTAGTGGGGAAAACTTTATGAAGGGGTGAGTTTCCATGGATTGGATTTGATGCACAGGTGAATTGCAGGAAAGTAAGGGTGTTAATTTCTACTATTTTTGTTTTAATGCACAAGAAGAAAAGAAAAAAAAAACTACTGAGTGAAACTGCAATGATTTTTGCACATTTTAGCCGATTTTCTACATTTTGAGACTAATGTCTCAAGTCTTTGTGTTATTTTTCGAGGCTCTCTATGGATTTCTTTTAGTGACTTACACTAATATAATTGATGGGTGTTACACAGTGGAAGGAAAGATTTGAAGGCCCAAGAGGAAAAAAAGGAAAAATTTAGGCCAAAAACACATTTTCCCTACTTTTTACTCCTCAAACCTCTTTTTCCCCTCAGAAAAAAATGGAATATAAATTATTTTCTTTTAGAGTAATGAATAAAATGATTTAAGACAAATTGTTCATACATTTTGTAGTTTGTTAATTGTCATCAAGTTGGCTACAACTTTTGGTGACCCTACGAATGAGAGACATCCAAAACACCCTGTTATTAACAGCCCCCACATTAATTCTAAAAATTATGAAGCAGGTAGACTTTTATCTAAGATTTTGCAGTGTCTTACCTCTTTGCAATTTCTGGTCTTGGTTTCCTTCTCTAGGTTCTTCTTATGGGAATAAATGCTTTGCTTGGCACTGTGGGGACCAAAGGAGACAATTTGAGCAAAAATGAATACAGTGAGAAATAAAAACAACATTGTGGTCGAAGTCTACTACAGGCCACTGAACCAAGACTAGGCAATGGATAATGTTTGTCTGAAACATTTCCAGAGGGTGGTGCTGGGGACTGTTCAGCCTTTTGGCCATTATCCTGTGGGGTTCCACAGGGATCAATATTTTCCTCTATGCTTTTTAATATCTATATCCATCTGTTGGGAGAGGTCATCCAGAGCTTTGGAGTTAGCTGTCAAGATTGCTGATGACACCAACTCTGTCTCTCCTTTATAATTGATACTGTGGAAGTACTGAATAATTGGATGCAGAAAAGGGCTAGATGTGGGTGAATAAACTGAGGCTTAATCTAGACAACATGGAAGTGCTTATGTTCAATAGGCAAACCAACCTCGGATTGTGATCTCAGCCTATTCTGGATTGAGTTGTTCTCCCTCAGAAAAATTATAGAATCATAGAGTTGTAAGAGACCTGAAGGGCTCTCCAACCCCCTACCATGCAGCAATACGCAATCAAAGCATCCCTAGGGCCCTCCAACCTCCTGCAATGCAGCAATACACAATCAAAACACCCCCAGGGCAATCCAACCCCCTGCCATGCAGGAATACACAATCAAAGCTCCTAGGACAAATGACCATCAGCCTCTGTTTAAAAACCTCAAAAGAAAGAGACCCTACCACACTATGAGGCAGTCTATTCCACTGTCAAACATATCTTACTGTCAAGAAGCTCTTCCTAATGTTGAGGTGGAATCTCTTTCCCTGTAGCTGGAATCAATTGTTCAAATTCCACAGGTTAGGTTTATACCTTAGGGGTACACCTCAACCTAGTGTTGCTTCTGAAAGCCAGGTTGCTGTAATGGCCAGGAGTGCCATCTTTGGCTGTTGCACAGCTGTGTTCGTTCCTGGGGAAGGCAAATCTAGCTACAGTGGTTCGTGCCTTAATTACCTCCTGATTAGAATACTACTGTCTTCCAATCATCATCATCATCATCATCATCATCATCATCATCATCATCATTCTACTGCCTTCCAAGCATTATTAGAAATAATGTCTTTTTGAGTGAGTCATGCCTTCTCATGATGTGGCCAAAGTATGACAGCCTCAGTTTCATCATCTTGGCTTCCAGGGAGAGTTTGTCCAGGACCTATTTGTTTGTCCTTTTGGCTGTTCATGGCATCCTCAACACGCTTCTCCAGCATGACATCTGAAATGAGTTATTTTGTCTGCTTTTTTCACTGTCTAGCTCTCACATCTGTATTTAGTGATGGGGAATACTATGTCCTGGACAATTCTTACTTTAGTGCTCGGTTGTATGTCTATACTCTTTAGGATCTTCTCTAGTTGTTTCATAGCTGTCCTTCCCATTCCTAGATAAATTAACTTCTCATTTTTAACTTCTCATAAACTTTTGACTCTTGTTTCTAGAGATCACTGAGCCAAAAAAATAAAATAAGCAAGTGCATTTTGGTGATATTTGTTCACAGAATATAAAATCATTTATTTTCTTGCTTCTTGAAAGCAAAGCACACAGCTTGATAACAACAGAGACACTCAAGCTAAGTTTTGTTTTAGATGCAGGTAAGCAGACTACATTAGCTTCACGCCTTTTGCTCACAGGAGCTCTGGTATACCCAATACATTTTAAAAAGAAAATATGAGCAATATAGTTTGTGTGTGAATGCAGATATTTTGGATATATTGGAAAGCCAGGAGGAAATTAATAAAAAAATTTGAATTAATTTATTGAGCTAATTCCTTCATGTTCACAATAAAACCGCTTTATATAGCAGCAACAAAAAATCTTGTCTCAAACAGTAGCTAAAGATTAGATTGTTATCATGCTGAAGAAGCAGACTCCATATGAAATTTATACTTCAGCTCTGTCTGTAAGAAAAATAATATATAAATCCATCTCCTGCATGAACCCAGTGAGGGGGTGATCAGAAACCAGTTGTCCATTTGTATTGCTGTTTATAGCTACACAGTATTATGGTGCTGTTCAAGAGATTCACTCCCCAGGTGCTTGGAATTGCAAATGATGAACCTGCTGGTCAATACATTTTAAAGATAAAATAATAAAACTATCAGACCAAGATCCTGCTGTTCAATACTGTCATTGTGCAACTGGCCGAGTATCTTCTATTGTGTTTGTTTCTTGTCCCATTGTGCAGTGGAGAATTCACAGGGTCTGTTTAGTAATCCCAGGTTGTATCCACGCTGCAGAAATAATTGGGTTTGACACCACTTTAACTACCATGGCTCAATGTTATGGAATTCCAGTAACTGTAGTTTTTTTGAGACATTTATCCTCCTTTATCAGTGCCCCAGCAAACCTCAGACTTTCATAGCATTGAGTCATGTTAGTTAAAGTTGTGTCACACTGGATTATTTCTGCAGTGCAGATGTAGGCCCAGTGAAGAAAGTGATATGTTGAAGGCACTGCTGAATCATTGTGCATGGTCAAAGAATACATCATTGCATGCCTGGTATTCTGGAGGTTAGTTCCAACTAGAATAGACCCATTCAATATATTGTTGAATAATGAGTTGGCACATAGTTAAATCCAGTTGATTCAGTGGCTGTCTTGTATAGGGTTAACAGTAGGTTTTAGGGCCAAGTGAAATGGTTATGCTTGTTGTACTCTGGTTATGCAGTCATGAACTCAATTATGTCTCTTACACAATGGCCAAAAGAGTACAGCTGTAGGACACCAACAGGTTAGACCATAGTCCTAATACCATTGTGCTTTTCCAAACCCCATCATCATTCCTGTTCCCTCTTTTTGTTTGTATTGGTTTGTAAACTGAATACTTTTATTCTAACAGGGGTTTGTAATTTGATGAAACACTGGCGCACTGTGACATTAAAAATAACATTATCCAGGCTTTGCTAAGAATGGGACTTGATTCTAGATACCCTTATTATCAAGTGCTGTGCTTCAAGAGACACTGGACAATTCCTTCACTCACTTTTGCACTTTGGCAACTGGCCGCTTGAATATCGATGACAAGTTTTTGATGGAGATACCATAGTTAAGTACACACACTTTCTACACAGATGATTCCTAGTTCTATCTTCACTTAAAATATATGAGGCCTTTTCATACTGCAGAATTATAGTGTTATGATCCTGTGGAAGAGAGTAAAGGAATTGGAATGGGTGTGAAAAAAGTGGGATTGTTTCAAAGTAAAGAATGCAGAAAAAAAGTGTGATGTTTAGCTCAGACTCAGTTAAGTTTCTGGGATAATTACAGGTCTGCATGAAAAGAAGTGAGGTAACATCCCACCCTGTCCAGTATCTCTTCAAGCACAGCACTTTATAATAAGGGTTGTGTGCCTTCACGTTGTTTCCAACTTATGGTATGCCTAAAACAAAAACATCATGGGAGTTTCTTGGCAATATTTGTTGAGAGAAGGTTTGCCATTGCTTTTCCCCTGAGACTGAGAGCATATGGCTTGCCAAAGGACACCCATTTGGTTTCATAACTGAGTGGGAATCGAAGCCTGGTATCCAGAGTCGTAGTCCAACATCCAAACCACTGGCTCTCTATTTGGAAGAGGAATTTTGAATTTTCATCCAGAGAAGTCTGAGTCCTCACCAAATGACAACTCCAAGGATTTCATAGGATACAGCCATGGCAGTTAGTGGAATCATAACACTAGTTGTGTAGTATGAAAAAAGTCAGAGAATAACATATTCTACAACTCTATAGGAACACTGTCAGTCATAACAAGCTATGCTAGCCTAAAGGGCCAAATGTAAGGTAAAATCTGTTAAAGAAAGGAATGAGCAAACTGTAGGTGTCCAGATGTTGATGAAACATGGAACCCAACAGCCCTTGAATGGCCTAGCATTGATATAACACAAGATCTTGTAGTATCCTGTGAGTCTGTCTTTGTTTCTGAATTAAAATACTGGTAGGGGGCTTAGCTATAAAGATTAACAGCTTTAGAACCTTTGGGACTAGGAGCATTTTCAGTTGGAGTGCTCTGATCTGTACAAATTGTACAAATGTAGCATATGGTGTATTGTGCTATATTATATAGACAGCACCTACATGTTTTAGTCTTATCAACTTTAACGATGGGTTTTCACTTATTACAGTTGATTCATCCATGAATACAGAAATGCCACTTGTAGTCTAGTTCCTTTTAATTAACTGGAGATGTGCTGGTATAATGGCTTGTGAATCCCACCTTTTATTTTGTTTTGGTTTTTTGACAGTAAGCTCCTTCTCTCCTACTTGTGGCTGTTGTTTTCTTTGCAGTGGCTAAGCTAATCAGTTGTTTATTTCTCTTGATATTGGTGGATTTAAAGTTGTGTTGAATCCATGCCCGTTACTTAACCTTCAGAAACCAGAGATGTCTATGGACAGTTGAGGTAATTTTTTCACTATTAGGACAAAACCAATTTGATAAATAGAGTCATCATTTTCATAATTAGGGGGGTGTATATATATATATATATATATATATATATATATATATATATATATACTCAGAAACACAATGAGATAACAATTAGCCTTGCCTTTTAGTTGTTTATTGGTTATATGGATAGCTCTGAACATTATAATATAGCTCATGAATGAAATGTTGACAGAGTGGGGTATGTGTATGTATGTGTTGGGGTTATGGAGTTGCAACCAGATAACCTCAAACATATTCCTGCTCCGTTCCCACACAGACCTGTTTAGATGACACACAGGGCCAAAATTGATGAAACGTAGTTCTAACCCATACTCCAGAGTGATTATCTGGAATAAAAAAGGTCTCTGTTTGCCCTGAAACTCCAGATTGGAAACTCCAGAGAATCCCCTGAATGTATGGATGGTGCACCAGTGTGAGCATGGAGGAGAAGGGTCAGAGGGTGAATCCTTAGCATCTTTCCATCCAGAATTTCAAATTTCCCAGCACCATTCCTTTTGCAGAGGTGCATATTAGCATTAGTTTCTATTGAGCCTGTATGCGATATCCGCGGCCACTTTTGTTCTTTTGTTTTTTTGTTTTTATGCATGTTATATATTGTCGTTTTAATGGAGGAATTTACATCCTTACATTGTTTTTAAATTGTATTGAGTTTAATTATATTTTAAGGGGGGGAGGTAATTGTTCTTAACTATTGTTGGATTTTTATGATGTAAGCCGCCCCGATTGTTTTCAGAGGGGCGGGGTATTAAATAAAAATTATTATTATTATTATTATTAACAATATCATCAGTACAGTGCACTGATGCTCAATAGGGTGGCCATTGTCCCCACAAGTTCTGGGAAAAGAGGTAGAGCGGTGTACTGGAAAATTTACAAACAGTGCTTCCAGTATTGGCTCTGTGGATGCCAGTTGTGCAGACAACTTGCCTTCCCTGTGGATCTGTAATCCCTGTTTTAATCCAGGTTTTTCCCATCAATATGGACACAGCCAAGTAGTGCTGGGCTCAATTCTTCACGTCCATTAATATTCTTGGGATGGAGTGAACTCCTACAAATATTTTTGATGAGTAGTTTTGTCTTTGGAGATTTTATAGTCAAATTATAGCTTCCAGGGTTTGCCTTCCGCAAAAGGTTATAGTCAAGAGAATCTGCCAGCTGCAGTTTCATAACTTTTTGTTTATTTGTTTAGAAAATGGCTTTCAAAGAGTAATTGGACCTAAAGTCCCAAAGGCTTTACTGAAAAGCCATGTTTATACTTAGGACCAAAATCTTTTACTGTTCCTCTAATGTTCTTCAGCAATTGTGACATTGGGCTCTTCTCAAAATATCCACCTGTTGTTGTTGTTTTGGCAAGCTTTGGCTACCCCTCTGCATTATGTAAACCCCCCCTCCCTCAGTCAGGAGATCTCTTGATATTTTTGAAGTATGACAACCACAGTTTAGTCATCTTTCCTTCTAGTGCCAGTTCAGACTTCATTTACTTTTAAGTCTCATTCATTCCTTTTTTTAGCATGATATATGTTGAACCCTTCTCCAGGACCACAATTCAGAGCAGATTTGCTTCCTGTCAGTTTTCTTCATTCTTCAGCTTTCATAACCATACATAGAAATTAAAAAATACTATGCCTTTTCATGAGTAATGGGGGGCTTTAGAGAGAATGTATGTAATAAGCCACTCCCATGTTCTTGAAAAAGTGAAGAAATGCATTCTAGGGATGCATTTACACTGCAAAATTATATCAGTTTGTTACCACTTTAACTGCAGTGGCTCCATCCCATGGGGTATGAACGTACAGTGGGCTCTTCCCATACTTGGGGGATCCGTTCTAGACCCCTACATAAAGGAAAACATGTGTATGGTCAAGCCCCGTTTAAAACAATGGCACGTGCATCCATGCCACAGTGTGGCACATGTGCCACAGGCATGCGCACCATTATTGAGAGTAGATAATTACATAGAATTACCTAGAACTGCACACAAGAGAAAACCATAAGGTGAGCTAAGAACTACTGAAAACTTGGCCAGTCCCAATAGTCATAGTTTATCAGTTCCAATCAGGATAGTTTGCCCAGTATCAATCTCCATGGTCCCAACCCATCATTTGTCCATCATTTCTGTTTCTTGGTCATATTAGAGCAGGGTGCATAACTTTTTTTCGTGACAAGCATTGCATCTTCACAACAAGCGTTGTCTAGGGGGATTGGAGTGTGTGCATGCACATGAATGCGTACACATAGAATAATTCAAGCTTGATTCTATGATTAAAGCAGTAAGATTCTTAACTTGTGGTCCACAGACCCCCAGGAGGTCTGTGAAGGCTTGAAAGCTGCTCAGTCCACCTCCCCAGAACAGAGTGGCTGCTGACAGGAGCCAAGGCAAAGGCTGTCTGGCTGGCTAGGGCTGCACATTGCCATTCAATCTGCTCTTGCTACAAATGTCTGAAGGAAGGTTTAATGGATGGTGTAATTGTTAATGGCCCAATGTTCAGGTAACAATAACAGATTGGGTTTTAAATCTTGAGTTAAGTCTGGGGTGGGGTGGGGGGTCTGTGACACACACACACACACACACACACACACACACACACACACACACACACATGTTTTAGTAAAGAAAAGGTTAAGAACCAATGCTCTAAAGCAGGGGTAGGCAACCTTTCCCCTTTAAGGGCCGAGGGACTTCAGCTCCCAGAAGCCTCAGCCATGTTGGCCAATAGTCCCATGTTGGCCAATAGCTCCTGGGATTCTGGGAGCTGAAGTCCCTCGGCCCTTAAAGGGGAAAGGTTGCCTACTCCTGCTCTAAAGTATCATGAACCTTACCTGTATGCATATACACATATAGTACCCAACACTTGATTCTTAAGTGTTACAGAATTTAACATTGGTCCTTTGTTTTTAATCTAGATGAAACTATGTTGCTTTTGTTGTTGTTTTCGCATTATTTATTATTAGCCTAGGTGGATCCATACATGATTGCACAACAGGACACAGAAACTGTAAAAGAGATTTCACCAAGTATGCTTGAAGTAACCTCTCCCTTCCCTCTTCCCCCACACCTCCCTAAGTGAGTTTTGCCTCAGTAATAAAGATGAGAGATCAGCAAATGTAGGCTAACTGGGGTCATTCACATTTCTGTCAGCTTCTCTACCAAGAACGATTTGTCATGCAAGGATGCATAAATACCCAAAATCAATCTTGTGTAAGCATCAGGCTCAGTGGGTTTAAGTAGCTAACATGTGTCACACTTTCTCATTCTTCCCCTAAAGCAAGATTTCCTGGTTTTGTGCCACCAGTAAATATGGAAGACTTAAATTCATTCGGCCTTTCTGGCCTAAGCAAAGAACAGACCGTATTTTATTATTTCTCTTCCTCCTTGTTGACTGATAGCTCCCTACCTCAGGTTGAGCACTGTGCCAGAAAAAAAGCAAAGGAAAAATAATTGTCTTACCTTTTGGTCTCGAAATTAAGGTTGTCTTGGAACAGAAAAATAATGCTCAGGGATAGCCATGCAGCAAAATATAACAAAAATCTACAAGCACAGATACCTTTTTTGGGCCAACTCCAAAGCATAAAATACATTATGCAAGCTTTTGAAGCTTCAGCAGCTTCTTCCATCAAGCAGAGATGTTAAAAATCATACAGATAAATTCACATTCTACATTCTGTCTGAGATGTTCTCGGTTAAGATGGTAATGAGGGATATCAATTCAGGAACAGACCAGTCCCCTTGTTGGTTATGTGAGGAGTAAAGACAAGGAGCAATAAAAGACAGGTAACAGCAACAGAAAAGTAACAAGGATGTGTTTGTTCATGTATAAACTTCCTTTCAGCCACATATCACTGGGGGATGTGGCCGAAACCAAAGTAGGCAGGAAGTATGACACTGTTTCTTCCTTTTCTCTCCTTCCTCTTCTCCTTTTCTTGGTCTTTATCCATTTTTCTCTGCCTCTTTTTCTCCCCTTGTCGCTCTGCTTCAGTCTCTTCATTTTCTCTCCCCACCCCCAATTTCTTCTTAATCCTGAGAAATCCAAAAAAGAAAGCAGTGCAAGAAGTGGGTTATAGCTGAAGTGGGGAAAAGAAAACCAGTGGAGCATACATTTATTTATTTAATTACGGTAATTTATATCCCACTTTTTTCATGGTATGGGAACAAAAGTAGCTTACAACAGTTTAAAATAACATTCAATAAAATCATATATTACAAAAGTTAAAAAACTAATTAATAAACAATTCTGTATTGTTGTTGCATGCTTTGAAGTCGTTTCCAATTTATGGTGACCCTAAGCTGAACTTATCACAGGGTTTTCAGGGTCTGAGAGAGTGTGACTCATCCAGGGTCCACATGAGCCTTTGCAGACTGCCAGAAATAGTGCAAATTGAGTCCACTTTAAATTGAGGCACTGCCTAGGCTCAGTACTAGGGAATTATGGGAACTGTAATTTATTGTGGCACCAGAGCTCTCTGACAGAGAAGGCTCAATGTCTTAGGAAAAAATACAGTTCCCATGATTCCCTAGCACTGAGCCAGGGCAGTGCCTCAATTTAATGTGGACTCAATTTGCACTATTTCTGGCCGTCTGCAAAGGCCCCAAGTGGGTTTCCATGGCTGAGGGGAATTGAATCTTGATCTGCAGAATTGTAGTCCAATGTTCAGACCACGTTCCAAAAAGAAAGAAAGAAAGAAAAGAGAACATAACTGAAAGACTATATAAAGTACATATAAAGCATAATTAGAATTATAAAAGCACACTACACCACATTGAAAACTATCATGCCCTGCCTCCAGGACCCTGGTGCAGACTCTGATACAGACATTGAGGGGCTGTTCAGATGGACCCTGAGGGGTGGCTCTGTGCCACCCCTGGGAGTGCCGGATCAGGGCCGTAGCAAGCACACGCCATGGCCCCAATCCAGCTTTTCGCTGCTCCTTTTTGGGGTGGCAAAAAGCCACCCTTAATGCTGTCGCCATGGCTCTTTTGCGCCCCTTTGGTGCAGTGTGTCTACATGCTGCACCAATGGGGTACATGGCATGATGGTGACTTTGGGGCAGAGTTGGAGCGGCCAGCATGCAGTTGTCCGCCCCAACTCCACCCCCAGGGTGGCCCTTATGGCTGGTCTGCATAGGCCCTGAGTACCCAGAAGCAAGACAGAGCAATAGAGAGACATGCCAATGCCTCAGACAGATGGTGAGACTGCCCAGCAGCCACAGCCTTCTGTTGTGGACATAGACACAGAGACACAGACCTGGCAGCACCTTACCCAGCAGAGCAGCATCAAGAGAAGGAGCAGTGAAGACACTCCAAGCATTTATCTTTAAAAGACTCAGCAATAAACCAGCACCTGCCGGGGGCCGGGGGGGGCCTGCCAAACCATAAATAGCCTGGCACATCCATCAGGAAGTTATTGCTAACAACTAACCTTCTTGGTAGAAGCAACATTCATACCTTGTATTCCTGTTTATGTTAACCTGAAAGCCTTAGATCTTGCTCTGTTTATTGACTACACCCTTGGATTTCCCTTTGGACTGTTGTCTGAACGTATTGCTAGAGTGTGTTATGACTTGGACTGAACTGACTTTGCTGCTTCACCTCCTGCTGGTGAGCCACACTTCTCCCTATTTTTCTCTCAGGTTCTGTATCTTCCTGCACTTGTTGGGGATTTTGCAACTTAAGCATGCTGATCTTTCTAGGAAAAGAGATGCATGTCTATGATAGTTTATTGTTTTATGACCCCTTCATTTCCTCCTTGCTCAGAGAGGACACTTCTTCTTTGTCTCTGGAGGAATCGCCATTACTTTCTCCTACTCCTTTGTTCTTGACCGGAGCAGCATAACTTTCTAGCACGCTGATAAGAAACTTTCTCTGCAAGCATGTAGACTATTTTCTACCTCATTTTCTTTGCAACATGAAGCTTTATCTATATATGAATATGCACATGATTTCTTAAAGTAAATTTACTTTTTTATATTACTCTAAGAACTTTGTCTTGGTTCTTTATTGGAAGATACACAGGGGCTGGAGAATAAAAGTGGACTAGTTTGTTTTTTCTGCTCATGCACTTTCTGCTGTGTTCACTTTAAATCAATCTCTCCTGTTTTCTTGAGCTTTCTAATGAATCTCAAAAAAATAAAAATAAAAAAAACCCATCAGCACCTCCTTTCTGAGGGTCTGGTCTTGTGCTGAGACCAAAACAGGAAAAAACCACTTGCTACATGAAAATACTGGGTGTCTGAAGAAGTGCAGGCTGTCCTTCCCCCCCCCCCAGCTGTGGAGTGACAGGTGGGTTGCACCTGTATGTACTTCTGTGGATAGTCAGTAGCCACTTGGAAGTGTTGGATTGAGTTGTGCTGAGCAGTATCCAGCTCCTATTAAGCAGCTGGGGGAGAAGTTTTGTGTGGAAAAATGTACTGGGTACCTCCTCATGCAAGGTGTGGAAAGGTATATATACGTTGGCATATGCAGGAGTTTCTGACTGAAAGTTGGCAATTTGGTGGACTTCACTGTTCTACAAATTGATGGCTCCCAAGGCAGATTGGGGAGGGGGGTTGAGTTGGAGTAGTGTTACATGCATTTGTATGCAGTGCGTATTATCCCTTTCCTGTTGCTTTACCAAATCCGTAATTGCTGGAATGGGGAAAGTTGCAACAGGTTTTTCTCCAGCTTCTCTGTGTTTCCCCTGAGATTCTTGGCAGCCTAGTTGGAAGGGAGGAGTATAGCCCTGAAGGCATCCATATATGAAGACGTTAACGCTCAGAACTTCAGAATATATGAGAAGAAGATAGTGTTTCAAGCAGAGGATAATACCTACAGTTTTGTTATGTAGCATAAGTGATAGGAGAGGTGCCAGGCCTTAGGCACAGCTTTAGAAAATGTCTGCCTGCTGAGGCCAAAATGAAAAAAAAAAAAAAAGCCCAAATGATGTCTAGTTTTACACTGCTAGAATCATAATGGAGGTTTTATACTTTTTTAGGAAGCATCCAGTATTAGCCTTTGTTGGAAGCATAATAGAGAAATTGTTGCAAAGGGACCTCTTTTTACTTCCTTCCTTTCTTTTTTATTTTTAAAAGTAAGTCTATTCTTATTTTCTGAGGATCAGACAGTGGGTCACAAGAGCCATTGTATGTGAAATAGGAAGCAGTTATGTCTGAAGAGTTTATAAATGTCTTAATCTTTTTGGAAGCAGGTATACCAAAGCTTGAACTGAAGATGTCTTTGTGCCACCTTACTCCTTTCCTCTATAGATTTAGCAGTCAAGCTATCAACTTCCCGTAGTACACTGTAATTTATAGAAGTTGTTGACGGGGATTTAGTAAAGCAAAGAGATGTCTCTCTACTAATGATGTATGAATGAGTCTCTTTTAGATATGTGTCACTTTTCCATGCTTCCATCAACTGACAAAATGGTCTCATCCCTTTTCTTTTGTAACTCTGCAAAATTTCACCTCCAAAAGAATTATACATTTTAGCATGTGTTTTAAAACATCTCTTGACATGTACTTTTTTCTTTCAGTAATATTTTTTAAAAGAGATATCCTTTGAGAACTGTATCCCACTAAGTCAAAGAAGTATAGAAATTTAAGTTCAATCTGTACTTTAATATGAGATATGTAAAATAGGTAAATTCATGCAGAAAATTTCAAAGATTATATTCCTCAAGGATACCCACTCACTAGGAATATGCCAATCTTTGTTTCTTTAGACATGTAAATATGGCAAAAGATGTACTAGCCACATCCTCTGTTTACTGCTACTTTTTTTGAAATATGCCATGTGGTTTTTAATATTGGACGGAATCTTATATCAGCAACAAAAGGGGGTTGCAGACTGCCAGAAATAGTGCAAATTGAGTCCACTTTTAGGGTTAGGGTTAGTGCTAGGGAATCATGGGAACTGTTTTTTTCCTGAGACACTGAGCCTTCTCTGTCAGAGAGCTCTGGTGCCACAATAAACTACAGTTTCCATGATTCCCTAACCCTAACCCTAACCCTAAAAGTGGACTCAATTTGCACTATTTTTGGCAGTCTGCAACCCCCCTTATTAAATACACTTAACTAATCTACTTAACTAACTACAGGCCTAAGCAGACTGCCAGAAATAGTGCACATTAAACTGAGGTACTGCCCTGGCTCAGTGCTAGGGAATCATGGGAACTGTATTTTTTTCTGGGACATTGAGCCTTCTCTGTGAGAGAGCTCTGGTGCCACAATAAATTACAGTCCCATGATTCCCTAGCACTGAGCCAGGGCAGTGCCTCAATTTAATGTGCACTATTTCTGGCAGTCTGCATAGGCCCTACATTTAGCTAAATAACCTTTCCTTGCCTAACCCTTGAACCTCATAGAAATTTTATTCAACCATGCTCCAATCACCAGTCGAATGGATGTTCCTCTCACCATGCAGCTGATGATTGGTAAAGTATAATTGTTAGAATCAGAATAACTGGCTGATACAGGATTCTGGCCATTATCAATATCTGTCCGGAGCTTGAAATATTTTTTTTTCAATTGTTTTCCAAAATTGTTTTCCAAAATGGCGGCCGTGACTAATTTGCGCATGCGCAAATGAATCACGGCCGCACGGCCGGCAAAACACGTGACAGAGGTGGTGGGTGGTGGCAGCGGCAGTCGGCGGGGGCCGGTAAGCA
>JAIPUX010001232.1:163320467-163345839 GCA_020142125.1 Phrynosoma platyrhinos | reverse complement strand
GTCTCTTCCAACTCTATGATTCTATGATTCTATGAGAATAAGACAGCATCTTACATTGACCAATCTTACTAAAAACTAAACATTGTCACATTTGACTGCAGCCATTTGTCAAGAGAAGATGCAATTTATTGCATTTATTTCCTTGAGTTCATGCTAGTTAGGGCACAATAGGATTCAGAAGCTGTTGGAGTTTTTCTCCAAGCTTCTGTGGGTCACCTTTAACAAGACAGACTCACTAATGGTTCACTTCAAAGGGCAGAAGCAGCAATCATCCTGTTGCTCATTTGATAGATTCTGACAAAGTAAAGGACAAATTCATTTTCATTGTTTAAGATGAGGCTGTTCAAAGCAGCCCCCGACAGTGATGCTTGCTACTGCTTTACAATGTTATTTATAGCTTTGAGCCACCCATAAAAGCACAGTACTGATTAGTTAAATTGGAGCTTAGGGATGGACACGTTTCTCTACCCTGCCAGCTGAGTTTCTTTGGCAGCTCTGACACCTCTTCCGAATAGTCCCAAGAGTCACACACACACACACACACACCTTTTGAATGTCCTACTTGTAGCTTTGGAGTTATTCAGATGTTGTTGGTTTTTTAGTGTGACAATGCAAATAATCTCGCTCATGCATTGTGGGTTTGTTATTCACACTATGGAACTGCATCTATGCGCATCTCTGTGAGTTTGGATGCTCACATGTGCCAGCATGCAGAGTTTTATCCAGGTTTATCTTGTGTCTATTTATGACGCAAACCTTTTTTAAAAAACTTGGGGGGAAACCCAATATTGTTTATGCCAGGGTAAGTGGATTTTTGGCAGCCCCCTCCCCCCAATTTAAGCAGATGCATTCAAATTATGTCTAAACAACAGAAATTCAACCCAGATTGTTTTCACCATCTGAATAACCCTTTTGTGTCTTTAGAAGCAAAGGTGACTAAATTGAGGTTGTAATATTCTCATCATATTGTGAGAAGAAAGGACTCACTAGAAATTACAATAATGCATGGTAAAATTGAGGGCAATAGGAAAAGAGGAAGACCACATTCCAGATGTATAGATTTAATCAGAAAAGCTATGGCCGTGAATTTTGAAGAGCTGAGCAGGCTGGTTGAGACAGAGTGACTTGGAAGTCTCTCATTCGTAAGGTTGGCATAGATTGAAGTCAACTTGAAGGCAGTCAACAACAAACTTGTAGCTTGTTAGGAACAAAGTTGAGGAGGGCTCTGCATGCTCCATAAATTCCTCTGTAGTCTGTTACACCTTGTCCTCCCCATCGCATAAGAGCTCAGAGACATTACCTGGGATGGGAGAACAAGGAGGCAACAAAGATGGCAGCAGTTGTTCCACTTCTCTGATGGAGCCTTTTCCCAACCTAGATGAGAACTGAGAGTGTCTGGCCCAGCAATCCATGGGAAGGGGAATTAAGCTATTTCAATGGTTCCCAAACTTGGATTCTCCAGATGTTTTGGACTTCACCTCTCAGAATTCCTGACTATTGGCCAAGTTTGCTGGGTCTTCTGGGAGTTGAAGTCCAAAACACCTACAGGACCAAAATTTGGGGACCTCTGAGCTATTTTGTACCAGTATCCATGGGATTAGGATCTGAACAAGAGCCCTAACAGTTGTGCCTGCTCGATAGGTTCACTTGCCTTCTTTTTATTCATAATTCCCCTGTGCTAGCTGATGAAAAAGTATTGGTATAAGAAGAATGTATGACTCAGATCCTATTGGATAGTCCCAGCTACGAAAAACAGGGCCTCAATATTTTTTCATGTTTATTTTTTTCTAAGAATTAGGTAAATTATTGAGAGCCAGCATGGCATAATGGTTTGAATGCTGGGCTCTGGAGGCCAGGTTTCAATTCCTTGCTTGGCCATGAAACCTCCTAGGAGACCTTGGACCAGCCACATGCTCTCAGCCTCAGGGGAAGGCAATAGCAAACCTCCTCTGAACAAATCTTGCCAAGAAAACCTCATGATAGGGACTCTATTTAGGGCAGTGAGACCTTTTAGAGACCTAGTGCCGAAACTGCAACCCAAAACCCACTTATTTATCACCAAGTGTCAACATGGCAATTTAATCTGAATACTGAGGTTTTTGTTTAGAAAAAAAACCAACTCATACATTAACATCTTTTGTATTAAGATAAAAAGAGTACATTCACAAGAACAACAAATATCTAATATAGAGAGCATTTGATTTGCATGACTCTGGAAACTAGGGCTCAAATCCCAGCTCAGCCATGAAACCCACTGGGAGATCTTGGGCAAGTCACACTCTCTCAGCCTCAAATGATGGCAGTGGGAAAAATCTTCTCTGAACAAATCTTGCCAAGAAAACTCCATGATACGTTCGCCTTAAAGTTGCCATAAGTTGGAAACAACTTGAAGGCACACAACAACAACAAATATAATAAAGCACAGTAGGCACAGTACAACAACAAGAACAACAAATACAGTCTACCCTCTGTATCTGCAGATGGCAAGCCCATGGTGGGGCAGAGAAGGAAGAAGCAGCAGGAAGGAAGAGGTAGGGGAAGAGGAAGACAGAGGAAGGAAGAGGAGGGAAACAGCAGTGGTGCACCAGCAGGGATAGAGGAGGAGGAGAGAGGAAGTAAGAGGAGGAGGCAGCAGTGGCAGCAGCGAGGAGGAGGAAGAGGAGGAAAAAGAGCCAGAGGAAGGGAGGAAGGCAAGGAAGGCTTTGGGGCTCTATGCTGGGGCGATGGTGCACATGCCCACAGAGAGGGCTCTGCGTGCCCCCTGTGGCACACATGCCATAGGTTAGCCACCACTGATTTAGGATCTCCATAAGTCGGAAATGACTTGAAAGAATACAACAAGAAGGTAAATTATCTTATTTTTGAGAAAAAGAATACTGGCTTCTGTTCCTCTGACAAGGAGTTAATAAAATACAGTACATGAGCCATATGCTATTATTAGCTCTGTCATGCTAGTTTTATTCTGCTCCATGAACTGCATTGAGTATTCAGTGATATTCGTTCACTCCTCATGAACCCTATGTGATGGTGACAACTCTTTCTGTGCAGTGCTCCTTTTATCTGTGCACATCACATATGTAATTCATCTAATTTTTTGCTCAGCACAGTTCAGGTGCCGGACAACTATTTTTTTTCTGCAGAGAAGTGATACAACTGGATGCAACAGAACATATTGTAAGATTTTGGACCTGTGAAGCGAATGCAGTCAGAATTGAAGCCTTAAATACGTCTGCTACTGACTGTGCTGCCCTTTGACACTGCAGACAAATGAGATACCAGGATGTAAACCTCTGCAATTGCAATTTTTCATAAAATATGTATGCTTGTAATTCTTTGCTCTTGCAGTAAAATCCATGTAGGTTAGTCTATGGAGTTTATCACACGGGGAAAATCCCGTGCAGAAACAGGATTTAAAAGGTGGGGGAAACCCGCAAAAGCGGTTAGTTTTTCACACACATTGCTGTTAAAATGGGGTTAACCTGAATGGAAAGTAGTCAGAAACTACTTCTTTTTACTTTTGGGATTTTCCGAAAGTAAAAAGAAGCAGTTTCTGACTACTTTCTGTTCGGTTTAACCCCATTTTAACAGCGACATCGTCTGAAAAACTAACCACTTTTGTATTTTCCCCCCTAATTTAAAGCCCCGTTTCTGCACGGGATTTCCCCTGTGTGATAAACTCCTATCTCAGATCCTATGCAAAGCAAGCAAAATGTGTACAGTACCTAGTTATGATCTACTCCTTCTGGTTTTTGGATATTTCGGTTGTGTTTTGCAATTTTTGCAATCTGTGTGGTCTCAGGGGTACTGGGGCAAAGCAGGTCTCCCAGATCAAGCAAAGCTGGCAACTCCTCTTTTACTGTGTGTATATATAAATGTGGTGGTGGTTGAGGAGATGGTGGTGGTGTACTTTAAAGTCATTTACAACTAATGGTGAGCCTAAGGTGGATGATCCCATCATGGGCAAGATTTGCTTGAAAGGGGATTGCAATTTCCTCCTTTTGAGGTTGAGAGTGTGTGAATTGCCCAAGGTCATCCAGTGAATTTCCTTGACTGAGCAGGGATTTGAATTTCAGTGTCAAGTGGTAGTTCAACACTCAAAACAATCTACCATGTTGTTTTGGATATAGGGTACAGATACAGATTGCAGATTGAAAACACCAAATAAGTTTTGCAAGAATATGGGTTTGATTCCCCACCACCACCACCTTGGGATTCATATTGTTCCCCACATACATACTGTTGATTCTTCTATGCCTTACAAAATTATACTTCTGAATAGTATGGGTTTTCCTAAGCTTGTTGATGCCCACTTTTTGTGTATGGCTGGTGCTTTTAGGGTAATGTGAGCAGCAGAATTTCAGAAATACAAGTCATAATATTAGGTGAATGTTTTAAAGACCCTCCCAAGCAGGATTGAGATAGGAAAGCACTTGAAAGCAAGTTGGAAACAGTGGTAAAAATCCTATGGTTTAGCTCTAGCTATAGTACACCCTTTCAGTCAATTATTAAATGGCATTAAATGGCAGAGAGCCAGTGTAGTGTAGTGCTTTCAGCATTAGACTACAATTCTGGAGGCCAGGATTCGATTCTCCACTCTGCTATGGAAACCCACTGAGTGACTTTGGCCATGTCACAAACTATCAGCCCCAGAAAACCCCATAATAGGTTCATCTTGGGGTTGCCACAACACAACAACAACAACAACACACCCAGGTAATACAATTGAGCATCCTGTATTTAGGATTAACAATATACGTAGCTTATGTCTGCTACGTTTAAAAGCTTTTCCAGTGTACAGTCTTTGCTTTTTTTAAGGCTCTATTTTGGGACTGTGTGCTTTGAAAAAAATACTGTCTTTCTTTTGGATCCTTTTCCCCCTACTGCTTCATCCTCTCTTCTTACATCACAGTAGGTTTGCTGCTGGGACAATTCTGAATACTCAAGGGCAGTCTTATGACTACAGGTGAAGATTAAGCAGAAGGGACAGATGATTTCCTGAGCAGCAATAATCAATTTTTCATGCTAACTTTCTTAGTAAGGGAAAACAGATTCACAGGGAAGAGGAGGAGGTGGGTGAGGAGCTAGAAAATGTGATTGTTCAGCAGACTTTCTCAGCATGGTTTTCACAGTTCTCTCCAAGGTATCACCTCTTTCAAAAGAAAAAAGAGATGGTCTGCAAATCACCTGCAGCATTAAATATTTCATTATGGGTAGAGTATGATGAGCTTGGAAAATGAGGTTCTACTGTAGTATATCATTACTGTTCAGAAATCAGAGTATATTAAATGAAAGTGAGCAGGTTCTCCCTTGGGTCTCTGGCCTAATGGCAGTTCACATAGAATAAGAAAGAAAAAGGGGAGGGAGTGCAGCATCAGAGTACTTAGAGCCAAGAGAGGACTACAGTATTTTACTATGACAAGTCACACCTACAGAAAAATTGCTTAAGAATGAGGAACATTGAGATGGGTGCTAACCAGGGCTTGGAAATGTAAGCCCATAACAATTTGCTTTTCTGACACTAAGGACATAATGAAATCAATTTTTTTAAAGTAATGTAACAAGAGGAAATGGTTGATACAATAAGTAATATAAAAAGTGGGGGCTTAATGGTGCAATAAGTAATGTTTCCTGATTGCTTTCTGTAGGTATTTTGAAAGAACCCGGGGGCATTTTGACAGGATTGCTTTTACCATTTGGAGGTTCACCTGAACCTGAACCCAGTGTTAGGTATGAGGGATCTTTCATCAGTATTGCCTAATAAAGCCAGTATTAATGTTTAGCATATGAAATTATTATTTCCATATCTAAATGAGCCATCTCTGGATGTCACAAACAGACTCTTCATTTCAGTGGAGTAATTTCAGTTCTCTGTCGTCATATGTTGACTAGTGATGAGATATCAGGTCAGTGTATGCATATGCAAACCTGACCCTTGCTACTGGTGAAAAAGTATGTCCACAGTACATGTTGAATTCTCCTATAATACTAGCCTAAGTCCTGTTGTTAGTCCTGACTGGAGTACAGCCATTAGGTCAGCTGAATTTACCAATAAGTTGACTAAATCCAAGAACTGCTTCAGTGAGTCCAGGTGACATTGACTGACCATCTACACTGCAGAAATAATGCAGTTTACTAACACTTTAAGTGTTGTAGCTCTATCCTATGGAATCCTGGAAGTCGTAGTTTTACAAGGTCTTTAGCCTATTTTGCCACAGAGAGCCGGTGCCTCACAAAACTACAAATTCTGTAGGATGGAGCCATGGCAGTTGAAGTGGTATCAAACTGCATTATTTCTAGAGTGTAGATGCAATCTTAAGTCTACTTAATTCACCTCATCCACCCCTTCTCATATATTACTTAGAAGTAGGTGTAACTGCTAATCCCAAGTAAAGTAGACCCATTCAATTAATTGTTAAAGGGTAAGTCAACACATTTGAATACTGCTGATTTAATGCATTTAGGCCTGTGGAAACCCCCACTCCACTTGATCTCTCTCAGATGCCAGCACAATGGGTCTTTAAAAACCCAAACGATTGGCACCAATTATATGTGCAGCTTTACACCCACGTCCACTAACTTATATGTCTTTATTAATAATTGTTCTTATTTTGGTAGTGTTTTAATATACTTGGTAGTGTTTGTGGTTATCTATAAACTTACATCAGGCCACTCTTTGTTGAACTTGAAGAATAAAACAACTTTATTTACATTCAGAACTTAATATTGTATCTTTTTTGGTGGATGGTTCTCAAGCTTGTGGGTACAATATACAAGTATTTCAGTTGTTACACATTTATTACTTGTCCTTATTGGACTTTAGTTATGTTATTTTACTCACTCCCCCCATGCCATATGCCATTTTTGTGGTTCCTAACCCCCAGATCTCCACCATCTTTTTCTGGAAAAAAAAAACATGAATTACTCCTTGAAACCTATAAGATTCACCTATTTAATTGGACACATGCAATTGGAGACAAACACACACACATATCTCATTTTTCAGACAGGGAAAGGAGTTCTTTTCACTTCTGGGTTTATTTCCCTTCATTCTTTGGCCTCCTGGGAATTCATGGAGATTGAAAATGGGCCCCCGACACACTGCAGTTGTCCACTTGTGCAGAAAGCAACAACAGGCGAAAACTCAAAATGCATTCACCTGGCTGTTTCTTTCTCCCCGTATCTCTTACGGTGATTAGAAACTTTGTGAAAACGTGTTATTGATGCTTGAAAACTTTGCAAGTAGAGTGAAGTGCCAAAAAACATCAGTGGAAGAAATAACTAGGTGTCCTTGGGTCAGTAGTAATTAATGTGGAAGGAAGAACCAAATGACAGTGAACGAAGGGTTTATTCCGCTCTCCACAGACTTAAGGAATAATTACAGCTTGGTTTGCCTGACATGTCTGCATTCTGTGTCCAAGGAATGGCTTATAATTATAAGCCATCATGTCTTCTTCTGTCTCTCAAAAAGGAAACAGGGACAAACCACTGTGTAGTGGGTTTGAGAGGAAAGTACATTCCATTTGCCTTCTCAGCTGGAGACATTTGCTTCTGCAGTTGGGCTCAGCTGCTTCTACTGATGTAATGTCAAGGTGTACTACAGGCCATCTGATCCCACGACAGACAGTTGGCATCATGCAAGTCTCTACAGCTTATATTCCAAGCAATCCAGACCAGTGACGCTGAAATAAAATGCTGGGAACTGAAAACAAACATAGAAAAAACTTATAACTCTTCTCAGGGTGGAGATGCATATTGTACAGTTCATTTCCAAAACATTTCCAAATTGAGAAACATCATGGGTTTGGATATCTCATGAAGGGAGCATCAAAAACCATGGATTCCTGAATTGTCCTATCTGTATCAAAGTGTACTGAATTATTCTGGGAAGATGGGGAGAAAGTAAACATCCACAATGATTTTCCTTTTGGAATATCAAGCAGTTTAGCGGTTCTGTGTCAGTAATAGACCCAGGCTTTGCAGGTGCAAGGTCCCAGATCAATTTCTTACATTCGCAGATCAAAAAGATCCCCAGTAGCAAAACTGGGAAAGACTTTCTGCCTGAGATTTGAAGAATTAAATATGGGGGAAATGTTTGGACCGCAGGTTCCAAAATTCCTCTAACAACATGATTCCCCTCTCCCTGGAAAAAAAAAACATTCGCAAGCTTTGTAGAGGGAGTGAATATAAAAACCTGCCAGTTTTGTGGCACAGAAACTGCATGAGCCTTCAAATGACAAAGGAATCTTAACAACTCAAGCCATAATATGTTGGAAGGGTTTGTGTGGTGTGTGTTTGAAAAATGTAAACTCACCAAGGAGCTGAGACCTGTCCTTCTGTCAAATGAACACTTGGTTGCAAATCTGATTTCACTGCCATGAACTGGTGAATAGCCCTTATTATTGAAACAGAGCAACAGTCTTTATGGCTACATTTTGTGTCCTGCCAAATGCAAGACAAAAGGAAAGCCTTTTCAGTCTTATCAGCCCAATAATCAGAAATCCTTAGATAGGAGCTAGGGGATAGACAATAATGAATTTTGACACATTGTGTTTTCTTAATTGAGCATTTGCTTCAAAAATACTGTGCCTAGATATAAAACATGCAACTGTCTTTCAGAGCAAATGTGTGTAATAGTGGTGTGGGGAGATTGGACAGACTCAGGTATTTTTGTGAATGATCTGAGCACCACAAAATACAGATTTTGTGAAGGTCAAAATACCAGTTTGCAAATTGGTAACATCCCACTCTTAAGTTTCCATTATACTCATACACTGTGCAGTATGACACTCTTTTCATAAATGGAGATGGTGAAGATTTATTCAGCTCATAGAAACTTCTTTTCAAATGTGTAATCCAGCTCTTTTGGTTTCAGGAAGTAAATTGGCCGGACTGTTATTTTTTTGTTAATATATGAATACTATTTTTGTGTGTTTAATATTCTGTCCAGTTTCTAAGCATTCCTAAATTTGCTTTATCTCTCAGATATCCCTAAAGGGCATACCTTTATTCTCACATATGATGTGAATATTAATCTTGACTTCTGAACTGAGCCAAAACTAACAAAAAGAACATCAACAGGGATAAATGGGAAGTACCACATCTAGGCAGGAAAGTTAAATGCACAAGTATAGAATGGGAAACACCTGTCTTGAAAGCAGTACCTGTGGAAAGGATGTAGGGGTCTTAATAGACCACAGGCTTAACATGTGTGAACCATACTTTGCTACATGGCCAGCACAGCCACCCAGATGTTTTCTGGATGTAAGATACAGTGAGTCCTTGGTGTCTGCTGCTGTCTCCAATAACCATGGATTCTCAAGTCCCATTAAATTCAGTGGTGTAGTAAAATGGTGTCCCTTATATAAAATGGCAAAATCAAGATTTGCTTTTTGGAATGTATATATTTTTAAAATATAGTTAGCCCACCACATTTATGGTTTTCAGATTTGTGGTTTTGACTATTCATGACTTTGTAGCTGCTGCTTTAACAAGTCAACCTCTTCACCACCCTCCTCCTCACCTTTCCTCACAGCCAGCCAAAACCAACACCATACATTCCCCTGCTTTGCCAAACTTTGGATTCTCCTCATTTCCAAAGACCTTCCCTTTGAATCTGATGTTTGCAGCTATCCCAGAGAGGCTCCAATTTCTCTTCTCCCCTCTCTCCCATTCAGATAAAAGCAACATCTTACCTTCCTAGACTGGAAAGATTTTGGGAATGAAGAGAATTCAAAGTTTGTCAAAGTGGGGAAGATATGATGTTGCTCTTGTCTGGCTGGGAGGAAGGGGAAAGAGAAGGAAGTGGCTGCTAACATCAAATTGAAAGTGGTAGGTGTCTTGGAGAAGAGTGCATGCTCAGAGGGTTTTTTTCATGAGCAGCAAACAACTTGCAACATTGTCATCTCTGCTTACCTCCCTTTTGGACAGATTTTGATTAAAAATTTCCATTAAGTATGTTCACCAGTGCATGCTAGAGCATTGTCAAGCATTCATGGTGCATGATGTTTCTGTGTGAGATCTCCCGCACTAAGGGCACAAAACCAAGAGGATTGCATGCCTAGATTAATCATTTGCACCACAATGCTTTTGTACCCCCATCTACATGTTGCCTATTGAGGTGATTCAGAAGTTAATTAGAATGAGTGCTGCTGCTTATCTCATTACAAAAAAGAGAAAAAATTAATAATATCCAGACACTTCTTATCTCATTACTACTTCGAGCATATGAGAATTTACAATATGGTTGCATTTTTCAAGTTCTTCAGAAATACAGGACTCTGCACCTCTTTCATATTTACAATCAGATGGACCTGATGATAAATCACATTATTTCAATCTGACACTTTTCCTTAAGGTTCCTTTCACATCTTTTTATCTTCTACATTTTCTAGATTTAGTAGACCATTTGCATAACAAGCACACGGACACACAAACACCCCTGCACACTTTGTTTCTGTATAATCACCCCAAAATAATTGCTACCCCCAAACCATGTACAAATATTTTGTTGTAATTGTTATGTACTTTCAAGTTGTCTTCCACAGGTGACAACCCTATGAGTGAGAGACCTTCAATAGATCCAATCACCAAGATACCTGATCAGGTCCTTGATTGAATCAACCCCACCCCAGCAATGTGTTCTCACTCTTTTCCTACTATCTTCTTCTTTTCCCAGGAATATACTCTATTCCAGTGAGTCACATCATCTCATGATATGGCCAAAGTACCATTGCCTCATGTTTAGTCACTTCTAGGAAGAGTATTTATTTATTTATTTAATATCCCACCTTTCTTCTAATGTAGGAAATCAAAGCAGCTAACAACAAATTTAAAACATTACAAGTTAAAACAATGCAAACATATTAAAATGTAGATAAGAACCTTAAAATCTGAATTGCACATCATATAAAAGTCCAACCCTTGATAGTCTGAAAAAGCCCAATGGCACATGAATTCAGGCTTGATTTGCTCATATAAATTAGGGGTCTCCAAAATTTGCCTGTTGCCTAATGGTTGAGAAGGAACTCACAAATCCTTTTCTAATTCACAAAATGATGAAGAAATGTGGAACTGGTCCAACTCCTATTTGCCAACATAGGTTCCAATACTTTGGGTTGTAGTTTTAAAGTTGAGACTGAAACCCAGAGAGGATCCATGAGTAAAAAAATGGAAGCTATTACCCTCCATTTCCAGATAGAAATTGGGACACAAACCATTGTAATAGTGAAGTTCCTATCCTAGGGCTATCCATATCTCCACCTCATTTGCTCTGGGTATTGAAAAATAATATATCTGCATGAACTAATTGTTTGCTGTGTAAAAGCTATTTTGAAAGATTGAATTTGAGGTTCAGCACCATAGCAACTATTGAAAGATTATACTCAGGCCCAGGAACAAAAAAGTTATTGAAATAATGGAGGACACTAGATGGATCCACAATAGAATCCAGAATATTATGAAAGATGAATAGCTTGTTAGATGAATAGCTTGAAGAATACCCTTCTTCTGATAAAGTGATTTCAAACCTTGTGTGTTATGTAAGTCAACCTTATAAGTCACTGATCTCAGAAGGATCCTATTGTTTACCACCCTTCTCAGGTCTTACAAATTCTGTGCCATGGCTTCCTTTGTTGAGTCAATCCCTCTTTTAAACAGTCTTCTTCTTTTCCCACTACCATAATTTTTCCAAGCATAGGCACAATTCCAATTGTTAGTTGCTGCTAAGGTAGAGAGATGTCTTGACTTGATCATTCAGCAGCTGAGTCAGTGGATCTACCATAGTGAGGACTAGCCAACAGGATTCCAGTCAAGACGTGAGTTATTTTTTCTGACTCACATGTTGACTGGACTATGTATTTGAAATATTATAACTTTAATTTGGTTTTCCAGACTACTTTGCCAGTATTCACATTCGTGGAGAAAAGTCATCTTGTATATATAAAGGAAAGGGTCAGCATTGAAGTTGGGGGGAGGAGGGGGAATTGTCCCATGACCCTAATGACAACAGTTTCTGAAGTCCAAGGAGATCTTACCCAACAATACTACTAATTGCAATCTAGTTATTGTTTATTCCACAGAGTTGAATAGGTTCTACTGAGAACTGAGCCAGCTTCTATTTGCATAGCATCTCTTCCTCATCTACAGCAGGTGTAGGTGATAAGTGGGCATAGGGGCCAATTTTGCGCGCACGCGCGCACACACACACACACGTAGACTTCATTGCCACATCCGTTTTCCTCTTCAGTCTCTCTCATAATGGCAAATGATATTATATCACTTCCAGTCACCATTTGGAGAGAAACTACAAAAGAAAAATGAGATAGTTGGAGGTAGTGGGGGATTCTAGGTGGTTGTGTGGGTGTGTTTACCCATGTTTTCATATATGGGGGGGGGCTACTGTGTGGCTTTCAGGGTAAAATTGCCCACAAAATCTATCAGAAACATTCAAGATTTTAAAAATATGGTGCACAGGCTTTTGGAAACTGATGAGGGGCTTCAGAGGCCAAAAATAGCTCCATGGGTCATATGTGTCATCTCATGAGTAGTATTTTTCCCTTCCCAATCTACACTACAATTCTGTATAGTGTTGCTCAATGTTCTGTGCCTTCCTGCCTTCCAGATGTGTGGTACTAAATCTGTCAGTATTCCCAGGCAATCTGCTCATTAACTTTGCTGATTGAAGATGGTTGGGTATTTCAGCATATCCTGTGGGTCCCAGGTCATGCACTTGTGGTCTAGATGAGTCTGTTCTTGCACATGGAGGTCTGAATGAGTAATGAATAGATGGGTATGCATGCAAACTCTCCCCACAAGGTTCTGCATATACTTGGCAACACCAGAGTCTACTTTCACACATTGAGCATGAAAATCTGTTAAGAGCGTTGTGTTCTCAGGACTCCAAGTCTTAGGAGATCTGTAACCATATTTGAAACCCTCAACACACAAGTTGCAGGGGGCATAGGAACTTTTTGGCAGTGTTTTTTTTTTTTTTGGTTTTTTGTTTTTTGTTTGTTATTTGCCTTCAAGTCAACTCTTACTTACAGAGACTCAATACTAAGATTTTCTTGACAAGATTTCTACATAGGAGGTTTACCATTGCCTCTGAGTCTGAAAGTTTGACTCACACAGTCGGCTGCCATGGCTGCGCAGAGATTCAAACCCTGGTCTAGAAAAGATTTGAACTCTAATTCAACACTCAAACCACTGCATCATACTGGCTATCTTTTAGTCATGCTATCAGGTAAACAAAGGGGTGAAATATTATGAATTGTCTCTTACATTGTAATCTTATCAGCAGAGCATCTTTTCATGGTTTGATTGAATGTGGAAAGTTGCAGAACAGGTTCAAACAATGTTCATTCCATGGTGGCTACTTTTTAATAAAACTCTACAGATGACTGTAAGTTCCTATTCAACATAAGTGGAAGTGACATTGTGTTGGAAACAAGAACACAGTTATCCTTAGGTTCCACACTGTTTGGAAAGCACTTGAAGAGCCAATCCGTTTTCTGCTGCGTTATTCTTTCCTCCACTTGCCTCTTCCAATTTCAAGCGCAAGCACTTTATGCCAGTTACCATAAAAAGTATGCTTTTGTTTTCCTTTCAGTTTCATTTTGTTTTGGGGGGCCTTTTTGGTGAAATAACTCCAATGAAGTAGATTTTAAATGTGTGACTATATAAAACTGTAAAAAAAATTAAAAATAAAAACTTAATTGCAGTTTAGACTTCAGATTTATTTGAAAGGGGGATAATGATAGTAATTACCCAGTTTGAGTTTTGGAGAAGGCTAATTAGATCCCCAACACATTTGTATGCACAAAGCAAACCGTAAATACAAAAGACCATCTGGTCCTTATCAGCTTACAACACTAACACTGTCTGTAATTATTTTTTTCACTATATTGTTTTGATGTTGACATTTGATGCTGCAATACTTCAGGCTTCCATAAGGGAATAACCTGCCATGCTGAAAAGCTCTGATGTGGGTTTCCTTTGTACCTTAAGAAAAAGCCCCACATTTGTTCCCTCTCACCGTGACTCAAAGGAGTTGGCATGTTTTATCAGAACTTAAAAGTAGGTATGTTAGCTTTCCTCTGTAGGATGGACATCTCTTGCATCGTAAGAGGATGTTGTAGTTCAACAAGACCTTTGTGGCATTTTGCCTGCCAAAATTGGCTTTCATTCATTTCTAGTGGGTTTTTTTAAAATGGAATAAATAATAATAATAAAAAAACAAGATTAAAATTGATGTAAGTTTGCTTTCTGGTTCCACTATGTAGGTGAGGTTGATTTCTCTATACCATCTGTAACCTTCCATATGTTATTGGACTGCAGCTCCCATCATTCCTCACAATTGACTATGCTGGGGGGGGCTGCTGGGATTTACAGACCAGCTGCATCTGGGGGACCACATGATTTCCACCTCTGTTGTACAATAATCCTTGTAGAATAACTCAGATCATTTAGCCAAACAATCTGTAGAACATCAAGATGTTTGGATGATTAGGCAAAAGTTGCAACCCTGCACACGGAAAAAAGTGTTGAACCTTAACTAATAACATTATTATTTCTCTCTCCCCCTTTGACACATCCTCTGAAGAATGTTAATCCCTCTCCAAAAAATTGGAAAATTACCCCCAGTCCTTAAATATTTTGGAACATAATCATTTCATTACTCCACAAATTCAGCCTAAATACCCTAAATGCACCAGATCCTGTCTTGTTAGTATTTGGGTGGGACACCACCAATGAATACTAGGGATTGTATTTCAGAGGGATGAATTGGCAACCGACTCTGAGTATTCCTTGCCTAGGTAAATCCTATGAAATTCATGCAGTTGACAGGCAACTTGAAGGCACATACATACACCCCACAAATTGCTGAAAAGATCTGGGTGACTATGATAATTCCAGTTCTCACCTGAACTGGAGCCTTTTGCCAAAGGTTGAATTCACAGAAACTCCCAAAACTCTTTTACTTAAGAAATAATGTGTGCTCCAAATTGCAGCATCTTGCCATAGCTAACCTGAAGTTCCCTGATCCAAAAATTATGGAAACTTGTTCCCCCACAGCTTTCCTTACTAGAAGTTCAGTTATTGAACCTTAACTAATAACATTATTCCTCTCTCTCCCCCTTTATAAAAATCCACGCCAGCAATTTGCTTCTGACTTGCCAGCTCCTCACAGCTTGCTGTTAATGTGTTGCAATATATGAGCATTGTGTGCCAGGAGCTATTATTTGGAACAGAAGCGAGTGTGATGACAGGCTCGATAAGTGACACGCTCAACCTGAAAGGTGACGGAGAAGAGAATTTTCCAGTTATTTCAGCTTTGTTGCACTTTGGGAAGCGAGGAAAATCTGCAAAGGAGATGCTCATTCTTCTGAAAACTCCAGCATATGTTTTCCAGAAATGTGATGCCTGTTTGGTTTTTTTTTAAAAAAAATATTTAAAGTTTGTTTTCAAAATAATTTTATCTGTAGTTCACAGCAAATGCAAATAGAGCTGAGTTTACTTTTAAAAAGATGAAAAATTAATTTGAAATTAAGTGCTAAGCCATCCAAATTCGGTAAGATGCATGGTATATGTCCTGCAGTTGTTTGCTGTAGCTTATAGTATACAAAATAATGAAATAATAATACTAATGATAGTCATAATAATGGTGATGGCAACAAAATAAAATAAGATACAGAATGGTGTCCTTTCAGTGATTTTTTTTTTTTTATTGTATGCCTTCACATCATTTCTGACTTATTTCAACCCTAATGTGAACCTATCATGGGGTTTTCTTCACAGAATTTGTTAGAAGAAGTTTGCTTTTGCCTTCTGCTGAGAGAGTGTGACTTGCCCAGAGTCACCCAGTGGGCTTCCATGGCTCAGCAGGGATTTGAATTCTGATCTCCAGAGTCCTAGACCAAAGTTCAAACCACTATATCACACATGCATGAGGTGCATCCACACTGTAGAAATAATGCTGTTTGACACCATTTTAAGTGCTGTAGCTCAGTCCTAAGGAATCCTTGGATTTGTAGTTTTGCAAGGTCTTTAGCTTTCTCTGCCAAAGAGTGCTGGTGCTTTGCTAAACTGCAGATACCAGGATTCTGTTGGATGGAGCCATGACGCTTAAAGTGGTATTAAATTACATTATCTCTATAGTGTACAGCAGCCATAGTTCCTCTGTGGAAACAAATTGGATTTTTTTGTCCAGTGTGGAAACCTGTATTTAGTTGAGGATTGCAGATGCAGAATTCCACATGCAGTGCCTTTCTGCCTTGCACCTGCAGATGAGCGTTGCTTACTTCAGCCACACATTTCACATTTGGTTGTTCATATTGACTGAGATCCTACATGGCTGAATGTAGTGTAAAAGTTCCACGTGGGGAATTCTACAACAGCTTCTCTGTTACCACCATTAGGATTCACCATTTTGCTTTCAATAGAGTTGGTGTCACCCTGTTGACCTCCTTCCATAGCACACCATACAGTCATATTTAAAATTATTAGTAATATTAGTAATTTTTTTTAGCAATGTTACTCGTAAATCATAATTCCCATATATCACGGAATGTAATGACAATAGTTGTGACATAAATGACTAGCAAAATTAAAATTAAACCTTAAATTAAAAAAGGAGGCCTCTCCTTTCTCCACTCAAAGATATAGCTGTGTTAGGGGGGTTGCAGACTGCCAGAAATAGTGCAAGTTGAGTCCACTTTTAGGGTTAAGGTTAGTGCTAGGGAATCATGGGAATTGGTTTTTTTCTGAGACATTGAGTCTTCTCTGTCAGAGAGCTCTGGTGCCACAATAAACTACAGTTCCCATGATTCCCTAACCCTAACCCTAAAAGTGGACTCAATTTGCACTATTTCTGGCAATCTGCAACCCCCCTTAGTCTGTAGAATCACTATGTAGAGAGATCTTATAACACCTTTGAGGCTAACTGAAAGAAAGAAGTTGGCAGCATGTCTACGAAGGCTCATGCTGCCAACTTCTTTCTTTCAGTTAATCTCAAAGGTGCTACACGATCTCTCTACATACTTTCTCTACTCACCTCACCTTGCCCCACATGCCTTCTCTTCTGCTGAATTCTAGAGTTTTAAAGGGATGAAGGTGAATGCTATATCCCATTTCTGCCAAAAGGCAGGCATTGGGGGAGCAGGAATGTCACCCCTCTTAGCGTTTCACCTGGTGTGACCCACATCCCCAGCACTCCCCTAGTGATACCCCTGCACCCACCCATTGCCATTCAGTGGCTGGTGGAGAGGGGGCAGATTGGAGATGCATCTGGCTACATTCCCCTCTATTCCTCTCTTCTTGCTTATTGAAGATAACGCCTGAATAACCATATTGTTTCACTGGTCTGCTTTTGTTCATTTTCACTCCAGTTTGCCTCACCACTTTGTTTGTTTGTTTTGGGGTTTTAAAAAACAAGATTATTCTCATTGGCAACATTAGTCAGGTATCTTGTAATCAGCATTATGATATCAAAATTGCCAGGGTGCCAATTTTTGGCTTTGTTGTTGTGAAAACATTACATTACAAAGCCGGATCAGCGTGCAGGCTCTCGTTTCAGAAGCCTCTCAAATTGTCCACAGAATTGTGGGACCCATTTTACAATTTTATCTTCTGCACAGCATCATCACTTTATTTAGACCCTATTATATGGGGGAAAGCGGAAAGATGAAGCTGCTGTTTTCAGCATTGGGGCATACAACAAAGTCTTCACCTGATGACCAAAAGTCCGTTAGTATAGGGCCGGGCAGTCAGAACACAATAACCTCCAAATGGATCAAGGAAAGTAATATGAAAATATAAAGATGCCAAAAAATGTATTTGTGCAATAATCAAGACTATTTATGAAACCTCAAATTGACCAATTTGAGGTCTTTCAAATGAGACATGCAACCCACAATGTGGTATACAACAGACAAATTAGAAGAATAGATTCCAGAATAACTGAATATACTGATACACTGAATCCAGATGTGATACAATAATGTATAGGGCTGGGCAACCATTAACCACATACCTCTTGCAACATCTGTTCCAGTGGTGGACAAATAAAAACAGGGATGCTTTGACCACAAAGACCACTGTTGTGGCTCTCAAAGCCTCCAGGGTTGAAATTGTTACCAATATTTCTGCCCCAGATGTCCTCTAGCAACTGGTAGCAATTTGCCACTTTTTTGCCCCTAGTCTATTTTCAGCCCAGGAAAGAACTTTTTAAAAACAGGAAATGACTAGGAAGAGACTTCTGGCTCACTTTGTATTCCATAGTAGTATTAGTAATAGTAGTAATTGATTACTTCTGGGGCTTAAACAGCGGGAACATGAGTAAAAATGCCCACCAAAACCTCTAGAAGGAGAAAAAGAAATTTGGATTTTTATTTACTTACTTACTTACTTACTTACTTACTTACTTATTTTGTAGGAGGATGCAGTCTTCCAAGGTCTCCTCAAGGTCCAATATGGCCCCCTAAGCCCCCCAAATTTCCAATCCCTTCTGGTTCCACCCAAACATGCTAGAAAGTATACATTAAAAGTTAAATTCAAGGATTTTTTTTTTTTTTTGAGAGGGGGGGAATCCCCAAATTCTGACATCTCAGCTTGGGACCTGAAATAGCACAGGCAATGCCTATCCTTTCATATAAGTACCAGTCATAATTAAGAATCTCACTATACAATCCATAAAACTGAAAAATCTACTTGCCAGATGTATCAGGTCTATGTGCTTTCTCTTCCTATTTTTTCCTTCTCTTTCTTCACAGGGGAAGAAGGTAGATGAGTAATAAGACCCAAGTGTGTTCTGGTCTGTACAGTTTTGTGGACTTGCTAAGTAATTTGTCATGTTTCATTTCATCTTTGAAAGTTTAATGCCTTCAGTGTGCCAAAGTGTTTGAGCCATTCTCCCCCCCTCCCCTCAGCTAGCAGATAAATCTGGGCTCATACTGGGAATATCAGGCTGTTTTAGCTTTAGCTTTGCACTTTCAGGTGATTCTCCGTGATTTCATATGCATAGAATTTCACTCGGAATATGATATTTTGTGCATACTGCTGTCCTCAGCTTTTCTTTTCCCTTTTATAAATGTTCAAGTGAGGTAGGTTTTATAGATCCCATAAAGAAAGTCCTGCTGATTTAAGTACAAAGTAAAACTGAGGTAGTCTGGAAACAATTCAAGAAATTCCCTAGCCACTGTCTGTCTCTTGTGTCCATTATGGCCACAGGGAGCTCTGCGAAAGCAGCCTTGGAGTCCATGGGCAAAGACAACTTTCTGTGTTCACATTCCTTACATGCAGCAAGCCCCAGGTTAAACATAACAAAATGCAGAATTCAAAGATATAGCCATATTAGTCTGCAGAATCAGTATGTAGAGAGATCTTGTAGCACCTTTGAGACTAACAAATAAAGAAGTTGGCAGCATGAGCTTTCGTAGACTTCAGTCTATGAAAGCTTGTGATACGAACTTCTTTATTTCAGTTAGTCTCAAAGGTGCTACAAGATCTGTCTAGAACAAAATGTAATTTGACAGTGCCTATTTACGTATAATATAAAAAGAAGTAATGGGGTGGTGGTGGTTAGGAATGTAGTGGAACTAATTGGATTTTATTTTAGCATGAGCTTTTGTGGATATAAACTCCTTTCTTCAGATGCTGTCCAGGTCCCAGGATTCGTTTTTTGCCTTCTCCCTCCCTTCCTCAGCTACTTCTTTACAGGATCATTTATTTATTTATATTAGCAAGACTATTTTTGTGTAGTAGATTGACAATATTTCTTCAGAGTAAATTTAATTATTTGTACCTACTTAGTCATTTAGACACCTGTATCACATTTATGAATGAGTAACCTGGAATGGCATAATGGTTGAGTGTTGGACTACAACTCTGGAGACTAGGGTTTGATTCCCAGCTCAGCCATGAAGCCCACTAGTGACATTGGGCAAGTCACACTTTCTCAGCTTCAGGGGAAGGCAGTGGCAAACCTCTGAACAAACCTTCCCAAGAAAACTATGATAGGTTCATCTTAAGATCACCATAAGTCGGAAATGACTTGAAGGCACACAACAGCAACAAATGTGGAGTTGCATACTCTTAAAATAGGTAAAGGTATTCCACATTGACAAAGTTATCAAATCATGTCCGACCATACTAAGCCGGCATTGTCAGAGCCAGTATTATCAGAGATTACTCTGGTGGTCATGTAGCCAGCATGACTGCACAGAATACCGTTTACCTTCCCACCAAAGTGGTACCTATTTATCTGCATGCTTTCGAACTGCTAAGTTGGCAAAAGTTGGGACTAGGGACAGGAGCTCACCCCATCATGAGGCACTCGGGCCTTGAACTGCCAGCCTGTCGATCTTGCAATCAACAAAGTCAGCATTTTAACCACTTGCGCCATTGCATCCCTGCACATTCTTAGCTGTTTCATATTCACAATCCCTCATTCACTGTTCCCAAATGTGTCTGTCTGAAAGCCAGAGGTACTAATTTCTATTTGAAAGAAAACAAATTTCATTTTTGTTGGTGCACCATGCTGCTGTAAGAACACTGGCATGGGCTGTGAAAGCCAGAGGAGAAAGCAGTGGTGGCGGCTCTCATGTCACTGGGACAGTGAATCCACTCCAGGCTTTAGTCTACATAGATTCAGCACCTTGGGGAACTTTCCAGTGAGTCAAACACTGCAATGAATTCACTGCCCCAATGACATGGGAGCCAACAACCCCCACTGTAAGAAAGGTGGTAAAATGGCTGTAAAGAAAGGAGGACATTGTAGAAATAGGCAGCTTGGAGCCAGCAGCTTTTATTTGCCTTTCCACACCAGCCTTGCACAACTTTGCAAAAAAGTGCAACCAGTAGCACAGTGCACCAACAGGATTCTGGTCATTGTCTATTCTTTCATCAACAAATGCAAGCAAATAAACAGTTTCCCCCTCTAATTAAAAATAACATATGTTACCATACAAGGAGTTATTTAGACCCAGCAATGACAGCAAGAACATTGACAACTGTAGCCAGTCCTCTTGGATTGTCTCTATTGAACCTAAGATCTCAAGTGCTGACAGTTGAGATCTCAGTGAATGGGGCCCTTTCACAGCCCTGCTGATTAATGAATCAAACACAATCCCAGAGAGAAAGGCCCAAGGAAGGGAAGGGTGATGTCAGCCCTAACAACAGATGGCTTTGCCAATTTCCAAGCACAGCATTGCTTGGGTGTCGATGTTTGTGAATGTATGTGACAATAAGGCTACCACTGGGTTAACTGCTACTTTTATCTGAGCCTTTTGTACTGTCTCAGCATTTTCTCCATGGAAACATCATTTGCTGAATTGCTTGTTTGCTTCCTCTCTCCACTTTTCCTCCTTGGTTTGGCCATTCAGCCTCAGTGGAATGTATAAAAATTGTCACTATCAACTTCTAGCCCTTTTGAGGTCTGTCAATCAGTCAATCAATCAATCAATAAAACACGTGCATCCTGTTCATGGACTTATGAGCTCATAACAACTGAGGATTTATGTTTATGGGCATACCCAAAAGCGACCCTCAAAACACGCCTTTGCAGCCTGGCAACACACAGACTGAAGTGTTTCCAAGGTGCTTGAGTTTGGGATGTCGGGAAATAATGTCTTCAGTGCTTTCCCAGTCATGGGGCACATTGAGAACAGACAACTGGAGGGTCTTGCCACAGTTGGTTTCCAAGGCCCTACAAGCATCATTTCCCAGCACCACAATCTGCATTGCCTTGGAAACACGATCAGGTATGTTACAAACAATAGGTTGTGTAGGGTGGCATGGTTAGATGGAAGTATGATGGTGGTGTTCCACTGTTGTCATGCTACAATTTAGAATCTTGGTCACATTTTCTAAGGGTGCTATGAAGATTATCAGGTTCCTTCACATCCATTTCAAAGCCATTCAGAATTGCAGTAGAAAGACTTGTCAGAGCACAGCTGAGTTGTTCCAGTTCAGTTGTTTCTTCCTGTATCAGAACATCAACTACTTAAAAGTGCCTCAGTTAATTCCCTTAAGAAAAGAAGTAGGAGAATATAACCTGCTGGGCAAAATGCTCTGGCAGTCAAAAAGCACAGTGTGTGTGTTCTGTCCAATCCATGTAGGCTTCAATCTATGTGCCATGATATTTGCAAATTTGGAAGAAAGGGAGCATACATATGAATTAGTTTCATTTTTCAAGTGATTCCTCTCACTTAAATATGAAATACTTTGCTTTAAAAATACAAATAGAAATTCTGCTCAATTATTCTGATAAGTTCTCTTGATATCTTCCTTAGTTTTAAGTAACTTCATTTCTTCAGTGAGCCGTACTACCAGTTGAAGCTGCAACACTCTGTTCATTTATTAATTCATTCAGTTTAATCCTGTTACTATCCTGGCATGGAACCCAAGGCAGATTGCACAGATTAAGACAAGTACAAATAAAAAAACTAGTAGAAATACCTGTACTAGAAAGACCTATCAGAAACACTAGGCTAGACTGACACACTCCTTGCTATCTTTCTGCAACCAGGTAAAACCCTATATTATTTTGGCAGGCCTTTGAGTATTGATGTTTCAGGGGAAACAGGCATTGTATTATTGGCTGGACTTTGTTAAGTACTTTGTACTTTATTCACTCATGATGGGAAGGGAATTAACATGCCATTGTAGCTGGTTGTAACCTACCTGACCATGTTTCCAAGACAATGCATTGTGCTGGAAAATCATGTCTGCAAGGCCTTGGAAAGCAATTGTGCCAGGGGCCTGAAGGGTCTCTTCTGTTGCCTATTCTCAATAGGGTTAGAATCTTGCCCTTCCCAGTCAGGCAAAAGCAAACCGCTGCACCTCTCCTAGTTTGTGTGTTCTTCCTCTTTAATAACTGTTGCCATCTTGACCACACTCTGATGTTACTGAGTCTCAGATGCCCCTGTTCTTATCAGTGAAATGTTGGAGGGTATGCAATTATAATGGAGAAAGCCCTGCAGAACAAAACACAAAAACACACACACATATATATACACTAAAACAGGGGAAGGCAACCTTTCCCCTTTAAGGGCCGAGGGACTTCAGCTCCCAGAACCCCAGGAGCTATTGGTCAACATGGGACTATTGACCAACATGGCTGAGGCTTCTGGGAGCTGAAGTCCCTCGGCCCTTAAAGGGGAAAGGTTGCCTACCCCTGCACTAAAACAAAGCATGAGGAGGAAGAGTGTGTTTTAACAAAGACCCCTTTGGGTGAACCCCAGGGGTGCCGATTTAACTCTAGGGCCTGATGTTCACTTCTTTGGGGGGGGGGGTGTATTTAAGTGCAAAGAGTTATCATGTCTAGTTTGACCCATGTTAATCAGAAGCAGGCAACACTCAGGACCTTATCACACGGGGTCTAAAGCAGACAGAATCCCGTTCCATCCCTGTCCCATTGCTTTTTTTTTCCCGTGTGTTCACATGATGTCGCACAGAACCCCATCCCATCACGGTTCCTTTTCCCGTGTGTTCGCACGACGTCGCAGAGAACCCCGTCCCATCCCCGTCCCAATGCGGCATCATCCCCGTTCTTTTGAATGCCGGTTTCCTGGGGAATTACATTTGTGCAACCAGAATGATACCGGAATGATGCTGCTTTCGTTCATTGCGCAATGATGCTAGTTGCGTCTGATAGCAATTTCCGTCTTGTGGGGTCTATACCGGTATAGTTCTGGATTGATTCCATACCGCTTTCTTGCCGCTTTGAGACCCGCGTGTGATAACATCCTCAGCCACACCAAGGCTGAAATTCTGCTTGTCCAAACTAAAGCACACAGGTAAATCTAACTGATTCAATAGCTTTACTCTAGTGGAGACTAACCATAGAATTTAGGTGCAACAGCAGCTTAATTTACCTGTAGCTGGTTCAGGAATTTGGCTGTTAGTAACTTGGAGATGAATTTAGTAATTGACATTATATACAGTTAGAATCCCCCCCCTTTTTTTTTAAATAACACACACCCTTGCAAACTAATGTCAAGTAAGCAACAAGGAAAATTAATACTTGGCCAAGTGTAGCATGTCATTCATACCCATTACTTAATGCAGATGGAGAATAATTCTCATTTCAAAACCTTCATGAGAGAGCCCCTGATAGGGCTCACATGGCTGTAATTTCATTTCTTGTTTAAGATTTGCACACGATAGCTGGGAGAAGTACAAGGGGAAACTTCAGACATGGAAAATGGGATCACTTTTGACCACTGTGCAAAAAGCCATTCATTCGCTTAGGAGGAAAGCTTTACAAGACAGCAGACCCAAAATCTTTTCAGCTTGTTCCCAGCACTCAAGGCAGCTATTCTGTGAAGAAACAGTCTCCAGGAGGTAGACTGTGCAAGCTATTGACATGCAAATGAATATGCCAAGTGTGCCACTTAGCCTCAGTTTTGCCTTATCTGGTAGTACAGATTTCTAGGCAGGGTAGATGTTTCCGAAGCCAGTTAAAGAAGAGTGATATATAATCATTAATTCAATCTCACATCGGGGGGGGGGGGGGGGGAAATATTCTGCCCCTGCCTTCCCCACAATAACAAAATTGAAAATGGACAGAAGTCTGTGTCTAATTTTAAAGCAAAGTAGCTTTTAATTTTAAACGGTGCAGGGCATCCTGCAACCTATTTGAAAAGTGAACTGCTGTTCTTGGAAACTCCTCAGAGAACAAACTTGTTCTTTTTGTATGGAGAGTAAAAGAGCAGTCTGGAGTATCTTAAGGAGTCACAGACCAGAGAAATAGCCTGGGGGGGCATTTTACACATCCCTGGTTTATTTGTATAATAAAGCGATAATTTATTTGGTCCAGTTGGCTACACTGTTGGTTTCTTTCCAATGCCAAGTCAAGACATGGCATTTATTAAATCCTTTGGGACTTGATTTACCTTAAATGTCCATGTCCATGACTTTTTCATTGTGGCTCTTTAAGTTATTTTAACTTTTTGTTGTGTTTAATACATTTTTATCATGTTTAAGTCATTTATTGTTTTGGTCTGGAATTGCTTTAAATTGTTCATTGTTGTCTCCTCATTCTCCTCAACTTTCCTCCAAAATTGGAACTCAAGGCAGCTAGCATATATTTACATGTTTTACTGTACAGTACTCTGAAATCCCATTATAATGGGTAGGATAGAAATATTTGGAGAGCCAATGTGGCATTGTGGTTTGAGTGTTGGACTATGGCTCTGGAGACCAGGTTTCAGTTCCTTGCTTGGCCATAAAACCCATATGCTTCCAGTTTCAGGGGAAAGCAATGGCAAACCTCCTCTGAACAACTCTTGCCAAGAAAACCCCACAATAGGGTCGCCTTAAGCCAGAAATGACTTTGAAAGCGCACAACAACAACAACAACAACAACAACAACAAC
>JAIPUX010001232.1:163303367-163317668 GCA_020142125.1 Phrynosoma platyrhinos | reverse complement strand
TATCTCATATTTTTCCCAAAGTTGGGACTCAATGCAGCTTACAATTTTAAAAGCACAAGACAATTAAAAACATACAAAAGTGACCATTAAAGTAAAATTAAACTATTGCAATATTAAAACAGATCACTTGTTAAAAAATAGAATGCAATTAAAAAAGACTTAAGGGGGGAAGCAGACGAGGGCGTCCAGGACGCCCTGGGCCGGTGCACCGCGGGGCCGCAGCCTCCGCAACACGGCACACCGGCGGTGTCCCTGGAAGGAGCGCTAAATCAGCGCTCCTTCCTCAAGACAGGGAAAGTGCGCCCTAAAAGCGTCAGGCGCACTTTCCCTGTCTTTTCCACCGCAGCGCGTCCGGTCGCTGCGGCGGGAGGTTGCCCCCGGAGCACCGGCCGTGCGGAGGGCCGGCGGCTCCGAGGACGACCTCAGGGAGAGGAAGGAGCGCCGCACGTGCGGCTGCTCCTCCTCTTCCTGGCCTCGGAGACGGCTCAATTAGCCGTCTGCCGAGGCCCTAAAGTACTTAAAAACCATACACTTTAAAAAGTAGTTTCAAAGTTCTTTCCTTCCTATTTGAAAGAATGTACAATAACATCCAAACCACAAAACAGTGAAACCTTAACTGAGCCAGCCAAAATGCACAAAATATATGTTGCAAGCTTTCAAAGCTCTGCTGGCTCCTTTGTCAGGCAAAGTTGTTAAAAATCATACAGGGGGAAAAACGTTATGACAATGTTTTGCCTGCATTTTGCCAAGTTGCTATTATAGCTGTTCTCAGTTTAGGTGGTATGGTGGAATATTCATGCAAACAGGCCCTTCTTCTTTCAGACCATGCAGGTACTCCAGCAAATAACATTGAAATTCCATTAGCAACATAAAAAGATATAGTAGTCCCTCCACATTCACTAGGGTTGGGAGTGAAGGACCCCCGGGAATGTGGAAAAAATTTAAAAAAACACTATTCTTTTTAACTGAGAGAACAGCTCTCTAAAAATCTCCAGGTCCTCCAGTGCAACTCTGTGGTCAACATCTGCCAGAGGTTGATCATAGAATCATGCTGGATTACCAACAAATGCCTAGAGAAGTGTTTTCTCTAGAAGATGCTAAGTTCGCCAGCACAACTCTATGGTCAACTTCTGGCAGAGTTGCACTGGAGAAACTAGAGATTTCTAGAGAGAACATATTAATGAAAACCGCAAATAATCAAATCTGCAAAAGAGTTGTTCTCTCAGGTAAGAAGAACAGTGCTTTTTTATTTGCAGTTTTTCCACATTCATGAGTGTATGTCACTCCTAAGCCTAGTGGATGTGGAGGGACCACTGTAAAGTTAACACATGTATATGTTATTGTTACGTGCTTTTCAGTTGACTGTGATTTACAGTTACCTTCTCATTGAATTTTCTTGGCAGGATTTGTCCAGAGGAAGTTTGGTATTTCCCTCTTCTAAAGTAGAGTGTGTTGCTTTCCCAAGGTCACCTAATGAGTTTCTATGGTAGTGTGAGGGACTGAAACCCTGATCTTCCACAGTCCTAATCCAGCACTCAAACCACTACACCACACTGGCTCCCATGTTTATTTACCAGTCAGAAATTGATTCAGTGGATCTACTTTAAATGTACCTAACCAGGGGGACTCAGACCATTGTAAACTCTAGATCAGGGGTTGGCAACCTTTTTTTACCTGGGGCTGGTCCCTTCTGGCGGTCCCTTCTGGCGGGCCGGGGGGGAATGGTGGCATGCGTGCTCATGCATGCACATGCGCCCCACCGCTGTGAACCCCGCCGCCACTGCCGTGACTGCCGCCGCTGACTCTGGCTGCAACTCATTTGCGCATGCACAGAAGTACTCCACATACGCAAATGAGTTGTGGGCGTCATTTTGTTTTCCAAAATGGCGGCCATGATGCACGCAGTGGAGGTGGCGGCGGAGGTGGTGGGGGTCGGCGGGGGCTGGTAAGCAGCGGTCCACGGGCCGGAACTGGCCCACAGGCCGTAGGCTACAGATCCCTGCTCTAGATTTATAAATGATTTAAAACATACCCAGTAGAGAGGGAAGAAATAAGAAACACAAGCTTCTGATACAGTAGGCCCAGATTCTACCCTGGAGACATTTCCAGATGGTGCTGAGAGAGATCCAGATCTAAAAGAGATCTGCTAAAGAGAGAGGGAGAGGGAGAGCAAGCTAACTGCAGAAAGGCAGGCTAGCTACTGTGAAGCATGCAGATTTATTCCATGTCATCTGCATCTTATCATTTGTCATTTTCACAAAGCATTGGTTGTAAACATCTGCAATATCTGCAATTTACAGACAAGATTATATAGTATTCTGTTGACTGCCTCCAGATTAATGGTTCTGTATTTATATTTCAGGCAGACTGTTAGTGATGGATATTTCCCATAGGTTTTACAGTTCAATTTCTGTGTCTTCTACTACTCCTCTTTTGCTTTCTCCTTCTTTTTCAGTTGCAGCCAGCCAAACTCTTGTCTTTGCAACATCCAAACTCAGGGTAGCTCATGGTTCCAACCTTTGAAATGGTGGAGAATCCACTCTTCATTTGTTGTAGCTACTCCCAGAGCTCCTTCATTTTGAACCGGATCTCTGCCAGTGCTGATAAAGTGAAGGGAAAGAGTTTTTTATTTGTCTGTCTTTCATTCAGGTTGGAGCAGCTGTAGGAAGAAGTAAAATCAGAAGTGGATTCACTGCCCCTAGCACCAGCCAGCCTCTGCTTTTGCTCTGTTTGCTTTTTGTTCCCTTTGGCCCTCTGCACTGTAATGTCTCCAGATCATCTTAGTCCATGTCTACATGGGCCAGATATACCAGTGTCCCCCATCCCTACCCTTGCATCACCCTGTCTAGACAATGCAAAGCCAAAGGCCCAACTCAACTGCAGACTGTCTACATGTGGGATGGGCAGTTCTGCTGTAAATCTGGGCCATCCTTGCTTTAAAATGAATTTAAAAGATTCACTATTGGTTCCAGATCTTCGCAGAAAATTTGGAGCACTCTGCATTGATGCTGGGTGGCTGTTGATGTCCTTCTGTGCCACCTAGCACCGCTGGTGCAGGTTGCTTCTACTAAGATCACAACGAGGTTCCTAGCCATATGATCAATGCTGGGCACCTCATTTTCAGCCTCAGAGCAACTCACAGCAGTGGCAGTGGGCAACAAGCGGGATGCTGTATAGACAGTTGCCTGGCATCACTGCAGAATGCACAGGTAACAGGGAAATTTGGGACCAGAATACTTCAGGGGGCAGCCCGGAGTGTTTTGGTCAGTAAAGACCTACCCTCAGATACCCTCTTTATCTCTTCTGCTTAGACTTCCTCATGCCTCCTAACCCCACCATTTTCAAACTGTGATTTTGTGGCATGCAAGAACATTTGGCGCCATCACTGCTCACATTTCCAAATTGACCAGGGAGATGTCCAGCTGTAGTCTAGTGGTCTGGTGGCAGCTGAGTGGTTGGGATTGGGCTCTGAAGAGCAAACAAATAGCCTTAGCACAAGTAAAATCATGGATCTGTTCTACTATGGTGACTGAAAAGGCATTTTATTATTTATCTGGCACAAAGAGTGTGGTGAGGTTATCAGTATGGATGGACAGATAGGCAGATGAGAATGATTGTGTTGTTAAGAGATTTTACATGTACGGAGGATGTGTGACATATTTGCCTCTTTTTTTAAGATTTATGTAATTTACACTTTCCAGGTTGAATACAGAAACAGATGCAAATCTGCACATTTCAAGGTTTGTGATGAATTTCACAATAGAAAGAAAATCATTGTACAATAGATACACACTCATACACGCACACACACTAAAAAACAAACAAACAACCACTTGCATAATCTTCCTCAGTGTTCACAAACAAGCTTCAGTCAATGAGGACATGCATTCGTTAGTTTGAAAAATATGCACAAAAACCCAAATGGATTTTCCCCCTGTAAGAGCAATCCGCAGAGAACTGATACAGCATAGACTTGAAGATGGGAAAAAGGAGGAAATCAGTGGAAATGGATTTGACAAAGCAGCCCACTGTTATTCATGCGAACATAGTGCCCTGAAGCAGATACTACTTAGAGTTATGGTGTTTCAAAATACTGACAGATGAGCCTGCAAGATGGCTTGTTAAAATGCTATAAATTTCCCCCCAGTTACATTATATATAATCTGAACTGTATTCTAGAGATATTATAACAAGAGAACTTGGGAATTGTAGACTTCAAATAAACTCATAAGTGTCCTGTGTGAGAGAGAAGTGGGATATAAATTAAATAAATAAAAATAAAGTGAGTACAAGAACATATATATTTAATGTTGTTTTTTAAAATGTAAACATAAAAAAGAAAGATAAGAGGATGAACAAGTATGTGAGAGGGAAGGAGGGAGACAGAACTGAGTAGGATGCATTCACATTAATAGAACTATGGACTGTGCATTTACATTAATAGAAGCTGACCATATGTTCAACAATATGGACAATGTAAAAATATTTCAAATACAACATTTATTTATTTATTTATTTATTTATTTATTACTTTGGATTCTGCCTTCCCATTAGAAAGTAGCATTCAAAATGGCTAATAATAAAACAAACATAAATAAAGCAAACACCAGTTTGAAACAGTAAAGCTATTAAAGCAACTTAAAAGGCCAGTATGTCTTCTTGATGACTTTCCTAAAATAAAGAGAGGGGCCATATCATTTTGAATGAGAATGCAGGCATATATCCCCCCCCCCTGCAACTTTCCCGCTCCAAATTCTTAAAATCAATAATAATTGCAAATCAGTTCTGAGCAAACAGGATAGGCTTCATCAAGAACAGCATCTCATGCCCATTGAAAGTGATCTTGCAAAGTTTTCCTACTTCAAAGCCATTTAAAGACCAATACTTTGTCTTTCATGTGTCAAAGTTTTGGTACCTCTGTTTTCTGGTTATAGGGACATATTTTCTTCCCTAGATGCCAGAAAGAGTTGAGGGGGTGGGGACCAGCTTTAGTTGGAATTCTTCATCTGATTTTTAAAAAATGGTATGCATTTATGCTCAGTAGGGCCAGCATGGTGCAGTAGTTTGAGTGCTAGACTAACACTTATGGTGACCAGGGTTCAAATGCCCACTTGGTCATGGAAACCCACTGATGTAAAGTGAAAGTTAGTAGGAAAAGAGGAAGATGGCACTATCGGTGAACTGACTTAATCCAAGGAAGCCACATCCCTGAGTTTGCAAGACCCGAGCAGGGCAGTTGATGAATGGAAGTCTTTGAGGTCTCTCATTTATAGTCACCTTAGGCTGAAGTCAATTTAATGGCAAATAAGAAAAACAAAGTCCCCCAAAGTAACTTCTTTCCTAAGCACTGAAAGGAGCAAAGCAACGTAGTCAAGCCTTGACTGTGTGCATTACTGATTCTACAGTTGTCCATCTCCTGTCCAAGCGTGCCAATTCTTTCTTGTTGTTTTGAATGTGCACTGCCATTGGCCCCTAATTTTCACTTCCTAATCTCTTAGCTTTAGTATCTTGTGCATAACCCACTACTGTCCAAGATGGAGTGCTTTCCTCATTCCCTTTGCTACTTTTAATGCCTCCAGCTCATTATGATTCTTGTATAAATAGATCTTCTGCTCTGTGCGATACAGCTGGGATATGCAGTGCTATCTAGTGATGGTTGATTTATATGTTATTCTAATGTATTCAGGCCAAGGCACTTTGTTGCATTAGATAAAATAAAGAGTGAGTGTTGTTTCATTTTTTAGTGTTCTTTGGGGAGAAAGAAAATCTATCTTTATCCTTTGCAGGCAGTTCTGTTGTTGCTTGTTCTGCATTACCAAATTTGTAAATAAGATAGTTTATGTGCTCTTCAAGTCTCAGAAGGTATATAAAACATTCCCTGGAATAGACTAGTCAAATGCAGACAGGGAAGCTTGCCCACTCTTGAGCTGCTGCAGATAACCTCCGGCTATGACTCAAAATACCGATAGATAAATAAGACAACATCCCACAGTCTCTGCTCTTGTCTGAATGATAAACATGTATTGGTTTTATATCCTTTTACAACTTTCCATCCACCTCAACCAACCTCAGAGTCATGGGAGTTGTAGTTTGGAATGGAATCTGAGAAAGTATTTTTCTTGTGGAGATCATAAGGGTATCTTTCTTAGAATTACTACTTACAGGATTCCTTGAAAAGAGGAAAGAGCTGTTAACCCAGTTTAATCCTGTGGGATGGCTATGAGTTCTGTAATACTGTTTGGGTGCCAAGTTGGATCCAAGATAAGGCTCCTATAACTTTAATCCTTATCAGACCTTGAAGCAGGATGAAGTAATAGCATTCCCTGACCAGGTGGCACTTGATGCAGGGGGGAGGACTTCTGGGGGAGGACTTCCAGTACATAACTTCCGGTGTGTGCTTCACATGCGAGTGCACACACGTACACCAGAGAAGCACCTTGGCAGCCCCAGGGAGGCCCAGGAAAGAGGCTCAGAGCCTTGTGGAGGCCTGGGGAAGAGCCCCGGAGCCCCACAGAGGCCTGGAGAAGAGGCCCAGAGAACTCCTGGAATGCCCAGGGAGGAGACTCAGAACCGCACAGAAGCACAAGGAAGAGGCCTGGAGCCCTGCAGAGGCCCAGGGAGGAGAACCAGAGCCCCACAGAGGCCCATGGTAGTGGGGGGCTGACCAGGTGTTCAGTTCACACACCCTGCACCCCCCCATGACACTACTGGGATGACGCACTGTAAAGCTCCATCAAGGATAGTTCTACACTTGCCAGAATACCAGAGTATTCTGCCTCCAAATTTCCCATGAATGTGAGTTACCTGCTCTCCCTTACCTGTTCTCTTTTGCTGCGGGTTTTGGGCTCTTGCAGCAAAGACTGGCATACATACAGTCCCTGTTGGTCAGCTGGTGCTGCTGTTCAGGTCAGAACTAGGCGCCTTGTTCAGAAGTCAAAACAAACTTGGCAGTGCTGAGTAGCTCACAAAGATCTTAAGTGAAAAAGGCAGCCACCACCATCACTGCAAAAAGCGCCAAAAACCCACAGCAAAAGGTGAGCAGAATTAGCACCTTTGAGTCTATCTGGAAGAAAGAAGTTGGCAGCATGAGCTTTTGTAAACTTCAGTCTACTTCCTCAGATAAATGAAGTGAATGGTCCAGGGACAGACCTATATAAGCAGGCTGTGTGTGAGAATAGCAATAGAAATGCAAAACTTGTGGTTATGGAGATGAGGTGACAAGTTCAGTTTGAATGACAGTCACTGAGGGATAAATCAGGAGGAAGGATCTTGCCTAAAGCCAAGGTGAGTAGAAAACCATAGGGATGGTGGTGGGAATATTGGGATATATTGTGGGAACCAGAAAGGAGATGTGATAAATTGGCCAAGAAAGCCCTGATGACTCTGGGGAGTTAGCTAGTGTTATAATGGAAATGCCAGGAAATCATTGTCTCTTTTCAACCCACTATTCATGGACTAGAGTTTGTGGTTATGTTCTAGTTCTGCTATTCCTATTTCCAATCTTCCTTTGTAATATTGTTGTTGTTGTTGAATGACTGCTGTTCCAAGATGGAATCCCAGGGAGATTGGAGTATTCTGCAACCAGGTTTTGTGTATTCCAATTCCTAATGTCTGATTTTTGTCCATTTATTCTCTGGTGCAGAGATTGGCCTGTTTGTCCAAGGTAGACTGTGGAAGGGCATTGCTTATAGAGTATGACATATATCATATTGGAGGATGAGCAAGTTAAAGTCCCGCTAATATTGTGGATGATATCATTAGGTCCTGTGATGACATTTCCTGAATAGATATGTAGGCACGGTTGGCATCTGGGTTTGGGCAAGGTCTTGTACTCATGTTCACACCTGTGTTGTGTGTCCTCCTGTAACTGTTTGAGGTTGGGAGGCTTTAAGTGAGGCCATTTTACAGTCATTGCTCTGTCCAAAATGAAGATCATTTTATTGTGACAAGGATGACTGGAATCTTGATTGTTTCCAACTTGAGTGGAGCCATTCAATCCATTGCTAAATTGTGAGTCAACACATAGGTAAATCCATTTGATTCAATGGCTCTACTCTCACAGTAATAATAGTAATGTGGCAGCTTTTTAAAAGTAAATGTATATTTGGCTAGGAATTATTTTGACTGTTGTCATATGTAACAAATTCCTATTTATTCTGAGTAAGAACAAATTCCTTGTCAAATTAGAGGCTTACAAGAGTAATTATATAAAATGATATGTTTATTTACAGGCTGAAGTCACATTTAACATTTTCTGTGATGCAGGTTTGTTTAAAAAAGAAGAAAGGGGGGTACCCACTTCTGTTTCATTATGTCAGTCTCTAATTTACTGCGTTAGGTAGATGAATGTGCTGTTAGTGTTTAAAAGACGTCTTATTCTCTGTGGATAATAAAATTGCCCCTTATTATTCTGATGCCTTTATATGTGCCTGCTGTGTTCATATGCAGTGTTATGCATCTGGTGGGGGAGACTGTCCACCACATTAGCACAGATGAAAGCTTTCTTTTATATAGTTTAGATAATGAGCTTTTTTTTTAACGAAGAATAGTGAATAAAATTTATTTCTTTATCGCTTTACTGGGGGATGGTGGCGAGATATGAAACTCAAAAATAAATAAACCTATGAATTGATGTTTAGCTGAATTAGCAATTTGATTATGTATGCAATCATAATTATGGCTGTCAGGGATGAAACTGAAAACCACCTAATCAAGCCTTCATTAATGAGATCCAAAACTCTCTGCAGTGGGGAATCTTGAATTGCACTCTTGGGGTGCAATTCTTTGCTCATATTATCTGGAAATAAGCTCCACTGAATACTGTAGGACAAGTTGGTAGTAAACCTATCTCCTGAACACAGGAATGATTTAACTGAAATACCATGTGTTGGCCCATATCCAGCCCATTCCTAAATTCAAGGACCAGTAAAGGTCTTGAGTAGTAACCTGATCCTGATATTACAGGGAGACATAGCTGCATGCCACCAGTGCATAGATGATACTTTACCCCAAAACCTTTAGCTACCATTCCCAGAAGATTCATGTAGATAGTAAATGACATTGGGAACAAAATTATAGCCTGGAGAAATATATCAATAGCCAATGGATAAAAGAATAGTTAGCCAGTTCTACAGATAGGACAATAGTAGTAGGGCTGATGCAGATGGCCCCTAAGGGGCGGCTCTGTGCCACCTCTGGGAGCACCAGATTGGGGCTGCGAGAAGGTACAGCACTTATGGAGGAAAAATGAAATGCATAGATATAGGATGGGGGACCCTGGCTTAACACGACTATGTGTGAAAGGGATCTAGGAGTCCTAGTAGACCACAAGTTGAACATGAGTCAACAGTGTGATGTGGCAGCTAAATAGGCCAATGCAGTTTTAGGCTGCATCAATAGAAGTGTAGTGTCTAGATCAAGGGAAGTAATAGTGCCACTGTATTCTGGTCAGGCCCCACCTGGAATACTGTATCCAGTTCTGGGCACCACAATTCAAAAAGGATGTTGAGAAACTGGAGTGTGTCCAAAGGAGGGTGGCTAAAATGGTGAAGTGTTTGGAAACCATGCCCCGTGAGGAATGACTTAAGGAACTGGGTATGTTTAGCCTGGGGAAGAGGCGGTTAAGGGGTGATATGATAACCCTGTTTAAGTATTTGAAGGGATGTCACCTTGAGGATGGAGCAAACTTGTTTTCTGCTCCTCCAAACAACAGCACTTGGAACAATGGATGCAAGCTCCAGCAAAAGAGATTCCATCTCAACATTAGGAGGCACTTCCTGACAGTAAGGGCTGTTCAACAGTGGAACACACTCCCTCGGAGTGTGGTGGAGTCTCCTTCTTTGGAGTTTTTTATACAGAGGCTGGATGTCCATCTGTCAGGGGTGCTTTGATTTTGAGTACCTGCATGATGGGGTTGGACTGGATGGCCCTTGTGGTCTCTTCCAATTCTATAATTCTATGATTCTGTGACAAGAACCAACATCAATCTTACAGAAAGGTAACTGTGGTTAGTGTTATGGGAGCTTATCGAACTGCTAAATAAACCTTCTTAACTCTCCCAAATTCAATCTTAATTCAGGAGGCATTCAGATACTATCACAGGGATTTTGCATCTAAATCTGCCATTTGCATCCAGCCTGGGTCCCAGGGGCGCCCCAGCAGCCATTTTCCTAAGTCAGAAAACTCCTAGTTATGAAAAGAGGCATGCTGAGCACCCCTGGGACCCAGGCTCGACCCGGGCTGGATGCAGGTGGCAGATTTGGTGGCAAAATCCCTGTGATTGTATCCAGGTGCTGCCCAAATTAAGACTGAAGTCAGGAGAGATAAGATTTATTTTAGTGGTGCAATAATCTCCATAGTAAATTATTATTATTATTATTTACAAAAGTCACCCACCAGGCCAACCAAAGGCTATGCAGTCCCATAATCAAAGCAAAAACTTTGATTGGAATGGGTCTAGATAATAGTGTTTTTCCAAGATCAGTGTGTGCACCTGGCCTGTATCTACCCTCTCAAGAACCTTAGCCACAAAGGAGATTTTTGAAAGGGATCAGTTCTGCCAGCAGAAGAGAGGGAAGGGGTGTATATTTGTGTCCTAGCTCCATAGATGGAACACAAAACTTTAGTTTAGCTTTACATGCAAGCCTATCCATGTGATCTAACAAAGGTCTGCATGGAAGCTATATATATACATATATACATATACATATATATATATATATATATATATATATATATATATAAGCTATAAGTTCCCCCTCTTCTTAGTTCAGCTCTCATCTTATGTACTTTCTCAATATATTTAAGTAGGTCTTTTGCATTCTCTTTAACAGACTCTTCCTCCTGAGTAGAACTTCAGCAGTATGGTCTTCTCATAGCCTAACGCACACATCTTCTTGTGTCTAAACAGAGTTATAGGATGAGCAAAGGGATTCAGGAAGGAAGGTGTAGTTTGAAATTGGGTTGAAGGGATCCCTTGAGGACTTCGTGCCAAACATTAATGCAACAGTCTGATTGACTTCTTGAGCATTGGAGTCTTCTGTGGATACCAGATGCTTCTTTTCTGAAGAGTTATTTCCAAAGCTTAGATCATCCAGCCTGACGGAACCACCTGGTGAATTATAGTGCACTGGCCTATGTGCTTTATCCAGCTGTCAGCATCCCATGTTGTAAAGTGGATGGCTCATTCTTTGGTAGAAGTAGTATCTTTATATAACACACAAATACTTATCTCCTAGTATCTTTATATAGCTCCATATGAAAAATGGAGTCTACATGTATTGAAGCAAATCCATTGTTAAACCAGTTCTATTATCACAGTTACAGAAAATCATTTTCCCCCTCTTTCTTACAGGCCTTATAACCACAACTTCAAGAAAGCTGGATCGTGAACAGCAGGCAGAACATTTTCTTGAGGTAAGATGCTCTAAAACAGGTGAGCACATTTAGCTTATGGGTTTCACTTCAGCATTTTACTAGGACCACGTGATTATGTGTTAGCCAAGGAAGCCCTTCTTTCCGCCCCTATCCTTCCTTCTCTTGGGTCCAAACCACACTGCAGAAATAATCCAGTTTACCTTCCCACTGAGAAGTGCTACCTATTTATCTACTTGCATGCTTTCAAACTGCTAGGTTGGCAGAAGCTGGGACTAGTGATGGGAGCTCACCCAATCATGCAGCACCCGTGCCTCGAACTGCCAACCTGACAATCTTGTGATCAACAGAGTCAGCAGTCTTAATCACTTGAGCCACCACATCCTTGTAGTGCCATTGTGACCCCAGAATTTGCTCTCCTCTGCTGATTATTTTTCTCCAGACTATATAGTCTACTTTTCCAGTAAACCAGAAGAGAGAGGAAGTCAGAGCCAATGAGGCCAAGAAGAAGGTTATGAAATAATTGGTCTTGAGCCAAACCAACACAACTCAATAATCTTAAAAATCTGCCTTATAATTGGCTTCTGGAAATCTCTATTTTTAAAATTCTTGTGGTTGCTTACTTTTCACTGCTCAGGAAAAGCAACCATCTAAAACTGAGTTGCAACAAATGCATGGAGGCTAATGAGAACTTTTAGGGCCTTCATCTATTTTGTTGGCCTTGGACATACAAATTAAACACAGCAATCTGAGTATTTCCTGAGAGTGCCCACTATTTTTAAAAATTAAAAATGGTATCTATTTTTGATTGGAGAAGGAGGTGCAGTGTAGTTGATTCATTACACATGGAATTTATTTGCTGAGCAAGATCAATTCACCCACTGCTAATGAGAAATTTGGTACCTGATATTTTGGAGTAATTGAATGGAGATGAAACACAAATCTCTCTGTCGTAGGCTGCTTCAGTGTGGAATAGTCTGGAGGGGAGCATGACTTAGTATACTGCGGTCTTCAAACTCTTGCAAGACTAGTAGAAGCAGATTATGGACAGGCAGCTGCAAAGAATAGAGGACCACAGTGCCCTCCCCAACCCTCATCTCCACATTTAGAACCCATTAACCTTTGCCCATTTGACATCATGTTTCTCAATAATAAAAACAAACAGACTGTTGACAGTTCAGCACTGAGTTGTCTGAAGGGGAAGTGTTTCTTTTATGACACTTTCAGAGCATTTTATGAGCTGTTTGACTTTTAATGTATTTAATTAACCTCCTGGGGAAACCATTAATTGCCAATATATAACCACAGTGTTCCCCCATAGAACCACTTTAGCCCTCTGGAATTATTTCATATTCTTTCTCTGGCTAGAGGCTGAATGGCATGAAAAGCGAATAAAATTGGCTCCCTGTGAAAAGAGTATCTGACTGAAGAGTGAACTAAATGCTTCCGTTTTCCACTGTCATGGTGTGTGCATGGATAGACAGACAGGACAGTGGCATTGACAGAGCCCCATGAGTATGGAGATCTTTTAATTATGGCTTGAAATAAGTCTGCCCTCATTTCCTCTCAATTTGATGGTGACATAATATACCCACAGGTCTTTCTTTAGCTTATTCATAACAATCAGCATGAACCCTGAGCAGAACAAAAGAGGTGAAACTGCACAAGCAAAAGAGGAGGCAGTGTGAAAAAGCTGAATTTGCAGGGAGACAATTAGCATCACACTTCATTGAGGTGGCACTTTTGGTGAGCTTCTCATGGCAACCTCAAGATAACTTTCCCAGGATAGCTCAGCCTTTCAGATCCATCTGGTTTTTACATAGAAAGAGAGTTTTATTTTCTTCTTTGTCCAAGTTTGTGTCAATTTTTAGTATTTGTTTATGGCAGCCTTGAAAATGGTGTGCTTGTGTATATAAGTATGTAATGTGCCTTCAAGTTACTTGTAGACCTATGACATGTCCTGGATTTCATAGTTTTCTTAGGCAAGGAACACTCAGAGATGGTTTTGCCAGTTTTGTCCTTTGAAATTTAGCCTACAGCACCCAATATTCATTGGCAGTCTCTCATTCATGTAGTAACCAGGGTTGGCCCTGCTTAGCTTCCAATATCATACAGGATATGGTGCTTTTAGGGTATTTAGACCTGCCTTGAAGATAGGTTGACAGTAATTCCTAGGATTCAAAACCTTTTACTATCCAAGGTAAATGTATATTGGCAAGCGTTTAGAATATATTATGGACACATTTCCATCAATTTGATTCAGAAACAGTCTACCAGTAATGTTTATTGTTAGAGAACAGATTAATGTTCAAGGATATTTTTAAACATTATAAATTGACACATAACATTTTCTGAAGAAGTTTCATTCATGCATTCCAATAAACCTATGCAACACAATCCAAGTGGATAGCTATATCTCTCTGTATCTTGTTATATGTCATCATGTTGGCTTCAACCTATGAGGAACCTATGAATGAGAGACATCCAAGACATTCTGTCATCATAGAATCATAGAGTTGAATGAGACCACCAGGGCCATCCAGCCCAACCCCCTGCCATGCAGGAACTCAAAATCAAAGCATCCCCGAAAGATGGCCATCAAGCCTCTGTTTAAAGACCTCCAAAGAAGGTGACTCCACCACTCTCCAAGGGAGTGTGTTCCACTGTTGAACAGCTCTCACTGTTAGGAAGTTTTTCCTAATGTTGAGGTGGAAGACATAGAACTAATTGTTGGAGTATTAGCATCAATGCTTGTATGTAGTTCAATGTTTTCCTTGAGAAGGAGATGTACTACACAGGAACACTGATGTATATCTCATCATATCACCTCTTAACCTTCTCTTCTCCAAGCTAAACATACCCAACTCCCTAGGTCTCTCCTCATAGGGCATAGTTTCCAGACCAGGGGTAGGCAACCTTTCCCCTTTA
>JAIPUX010001232.1:163283102-163300274 GCA_020142125.1 Phrynosoma platyrhinos | reverse complement strand
GGGGGGGGAGATAATCCCCACAGTTTTAAAGAAAATTTGCCAATCTTGTCTTATACAGTCATTATCCCAAAGCAAGCTATCTGATTTTTTAAAAAAGGAACTAAACCCTGTGTTCTCCAAATTTTGTATATATTGAACATTTGAAAATGGTTGTTTAAGAGCAACATTTCACTTCCTAAACATGATCAAATATTGAGCCTTCTATTTATTTTATTTTTTAATTCTATTTATTTGTTCAGTTTATCTCCCACATTTCTACCAGCATGGGACCTAAAGAGGCCTACAATGCATGAAAATGAAACCTTAGCTAAAATCTTGTTTTACAGCAGTTTTTTTTTTTAAAAAAAGGGATGGATGGAAAGAAAGAAAGAAAGAAAGAAAGAAAGAAAGAAAGAAAGAAAGAAAGAAAGAAAAGAGCCAGTATGGTATAGTGCAGGGGTAGGCAACCTTTCCCCTTTAAGGGCCGAGGGACTTCAGCTCCCAAAAGCCTCAGCCATGTTGGCCAATAGTCCCATGTTGGCCAATAGCTCCTGGGATTCTGGGAGTTGAAGTCCCTCGGCCCTTAAAGGGGAAAGGTTGCCTACCCCTGGTATAGTGGTTTTTGTGTTACATTAAGACTCTGGAGACCAGGGTTGGACTCCCCACTCAGCCATGAAACCCAGTAGATGACCTTGGGTAAGTCAGTTTGAAAGGAAGGCAAAGGCAAAAATCCCTCTCTGAACAAATCTTGCCAAGAAACTCCATGATGGATTTGCCTTAAGGTCACCATAAAGTTGGAAATTACTGGAAGGCACTCAGCAGCAGCAACAAAAATAAATATTTCTATTAAAAAGCACATGGTTAAAAACAGTTTGAAATACACTTTAAACATAACTGAAAAGGTACAACAGAAAAGCACCACACTCTTCTTTTAAATACTCACCTGCCATATGATTGTAAATCAATGGCCTATCTAAATAGAAAGGTCTTATCCTGCAGGCAGAAAGCAGCCAACAAGGAGGTCTTCAGCAGGAGCCTAGGCTAGCCTTTGTTCATTCCTAGCATACCTCATGTTGAAGGGAATTCCACTGGCTGGGAGCAGCCACTGAAAAGGCTCTGTCCTTGGTCCTCACTGGATGCAACTGTGATAGTGGTAGAACCAAATGCCTTCTCATGATGCGTCCAAAGTATGACAGCCTCAGTTTTGTCATCTTGGCTTCCAGAGAGATTTCTGGTTTGATCTGTTCTAGCACCCATTTTTTTGACTTCTTGGCTGTCCATGGTAGCCTCATCAATCTTCTCCAGCACCACGTTTCAAATGAATTGATTTTGTTCCTATTCACTTTCTTAAATGTTCAGCTCTTGCATCCATATATGGTAATAGGGAATGCAATGGTTTGTATGAGTCTAACTTTTGTGCTCAGTTATATTTCTTTACATTTTAGGATCTTTTCTAGTTCTTTCATAGCTGCCCTCCCCATTCTTAGTTTTTTTAATGATTTCTTGACTGCAGTCCCTGCTCCAATCAATGTTTGATCCTAGGTATAAGAACTCTTTTACTATTTCTGTTTCCTCATTGTCTAGGTTGAATTTGTGTAAATTATTTTGTGGTCATTATCTTTGTTTTCTTTATGTTCAACATAAAGTCTGATAGAGGAATGCAATGGAATAGTAGAGGAATGTAATAGAAAGGGAGGTAAAATAAAGATACTCATTTTTATATATAAAAAGACTGAATTGTTTGGATAGTGTACAATATTTCCTGGCTCATTATGAAACTGTTCATAATTTTCCCTAAGCATAGAAGTTGAGAGCTATCCATAGATATCAGTAGGGGAATCAATGATTTTAAATTATTTTTTTTAGTGTTGCTGGCCCAGGCATAGTTCTGTCTACACTATCCCACAAAAGATGGAGAGCAGAAATCCACAAGAGATGTGGGAATCCATAAAACATCCCAGTGAAGATCATGTATTCTCATTGAGCATGGAATTCTGATTAGCTGTTGAAGAGAAAGAAGTAGGCTGGAGAGTTAGAGTTGTTGAAACCCTGGATAGAAGCATACTATAGTGAAAATATTGTTACAAGGACCAATTTGTTCATTTTTGTTTAGTTGTTATTGTTGTTGTTGTTATTGTTATTTTTAATAGTTGTATAGTAATGGTATCCGGTGGGGTTTGGTTCAGGGGCTCCCCATAGATGCCAAAATTTGTGGATGCTCAAGTCCCATTATATGAAGTAGCATAGTAATATGGTGTCCCTTATATAAAATGGAAAAATCAAGAATTGCTTTTGGAACTTTGCTGTGTGTAAATATTTTTGAACCATTGCTGGTTGAATCCGTGGATGCAGAATCCATAGATCTGGAGGGCTTACTGATTTTTACCACAGGGGTAGGAATGCACATATTTGAACTACAAAGCATGAGAGATGGAGCTAAACATTACTAGGAACCCAGGACCGCAGCTCAAAATGGCAGCTCCATCAAGCTCCACTGCCCCCTTCTACAGCACAGTGAAACTTGATTCATGTCTTCATGGTGCTTTCATTGCTTGCTTTTTACATCATTGGCTCCAGCTGGTGGTGGAAAAGAGATGCTCAGCATGATGAGATCAGAAATTAGTACTTGAGCAAGTAATATAATAGTAATAATAATAATAATAATAATAATAAATTTTATTTATAGCCCGCCCCTCCGCGCGGCAATTGGGCGGGGTACAACAATATTAAAACAGAACAAAGTTAAAACATTCCCTCATCCCATAATCCCACCCTCCCATTCCCTTAAAACAGGATTAAACAACAAATAAATTAAAATACAATATTAAATAAATTAAAACATCTAATAGTAGAACTTGGAAGTAATGTGTTAAAAGTAATTACATTACCTGTATCATGTGACTTTGGGGGTTACAAAAGCTTAGCAGGAATCATATTGTTAATAATATTGTTACTGATAATATTGTTCCTTATTTCATGTAACAAATAATGGCTGCAGTCCATCATCCCTCCCATGTAGTATACATAGCCACATGTAGAAGGATGCTATGCCTGCACTACACAACTCCCCTGTGGAATAGTAACAATGTGCAGCACATATTGATGACTGAGTGCCATTGTGGAATGTGTAACATACACCTACAGTGTGCAATGCACAACCACTATGCATATTGCATGGTGTGTAATGATATAACATTGCTGACATGTACAATTCCACTTCCAGTGCTGTAGGCAGAATACATTTTTTGCACTATAGTGAATAATTCTAATATCATATGTCATGTCCCTCCTTGAGAGTTGGGCTTGGATGAAGCATATCCACTCATCAGCCCCTGCCCCTGGTCTGGAAGTTTAGATTCTAAATATGAAGCTGACTTACCACAGTCAGTCCCCCCTCCAGCTCAGTCCAGCAGCCAGCTGAGTGATCCACAGGAGGAAGAGGTAGGAGAGGTAACACCCCAAGAAAGGAGATGTCTATAGTGTCTGGAAAAGACCCAGTCCTTCCCCTGCAGGCAAAGTGAGAGGCTACGAGCATGCAGAAGGGAAATGCTCTCCTCAAATAAGGTCTGCACGGACCCAGTTGTTGGAAACAAACTGATTCCTTTCTGAAGCCTGTGTTTACAGCAGAACCTGACTTTATGATATACAACCCTGGATTGTTCATTGAACTTGTTTTCTGCTACTGTGGACTGTGCATAGGTTTTACAGCTCCTGACCTTTGGACTGATTGATGTTGGATTCTGCTGGCTCCTGCCTGTTAGGGCAGTGTGAGGACAGGAAATTTACACAGCATAACTTAGCCATGTGTATGTCACTAACTGAATTCCAACCAACATTTGTGCCTTTTTCTTCCAGACACGCTGAGCTGGAAGAGACGCCGAAGAGGCATGCAATGCCTCTTGCAACGCCCTTTCTGCACCCTGCGGAAGGAGTGCTATTTTAGCACTCCTTCCAGGGCCGGAAAAAGAGTGGATCGGGGCTGAGGAGTGCAGCTGCCTTGGCCCCAATCCGTGGCTTCTTGGAGTGGCCCATGGCCGCCCATCTGGAGAGACCCTAGGATGTCTAGAAATCACAGTGTTCCTTTTTCTAGGAGACTAGGAAATGGATCACACTGTTGACTCATGTTTAGCTTGTGGTCTGCTAGGACCACTAGACCCCTCTCACATGCATTGTTATCAAGCCAGGTGTCCCCCATCCTATATCTGTGCATTTCATTTTTTCTGCCTAAGTGTAGTTAGTACCTTGCATTTCTCCCGGATGAAATTCATTTTTAAAGTTTTGGCCCAGCTTTCTAATCTATTAAGATGGCACTGGGCAACCATCGTGTAAAGTTATCCTCTTTATCTTTGACCCATCACTTCAGCTGCTACTGCTGCTGCTATTATCTTTAGCATTATAAGTAGCTGTAGTAGTACTGCTTCGGAAGACTGAACAACTTGATTGATCACAGAGCCAAGAGCGCACACACACACACACACACACACACACACACATGAAAATAAATGTCTGTTCTGTGGAATCCATCACAGTGCCCATAAGTCTCTGAAAATCTAGTGCCTATATGGAGCCATATCTATATATAAAATACTGCAGTGTTGCTGGCTTTCTCTCTCTCTCTCCTTTGTTTGGATTTATATCAGCTGAAGTACAAAAGCATTGACTGTGTTTTCCTTATAAAACTGCTGACTAAAGGAACATCCTTTATTTTCCCTGCTGCCGTCCTGCTTCTCAAGTGGCTCTCTTGAAATAATGGGTTGTTGGAAGTTTCTGAAACTGAGGTAAGAGCTGGAGGGGGCAAAGCAGCCATCTGTGCAACTATGGCTTGAACTATTTTGCAGAATTTTACAGTGCAAACGACACATAAAGAAAGCTACTGGGCTTGAAAATGGAATAGCAGTGCATGCAGTGCTGCAGCTGACAATCCTTCTAGTCTTTGGATCCTATCAACAGTGCTACAGTCTATGCACCTACTTATCAGTACAGAAAACTCTGACAGCAGCTACACCTTCTTGTTCAGCTTGGGGTACAATTTTGTTTGATTTCTCCAAATCCCACCTGCATTCTTATCTTCTCCTTCATATCAAATTGTAAGACTCAGTTTTCTTTCCACATGGAAACCTATATGCACTGGTCATATGCATTTGAAAATCTTAACTTCAACAAAATTCATCTCCATCCCTACTCTTTGTCTTTAATAACTCCAGGTGAAATAAGCATGAAATGCTCCTCTCTATGCTCAAAATTGTTGTGCCTGTTATATTTTGGTTTGCACAGATTGGGGGAGTGGGACAATGCTTCTGATTGCGAAGTCAAAGGTTTTCATGGCTGACATCCATAGTTTTTTGTAGGTTTTTCAGGCTATCTGGCCTCTGAAGATGCCAGCCACAGATGCTGGAATAAACTCTTCCAGAACACGGCTACATACCCCCAAAACCCACAAAAAACAATGCTTCAGATTGTTTTATAAGAATTTAACAATCTGGAATTTTCTTCATTTCTACAAGAAAAACAATGTAATTTAAAAAAATTAAAATGTCAGAGCAAGTGAAACTAAAAAAATTCCCCATGTCTAGTTCGGGGAGGTACCCCTTCACTCATTTAACTCTTGCAAAGCAAAAAGCAAAGCAGCTTATTTATATACCACTTCATATCACGCTATGGGATGTCTAAGCGGTTTACAACTGTGAGCTGATTGCCCCCCAACAATTTGGGTACTCGGGAGGATGCAGGCCTGAGTCGAGCCTCAGCCCTGGCTGGTATTGAACTCGCAACCTTGTGGTCTATGAGTGAGTGGCTGCAGTACAGGCATTTAACTACTGCGCCACCAGGGCTTGCATATGGGGGGGGGGGAAGTAAAGGCTTCTCCTTGCTGGATGAGGTTAGAAGAATTTTTGCACATTTTCCGCTAACCACATTTTGAGACCTTTTGTAAAAGCTTCATGGTTTTTATGGAAAATTTTGAGCAAAATACTTTTTTGCACACAACATTTTTGTGCAAAATATAGGCTCAAAACCTGCACGCGCACACACACACACACACACGCACAGAGAGAGAGAGATGAGAGAGACATAGCTACATATCCACAACTATATCTCCCAATGCTACCCTACAAAGCATATCTTTTAAACAATTGAGTCCCCTCCCCATCATGCAAGTCTGTGTGGCCCCTTCAGGATTTTATGATTGAAAGTTAACCTCTAGATTTGTCCACAACAACTACTGCTGATGCACAGGGTAAAGTTTTCTTAAATTCTTGTTATATCATCACACATGGCTTTCATTCAACATTTTACTGTTGTTTCCCGTTGCTTATTCAGCCACTCCTAGCTCTTTTGACCTATAATCACAGTGTTTCTTTAGCTATTTCATTTTGGGGAAAAACAGGAGCTATTCCAGGGTATTTCTGTTTAGCTCTGTTATTTAATGGACAAGCAATAGGAGGCACTGGATAGCCAAATGGAAAGATATTAAGCTTCCAGTAGAATACTGTTCAGTAATATGTATGCTGCCAGGAAGGAATGGTCACATTTATCTGACAAATGTGGGCAGTTATAAAATAAATGTTTATACAAATCCTTAAATCAGATTCTTAACTATCAGATGTCTGTCCAGTATAAGGAAAGGAAACAACTCTAAAACAGAAAGTTTATACCACTCATAAAATCCAAGAAGTCACCAATCATAATTTGAGGTCGGAGAAACACTCAAGTTTAATTTTGTTAAGATTCTTATTTTTTCGCTGCCAAGACCTTTTTATGCTAGTTCTGGCCATGCTTCCACTTCCCCACACTACAATTTGTATGTATTTTTGGCAAATTAAAAAAACAACAGACACATATGTATGGATTAAACACTTTTTGTGAACATTTTAAAAGTGTACGCTATTTTCTATCCTCCTTTTTCAAATGCACATGTCTTGCCAAAGAAACTCCCTGCCTTTACTCAGCAATGCATGGATTTCCCACTGCAGATTGGAGATGGCTGAATGTGTGGGACCATGAGGTTTGAAAAAAACAAATCAATGAAAATTCTTAAAAGGAACAAATGTCTTACCCCAGTAGTTAGTCATAATAACTAAGCAGAATCAGATTAGGCTTATATCTAGCTAGTATTTTGATGAGAGTTTCCAAACAACAGCTTTCAAGATCTGTCAGGCTGGTAGACATTATAGACCAGGCCTTTTCAGGGATTTTCCAGTATTTGTAGCTGTGGACCTTCCTACTTAGTAAGGTATGAATGGACACTACTCTATAGATATTTAAATTGGCTCCAAAGAGATCTTTACATCAAGCTGATTTTAATTAATATTATGATATCTAGTTATTATTTTAACAGCTGTTGCTTTATTGGTTTTGACTATGACTTTTAATGGTACTTAACACACTTTATAGTGGGGCTTTTATGTTCTATCTTAATGTAAGATAAACTTTGGAAAGATAAACTTTGGAAAGATTTAACCTGAAGTTGTCATGCAAATTCTGAAATAAAATTTTAAAAGAAATCTCAAAGGTCTACAGAAAATTAGAAAATATTACTCCACATGTCTCAATATCCCCACCACTACCAAAGACCAGACACGAGTATCTATGTTTATACATTAAAAAATGTAAGGACATCAGGTAATTTCTCAGGACTACACTTTAATATGTATACCCCACCTTGAACCTTACAACTAGGTTTGCATGCTTGATGTTTGTTGAGGAAACCACAAATATGATGTGACGTCTGCCAGAACTGCATCAACCATCAATATCATTCCATAACAACAGAAATTTCAGCTTAATTCAGTTTCACAATTGCATAGAAATAAGACAGTTTTTAGCAGCTTTCAAACTACCAAAAGTAAGCTTTGCAGTTCTTTTAGAAAGCCAATGAGATAAACATGGGGACAGAATAGAGACACTTCTGTACTCTTTGGTCATGTGAAATTAAGATGGACAGAAATGGACATTCTGTGAAGGCCTTAAAAGAAGGGTGGGAACTATATAGCTCCTTGGCACATGGACACACAAAGACCTTCTGGGCAGCCCTCGGTGTCTTCTGAACTGAAAGAAAGAAAGAAAGAAAGAAAGAAAGAAAGAAAGAAAGAAAGAAAGAAAGAAAGAAAGCTGAGCCAATACAGCAGATCATGCATTTGGAATACAATATATCCATTTAAATGTAATTTTACCTCGCACATACTTTTTAAAGGCCCAAATATAATTTTTAGGAAATTAGAACGTCCTTTCTAGTCATATCCAATTTTGGAAAAAACAATGGGCAAGTGTGGGCCATGTGGGTGAAAAATGGACCAGGTGCAGTGCCAAAAATTATGTGGTTGCCCCAACAGTGCCTTAAAACATATGTGACTGTACATAAAGGAAGATATTCCTTAAGACATCTTTTCCACTAACAAAAATGTGATAGTAAGAAATAGCTCATGCATACTTTGTACTGTAAGAATTCTTATTTTTAATAAAATGTATGTGTCTAGGTCTATCTTTCTTTGTGAAAAATAGTTCATTCCAAAAAAACAACAACAACAAAGTCATCGTGTTCAGACAGAAAGCTGTAGACTACAACCCAACACTTTCTATTTAACAGCAAGCACTCTTGTAAAAAAAAGAGGGGAGTCTAAAGGCAAGGGATTCATTTAAAAAAAAAAACCTCACTCGGCACAAACAAATGGTCACTTCAGAACTAGATGCCTGCCTAGAAGGGCATGAATGACTCCACATTTAAGAGAGCTCATTCCAAAACTACTCAATATTGAATCTGAGAATAAAGGTCTGGATCTATTTTTCTTTTTCTAAGCATCAATGTGCAAGTCAATGAGCTGTAACTGGATTAAACATTTCACTTCCATCTAACTGCACATGTACGCTGGCAGAGCACAGCAGCCCGTAATTTATATTCTCTCCATCTCTGAGTGAGTTGTTGGGGAGGGGGGACTTGTATATTCATATCTGAGAGTTATTTGCTTTCATCATGGATGTCAGACAGCTGTCACTCCATTTGCTATCCGAACAAAGCCTGACAACTAATTTCATCATAAGAACAAGTTGTAAAGAGTAGGATGGGAGGGAAGTTGTCAGCAAAAGCATCTGGGAAAATTCCTAGATCTTCAGGGATTCTCCAAATGTCTTTCTGGATGATTAAACCTGTGAGCTGCCTTGGGTCCCTTTGGGGAGAAAGGAGGCATATAAATGAAACAAACAAACATTCTGCTTCTGGATGTGTGGACATATCCAGGTGCTTCACTACTTTCCACCAGTTACTGGGATGGCTATTATAGCAAAATGGAATCATGGGCTTTGGTCGTTGTGGAGGGAGGAAAAGAATATCTCTGCAAGGACAGCAGAAGTTGGACTTGAACTTCTGTATGCCACTAGCAGAATGCTGGCCAGTGTCTCCAGTTATTGTTAACCATGAACAAAGGCCATACTCCATGCTTTCTATTTCACCAAGACACCCAGAAGGGCATTCTAATTTGTTAACTTTCTATTCTTTTACTCTGTAAATATGGCAGCATTCTAAAGGTTCGCATGCAAAAGGGTGTCTTTCACAGTTTGCCTTTGCAAGTGTTTGATGGTGTCTGAAGTGTGTAACGCTGCATTATTTTGCTGACAACACATTAGTCTACATAGCTCTACCATGGCCTGTAGTTTACTATTTCTTTATTCTTTTACTGTCAGGTGTCTTGGGAAGAACTATGCAACTCTAGCCTCCTGCCCTGGAAACTTTTACCTATTGATTTCTGAAGTTTGATTTGGGAGGCCTTTTTTCTGAGGTCAAGATAGTTAAGAGTCATCTATTACATCATCCACAGAGGAAATAATCTCTATCCATTGTATACTAATGAGGATTCTAACTGCCATCAAATTAATTTAAAGGAAAGTTGTGTTGCATGAATAGTCAGGGCTTCATAACAGTATCTGTCCTGCTCTTGAATTTGGACTCGTAGTGGTAGAGGTGTGTTTCCAAGGTGAGGTTGCACTCCAAAAAAAGTCAGAGCCTGTATGATGTAAGATGGGGGAGTCTGTACTTTTCTTCAAGGATAGATGTTCATACAAAATCCAGGTTCTGCTGATGTGTGGAGAGACTGTTACTCTGATTTGACTAGTATTGATCTGGTTTGTATCTAGTTTTAAACTGAGCTGGCCTAATTCATTCTTCCTAAGTGGAATGATCCTTCTATTTTGGCAATGACATTCTTCAGTCAAAAATGGTATTCAAAAACAAATACATTACAAGAAATAGCATAAGAAAGGCATATATCAAGAGAAATTGTTCGGAAAAACAGAATGCAATGGTGACAGATACATTTTTGTATATAAGTTCAAAAATGAACGTAATAATGAATACCGATTTTTGTGCAAATCATTTAAACAAACCTTTGCACATTAAAATAGAAACTGTATGGAATGAACTTTTGTTTGATAAAAATCTCAACACTGTGTAAAAAGAAATTGATTTGTTAATCTTTTCCATTATTGAGGTGTTCTCTCCTCCCGCCCCCGTTCTTGCTTCATCCCTGTTCTTGCTACTCTTGACATCCCTTTGTTGATGCAGAAAGTCTGCAGCGCAAATGTAAATGCATTCAGATAAAAAGGGTTAATGAAGTCAGGAACCATGACAAGGCAAGATTCACCACAGAGAGGAGCTCTGTAACCATGCACGCTTGAATGTAGTTGCAGCTTCTTTACACATCTTCCCCATCAGCATAGGAGTAGAGGGGGCAAGAGTATAAAGAGTGCAACTCTCCAGATGTTGGACTGCAGCTCTTGGTAGTTCTAGCTAGCATAGCCAACAATGAGGAGTTCTGAGAGTTGCAGTTTTGTGACATCTGGGAAGCCAAACAATTTCCACCCCTATTCTACATGCTTAAAAATAATGGCCAAGATCTTGCATTGTCAGACCTAACTATGATCATCATGTTCCATTGTCATAGTTTAGTCTGGCAGTGACAGACTCCAGAACACCCTACCTTTTCAGCCTGGGAGTATCCTAAGTGGTGGGTCTCTGAGGTGTTGCAGATCAGGGTGATAAGAAGTTACTGCTGTGCTTTTCTGATTTTAGTGTGCATTGAGTAAAGAAAATTGGAGAGCCCTTCAGGGTCATAGAATCATAGAGTTGGAAGAGACCACAAGGGGCATCCAGTCCAACCCTGTGCCATGCAGGAACTCGAAATCAAACCATCCTCAACAGATGGCCATCCAGCCTTTGGTTAAATTCTTCCAAAGAAGGAGACTCCACCACACTCCAAGGCAGTATATTCCACTGTTGAACTGGTCTCACAATCAGGAATTTCTTCCTAATGTTTAGGTGGAATCTCTTTTCCTGTAGTTTGAATCCATTGCTCTGTGTCCCAGTCTCTGGAGCAGCAGAAAACAAGCTTGCTCCATCCTCAATATGAGATCCCTTCAAATATTTAAACATAGCTATCATATCACCTCTTAACCTTCTGTTCTCCAGTCTAAACATACCCAGTGCCCTAAGTTGTTCCTCATAGGACAAGGTTTCCAGACCCTTCACCTTTTTAGCCACCCTCCTCTGGACACGCTCCAGTTTTTCAACATCCTTTTTGAATTGTGGTGCCTAGAACTGGACACAGGATTCCAGGTGGGGTCTGACAAACGCAGACCACAGAAGCTTGTTTCAGTGCACCCTGTGAGCACTGCAGTCATTTCCAAAATCCCTCAATCTGCAACATTTCAGAACCTTTTCAGTTGGGGGTGCTGTGAAGATTAAACAATAGTATAAATAATAATAAATTTTTATTTATAGCCGCCCCTCTGCATGGCAATCGGGGCGGGTAACAACATTTAAAACAGACAAAATTAAAAATATTGCCTGGACCCAAAAAATAGGTTTTGGGGAACACGTTTAGTCACTAACAGTAAACATTAATACCCTGCACTTAGAAGATCATATGTCCAGCTTACAACCTTGTAACTATTGAACAGGGTGCTAGACAGTATTGTGGGGTGTAACTTTAGTTTTCCAAGGTGTTAACCCTTTTAAAGGGAAACAAAAATATGGAAGTAAGAAAGTTAAACTTGTTAAACTTTCATCAGAAACAATGAAAGTGTGGGTCAGATTATTTATCCTAAAGCTGCCCTACTAAAGAATAAAGACTTATTCCAAAAAAACAACAAACATGCAGTGTGTAGTTTAAAAAACAAACAATAATGACTTTAATAAATATTTACATAAAATAACTAAAACTTAATCTAACTGGAGATTACACAAGCTGGTTTGTGTAAAGAGAGAGAAATCTCACCATCTTTTAGATAGCAGGAAGATGGGGACATCAATATAATGAGGAGAAAGAGAATGCATAAGTTTATTCCAACAAGTATTTTTTATAAAGTGGTCGTGGAAACCTGTTTCTCAGATAAACTTCTTTGATAACATATTGCTGAAAAGCAATATGGAAATGTTTCAAATAAGTAACACGTATATATTTTCCCCTGTGAATAAATTATATTACATAAGGCCCAACGTTGTGTAGTGGTTTGAATGTTGGACATTGAGAGACCAGAGTTTGAACTCCGACTCAGCCATGGAAACCCTTGATTGACCTTGGGCAAGTCACACTCTCTCAGCCTCAGAGGATGGCAATGGCAAACCCCCTCTGAAGAAACTTGCCAAGTAAACTAAATGATAAGGTCACTATAAGTCAGAAATGATTTGAAGGTACACAACAACTGACCCATCACTGACTAATACAGAGAGCCACTCTTGCATGCTGTTTCCATTGTTTGTCTGCATAAAGACACGTGTGTGTTTGAGGGTAGCATTCTGGCCCCATTGGAATATCTATTTGGTAACATTTTGCTCTTTGTCCTGGAAAAATATACCTGAAGATGCAAATGTTAAAATTTAAATCAGGCAACAAATATAGAGAAGTTATAAATGAATAGGTTAGTAAATCATGATAGTGAAAATTTAGGATCCTACTGTTTTTCCTCTACCCACCTGCAGTTTAATACATACTTTATCATTTCAACAAACTATCTACTCTTCATCTACAGCTTTGAAACCAAGGCTTCAGAATTGTCATAATTTGTAGCCAACAAAATATATAGTTAGGAAAGCTTCAGAATCACACTTGAATTAGGTGTAATAGATACAGTAACCTTCAGTCTTTCCTTGAACTTGTTTTTCAAAGGCAGCAGAAAATTGTAGATTTTCTGTCTTTACCATGGAGAGACATAATTAAATGGTGGATGACTTCACTGAAAAATGTATGAAGAGTTGAAGTAAGATAATTAAATGTTTGGATTTGTTTAATTTATACGATCATTCAGGCATGTGGGCGGGAATATCTTCTGGTTTGTTTATAATCCCCACAAAAGAATATCTTTCACAACTAAAATCTAGTGGAGGTGGGAAAGTGGTTAAAGCTATTATGCTGTACTCACCTGTCCGGGAATAAATCCCATTAAACGTCATGGGGCTTACTTTCCAGTACACATGCATGAGATTGTGCTGTTAGAAATGAACAGACATCCACCTTCCCATTCCACTGTTGTTTCAGGGGCTATCCTATTTTATGCTCTAATCAAATTCTGTAATATATACTATTAATTCTTCAATTAGTTAATTAATTCTTCAAACTGCATGTGCAGTTTGTCAGAATTTTATTTGTCTGGTTAAGTTTCTATTACTCATAGTCTGTGTGCACCACACAAAAAAGCAATTTTAATGTGACTACACATCTTTTTGGTGTCACACACCAGTGTAAGCTCCCTTACACATGCTGCATTGCTTTGGCCATTGTGCAATGGATGTATTCAGTTCATGGTTGTATAAGCAGAATTCTACAAGTCTAACCATTTCATATAGGCCTCAGTCCTATTGTTAATCCCAGCGGGAGGTGAGCTGTTGAATGAGTTGCATTTACCTATGTGTTGACTCATCATCCTTGAATTGATTCAATGGGCCTTTACTAGTTGAGACTACCAACAGGATTCCAGTCTTGCAGTTGCACCTTGTTGGATCGTGCATTAATTCATCATTGAAGGCACTATTCATCAGTGCCTTCAATGTACCACTGAATTCACTAGGATTATAGAAACAGCTCTGTTCATGTCACATTGCATAATGGGACAGTAAGAGGAGGCACATTTACAGATACACAATTAGTTACACAACATCAGTATCCAGCAAAATGGTGATATATTCTAACCCTGTGTAACAGCATTGATGTAGACTTACACATCAGAAGCACAATGCAGGATCTCAGCCATCTGGTTGTTTCCATATTTCTTTTTGTACAGTGGTACACTAAGGTGCCAGAGCTTGGAAAAGATACTTTTTGGAGTGCAAATTCCAGAATGTAGCTGGGAATTCTAGGAGTTGTAGTCCAAAAGTAAATTTTCCAGCCTCTATGAGGCACACTTGTAGTGCTGCTGTTTACTGATGAACAAGGCAAAGATCTATGGATAAGCAGATGGACATCTTCAGGTGATCACATATAGAAGTAGCTTCATTGTTTATCCTGTGTGAAGAATATATTTAAAGACAATCGGATGAATTGATGCTGTAAAATAGTTTATTGATGTCCCCCAAATTGCTGCATTTACTGTTACTGTGTTTGCTAATATATAAGTACTAGAACTATGGGGGATTTTTTTTCCCGTAGCAAATGCTACAAATCAGTATGTAGTCTAATTCAGACAGACTGCATGTATTCATCAAGGAAATTTCATTAGGAAGAAAAGGTGACAAAACTCCAAAGGATCAAATGCAGTGAAGTCTACCCTCAAAAAGCAATTTCTTCCTCCTAGCCTGAGGAATCAAAATGCCAAGAAATAGCAGAATATCATGAACCATAATATCATTTTCTAACCTGTCACATTACAAAGATAGTTTATAGGGTACTATGTTGCTGGGTTATTGTTTGTTTTTTACTTCATTTTTTTTTTTTTTTTTTGAAAAATGTGTTTATGCTAAACACTATCATAGGAGATATTGGATGAGTATATCCAAAAAAATAAAAATTTCACTTTAAAATTAATCTTTCTTCTCAGTAACTCAAGAGAAAAGTAATGCAACAAGATTTTTTGATACTGAGTTTCTTACAGATTTATCCTCTCTTTCTCCCCCAACTCTTTTCTTTTAAAAAGGAAATAAAAAAAAAGTATGGGAAAACAATTATCTGTGCTTCAGAACACAATCATGGCCTACTAGGAACCCACCATTACCTCTCTTGTTTACATTTTCTTATCAAAACATGGTTAGAATAGAAGGAGAAATGTCAGTGGTAACCCACAAAACCGGACATTCAGAAATTATTGTATATGTGATCTAACCTCATATGTAAATTTCATAATAATAAGATGTGTACATTTTAGAGCTATAGTCCTAATCCCATCAAAATTAAATCTGAAACTTGATGGAAATAACACAAGGGACAGCTATTTGGCTTTTAAAATGGTATTATTATTATTATTATTATTATTATTATTATTTTCTGTCTCCATGGATTTGAAACCTAAAGTGCTTTCTTCAGTCAGTAGGTGGCAGATATTCATAATCAATACATAGCACTGAGGTTAATACAGTTCAGAACTGGGTAAAGCAGTCTTAAGGGGCAGAGTTATAATGCTGCCACATCCCCTCTGATGGGGGGGAGCATTCAGCAATGGAATGGACATCTTACCCTAAAATACACATTTTTGTACATATGTTAATCCAAAGTGTACATTTTATCTACATTTTTAGTATGTTTTTACCTTACAGCCTCCTACGAGCAGACAAAAACCTTCATTCAAACAACATGACAAAGTGTGTGAAGCATAAAATGTATTTTGCGTTCAGTGACATTTGGAATCTTATTATTTCCAATCTGAATAACCTTTCCCTCATACTACCCTGTCATTATTTTTCCATATGTTTCTAACTCGCACTGAATAGCTGGGGTGGTGGTGGTGAAAGATTCACATCTTAAACTCTTTTACCTCTGGAGTTTCTCACTTTGATTTCAACTGTTGCCACTTTCAAGAAAGTATGCTAGAATTCCAGCTGAGAGGGACAATTCAGTGTGCAATATATCTGTGTGAGGTTGTTAGTGTTCCAAATGCATGACTTACAGATACAGGTTTTCCTTTTGTCTCTTGAATTATTTCAGCATCCAGGTATTGGCATTTTTTTCTTTTGCATTTGATATGATTAATTATTTTCTGGATTGGATCCAGACTTGGTCAAGCATATAGTAGATGCACTGAAATCAATATGAGTTAGTATTATTGATTTAGTAGCTCTACTGCTTCTGCTTGATGCCAGGCCAGTAATGGGGTGGGGGAAACCACCCTTGATCTTGGATTAGCATGCCAACCTGGCTTGTATTGTGGAGACATGGCTAGATGAAGCTGGGGTTTATCCTCTCCCAGCTTCATGGAAGCACAATTTCAGTGGTCTGTCAGGATTCAGTCTCCCTCATTAGATGCCCCCTCTCACAGTCTGCTGAGTTTGAATATTCGTATGTAAAGATTGTTGGCTGAAACAGAATAGGGATTCTCTTGGCATATCACTCACGCCACTGCTCAACAATTTCCATTCTTGAGTTAGTGGTGGTATTTGAAGCCTCTCAGCTAGTTGTGTTGGGGGACTTCAACATACATGCAAAAATCTTTCTGTCAGGAGCAGCTCAGGACTTCATATCCTCCATGATAACCATGGGTCTGTTTCAAATGCAGTGGACCTTTCATTTTTGTGGGGGTTCAATTCTCCTCTCCCCAGTGGATGGCAAAAATTACAGGATCTCAAGTCCCGCTGTATTCAATGGCAGCATATGTGGCTGCTGTGCTGAAACTACATGCAGGTGCAGACATTGAAGTCAATGGGGCTTGATGTCCATGGTTAGGGCAGGTGTGTTGTAGCATCTGGCACCACACATGCTGCAGAACAGACTTTGGACCTAGTTTTCGGCACAAAATGGGATGATGCTGATTTTGGTGTGGAGGAACTTTCTATATTCCCATTGACATGGACAGATCATGACCACTCAGCATCCTGCTGTGAACAGTTTGTGGATAAAATCACTCAGCTTCACTCTGATTTGGATGCTCCAATTGATACAGGTCCAGTGGATGTAACCTTGGTCCCTGTTTGTCCAGTGTTATTGGACACATCACTCTATGCAATCTGAGTGTCCACAACTACAGCCAGTCTCAGTTCCCACAGCTGCTAGGGATGGAAAGGGT
>JAIPUX010001232.1:163263116-163283002 GCA_020142125.1 Phrynosoma platyrhinos | reverse complement strand
TCCTCCTCCTCATCCTCCGAGTCCTCCTCAGGGCTGGCCATGACACTGAGGGTGTGTACAGAATCCTTGGAGAAATGAGAGCAACCATATGCTTACTGGACCGAACTGCCCTTCCTTGCTGTTGAAAGTGGCCCAAGGAGATAGATTGGGTAAGGGCAGCAAGGCAGGTTTCCATTTTGTCTAAAAGAGGCTATGGAAAGATTGTTACTGAAAAAAATGTCTTCCTTGATCCCATCATACTAGATAACTATCAACATCTCCAGCATCCCCTTTTTAGGCAAGGTAATGGAGTGTGTGATGACTTCCCTGCTCCAGGGGTTACTGGAGGAAAGTACCCTCTTTCTCATTTAACTTTATGTCAGCAGTGTGGTTGTGTCCTTGAGAAAAAGGAAAAATATGGCACAACTCAGCTCCTCTCCCTACCCCTTCTTCCATCTGTCCTTTTGCCTCTTTTATTGAAGTTTAGCCAGCAGAGCAGTTTACCAACACACTGTTCTGTTGAGAGATTTCTGATACACATTGGCAAAACAACATCCAGGTGGACATTTTTGCTAGTAGAAGAGGCATTTATTTATTTGTTTGTTCACTCATTCCTTACTTCATTTTTATTTATCCTACCTTTCTGCTTGCAGAGGACTCATGCTTAATCCTAAATAACAGCAGATCTTTAAATTATCATTACACACCAATTTTGAATCCAACCCAATATGAAACAATGATGATAAAGTGCTAAACTGCAGGAATAAACCCTCTGTAGCACTATTAACTTGAAAGGCATCCACCCCCAGTAATATTAGTGTTTTCAACTGAACATTTTAATTTTTTATTGCTACTTTACAGTTTTATCAGTTGATTTTATTTAATCTTTCATATTTTTAACCTTCAAATATGAACTGTTTTGGGTTATGTGTGTGTGTTTTTTTTTTTTTAATGAAAAGTGGTATAAAATATTTAAAATAAATAAATACTTGGTGAGTGAATTTTATTGAGCTCCATCTGATCAGACATGCTTAGGCCTGATCAGACATGCTTAGGCCTGCTGGCTAGTAAATGGCCAGCAAAATAGCACAGTTTTCTTAATCATGCAGAAAGGATGGGTGATGAAAGACACCTTAAAAAATACAGGAGGAGGTTATTGGAGAAGGATCATATAAATGCAAAAGGATCTTCGCTCCTGCAATAAAATAAAATAAAATACTATTTTAGGTCCTACCTACATTTCCATAGCTCTGGACCAGGCAGCTTGAAAGGGAAGTGATTAGAATTCTACAGCAATCATCATGATTTTAAAGGAACTTTGAAGGAAGGTGTTTAGTTCCCGCTGGCTAGTGAGATTGGAATCAAGCAAGTTGTGTGAATAGAAAATGAATGGTAGATGAGCATGTGAAAAGATGGTAATGTGATGAGCTTTGTCGTCTGAGCGTACCTCTCAGCAGGCACAAGGACTCTAAGAGGAGTCAGGCTGGGAGATACTTTATCCCCTGAAGTGTGCAGACAAGAGTTTTTGAACGACTATTATCCGCCAAAGTAGAGTCGGTCAAAGTTAGAAAAGAAAGCTTCCCATACCTGATCACACGAAGCAATGTAGGGAGTTCAAAAACAGCTGGAATTTTTTAGGTAGGCTTTGTAAAAAAAGGGAAGGACCCCTGTTGAAGAAATGTTAACCATTAATTGGCCCAAAATTGAAACTTGATTTTTCTACTATGTCAATCTGTTTTTCTGTCTAGCCTAGTACTGCCTCCTCTGCCTGTTGGTGGCTTCCCAGGGTTTCAGACAAAGCACTTTCCTACCACCTGCTACCTGAAACTTAAAAGAAATTTAGATGTCAGGAACTGCTTGCCAGTACAAGAGAATAATAATGTCCCTGGCTGAAGATTACTAACAGAATATAAAGGGAGTGGATCTCTTCTTTGGATAGAGATATTCATAGAGCTGGGTGGTGTAGTGGTTAGAAGATAGGCGTGCAACATGGGAGATCCAGGTTCTAGTCTCCACTAAGCCAATAAACTTATTTGATGACCTTGGGCCAGAAGTTACCATATTTTCTAATATTTTGCACAATAGCCAGTCGTGAAAATACAGGTATTTTCTTTAATATCAACAACAACCTCAAAAGCCCACTGTGTTCCGTCATATCATACCAGTGAGAAAATAAATATATATTTTAAGGTGTCTCATGTAATCAAGGAATAATAGAATCATAGAGTTGGAAGAGACCTCAAGGACTATCAAGTCAAAACCTCTGGCATGCAAAAATACACAGTCAAAGCACCCCCTGACAAATGGCCATCCAGCTTCTGTTTAAAGACCTCCAAAGAAGAAGACTCCACCACTCTCTGAAGGAGTGCACTCCACTGCCGAACAGCTTTTACTGTCAGGAAGTTCCTGACAGGTGGAATCTCTTTTCCTGTAGCTTGCATCTATTGTTCCAGGTCCTATTCTCTGGCGCAGCAGAAAACAAGCTTGCTCCATTCTCAATGTGACATCCCTTCATATATTTAAACAGGACTATCATATCACCTCTTAACTTCTTTTCTCCAGGCTAAATTTACCCAGCTCCCTTAGTCTCTTCTCATAGGGTATGGTTTCCAGACCTCATTTACTACTGTGCAAGGATGTAGCAAGTTTGGATTTACAAGTCTTTCAGGGACAGCCAATGGATCCATCATCATTATGAAGTGGTGCACCCACTGTGGGGTTGTTGACACTCCTTCCTTAGGTGCTCCAAGGTGAATAAGAAGAGTTTTTCGTGTTCTAATCTTAGTTTGGCCTCACCAATGGTTCTCTTTAACTTGAAGCAGCTGCAGAAGGAGCAACAGTAAAATACACCTTGGGGGGATTCACTGCCCCCATGGTGGCAGATCCACTGGCCACCCCCAAATAGGTTAAAGTGGTCACGTACTTAGCATTAAGCTAATGGGACGAAAGGCAGAATATAAACTTAACTAAAAATAATAATATGGCGTAGCCACCATGGCGTAATGGTTTGAGCATTGGACCATGACTCTGGAGACCAGGGATTGAATCCCAGCTCGGTCATGGAAACCCACTAGGTGACCTTGGGCAAGTCACACTTTCTCAGCCTCAGAGGATGGCAATGACAAGCCCCCTCTGAAGAAACTTGCAAAGAGAACCCTGTGATAGATTTGTCTTAGGGTCTCCATAAGCCAAAATTGAGTTGACAGCACACAGCAACAAGAACCCCAACAAATGGCTTAATCAGATAAGAATAGCAAGACAATAAGGATTAAAACTATCTTCCAGGGAATTATAAAACTGTGGTCTCTTTGTGTCTCTTTAGAGCAAATCTGTTTTGTATCTAGCTGTATAGTAGTGGGCTGAAGTTCCTGTGTTTGTCAGACCTCATTCAGAATGCTTGGCTGGAGTTTTTGAAGAAATAAATCTTGTCTCTGATGTCTATCAGTTTGTGAGTTTGCCTTACTGCAACAGACAACATTGTTAACTGTTGGACAGAAGCCATTGTGAGAATAGCACATGATTGGATAGCACATGATGTAGCAACCTGCTGAAACTGAGCAGGTCTAGGGAAACCACCTGGGAACTCTGTGCCTTGAGTTCTACTATGGGATGAGGCAAGATATCAGAGATGGCAATCAGAGAAACTTCCAAGACTCTTAGCCAGCTGGACCAACAGGAACTATACTTAATCCAAACCAGTCCTACCCTAGGGATGGTGGGAATTATTTAAGACTACTCAGCCATGGCCTAACCTTTCTCCTGGTCTAGAAGAGGTTTCCATGCAGCTTAATTCAGCTCCTTCATTACTCTATCTCTCATTTTCTTCTTCCTTTGACTCTTTACCCAGTATATTTCAGTTAGTAGAATAGATCTGCTGGAAGATTGTTGTACCAGGTACTCTCTGAGAAGTGCCAGCAGAAGATCTTAATCCCCTACAGCTGATGCACCTTTGATTTAGGAATGCATTGTACATTTCTATTGAAGTCAGCTGGGCTTAAGCTGGACTACATTTTCCCATTCATTACAGTGGAACCTAGGTGGAAATAAACTAATCATAATCCAATCAATCAAGAAACATTTAGAAGACCATCCTACAACAACCTAGGCCTGGGACACTTTTGGCTTATCTGAACTAGAGCAAGCTATTTATTCAATTGTTGAATGGTGAGTTAATTTTTTGCTAAATCCATTTGATTCAATAGACCTACACTAGTTGGGACTAGCAATAAGATTGAGGGCTAGACATTTTCACTGTCACATTTAGGTCTAGACATTTCCACTGTCACTGTCATAGCATCCTAGAAGAGATAATACGTGTGCAATAATAAAATCAATATGTTTTATTTTATTTCAGTGTAGGATGTCTAAGGAGGTATCCAAACTATATGATTACAGCACTGTTACTCACTTTATTTTAACCCAGTGAGTTTACATGGCCGAGCCGGGATTTGAATACTGGTCTCCAGTGTTGCAGCCACCACTACACCACACTGGCTCATATTTAGGGCAAACTTTTATGCACATATGTATTTTTCATGCATCTCATATATATATATATATATATATATATATATATATATATATATTACACACACACCCTTTCCTGTCAAGCTACCCATTTCAATTTTATCCTTTATATGAAGCACTCTGAAGAATTTTCATTATTGCTTCAGTTTCTTTCTGCAGACTATAAATAACTTTTTATTTTTATTTATTTATTTTTGCAATGATGCATCCTTCAAATTTTAAAAAACTTTCTCCTTCTTTGGATGGTACTGCCACCTCAGCACATTCTTGATTAATAAGGACAATTTGAAAAGAGATGAGAATGGCAAGAAAATTCCTGCTTCTCAATAAAAAAAGGCAGCCTAAACTGCTGAGGGAATTTATTTCCTTTCCTCTGTTTTGGAGGATGAATTTTGTGCCGTTTGCTATTAGCACTTTCTTGCATTTTTACACAGAGAGAAACATGCTTGCCTTGGAATGTAAAGGTCATGGAAAGAAGCCCCCATTAAAGCTCCAAGAAATAACCTCTCTGAAAATTGCTCTAAATTTATACATTTTGGTTGGGATATAAAAAATGGCCACTAAGCCATTGCTAGGAGCGGAAAGACGAGAATACGTTTTTGCAACAAAGTCATGTTCTTGTAGATATAATCCAAGGGGTCTAGTCTAGGAGGAAAACAATACAAATCCCAGCTTCAGTATGAAAATTTCTACTGCTGGAATAAATAATATACAGATAGCCCTCCACATTTGCAGCTTTGACTTTTTATTATTTGCGGATTTGATCAATAAGTTCTCTCTAGGAATCTAGGTCCTCCAACACAACTCTGCCAGATGTTGGCCATAGAGTTGTGCTAGAGGACCAAGAGATTACTAGGGAAAATACTTCTTTAGGCATTTGTAGATCCTCCAGTGTGATTCTGTGGTCAGCTTCTGGACGATGATGACCATAGAGTTGCTCTGGAAGACCTAAAGATTTCTGGAGAGGTGCTCTCTCAAGTAAAAAATAATAATAGTGCATTTTTTCCACTTTCATGGGAGTCCAGTGCTCCAACCCCAGTGAATGTGGAGGGCCCACTGTATTCTATTCAAATTTATGCAAAATAAATAAATAAATATACCAATAGTCTTAATTATAATGGAAAGACCTGGTAACTACGCATTTTGCCAGAGTGATGTACACCTCACAGCTGGCTGCTAATTCCTGTTACCATGGATGTCTATGATTTAACTATACACTGATTTTGCTAAGGGGACTCCAGTTGTGGAATCCTAGTCTAAGACTTTATCTACACTACACAGGTATAACAGTTTCATACCACTTTAGCTGCTGTGGCACCAATCTGTAGAATCATTGGATTTGTAGTTTGGCGAGGTACTTGAAATTCTCTCTGCTAGAGAGTTCTAGTGCAGCTGAGGGGTGTAGACTAATGATTCCACAGGTACTTGGCAGTTAAATGATATTATCCATGTAGCATAGCTATATTCACTGATGTTCTTCACTTGGTAGGGGAGTTTATCTCATTGCCATATAGATTGTGGTTGCAGTTTCTTATCAAAGCTTCCTATGGAGCATCAGGAGCTGCCACAGTCAGGATTTCTTGTAGTTTGAAAAGTGTTATTAAGTTATTATTTTGACAAAGAATCACAGAGATTCTGAGCTCTGTGCCCCCTGCAATTTCACACCTATATAAGTGTGTTAATTCCATTCACATTAATTCTGGAATTGTATGGAATTAACTCCACAATTGTGTTCTTCCTGAGCTATTTGGCTTTAAAGCTTCATGGGCTGTGTCCACACTGCAGAAATAATTGGGGTGACACCACTTTATCTGCCATGGCTCAATCCTTTGGATAATCTCTGACAAAGAAGGCCAAATGTCTGACAAGACTACAATTCCCAGAATTCCATAGATTGAACCATGACAGTTAAAGTGGGGTCAAACTGGATTATTTCTGCAATGCAGATGTTGCCATGGAAAGAAAGTTGGCTAATCTTAGAAATTTTTGTTGTTGCTGTGATACGAAAAACTGGAAAAGATAGTATTGTATATATGGCACATAGACCCCGGACATGTGGAAAACTGAAAATAATGGGTGTAGGGGCTTGCTAGAGGATGCACACGTACACACATCTTGCATTTCTTATGAAAACCAAAAATCAAAAGGTACATTCTGGCCAACAGGTCAAACAAGACCTGATTGACTTTCATCCCCTATTGTGTTCCTCAATACCCTTCATGTCCACTTGTTTTTGGGGTACTCCAGATCTTATCAGTGTGTTGTGAAGTCAGTGAAGCTACTATCAATCAAAATAGTCTTTTTCATACTTTGGATATCAAAGCAAGACACCGTTTTGATTCTTCCAAAAGGGCTATGACAGGGGTAGGCAATCTTTCCCCTTTAAGGGCCAAGGGACTTCAGCTCCCAGAATCCCAGGAGCTATTGGCCAACATGGGACTATTGGCCAACATGGCTGAGGCTTCTGGGAGCTGAAGTCCCTCGGCCCTTAAAGGGGAAAGGTTGCCTACCCCTGGGCTATGAAGTCTCTGGTTCCCAGGAAAATACCTTAGCCTGGGGCTATTTTTAAAATATAAATATGACTAGGAAAACCTAGCTTTTGCACCAAAGCTGCCATAATTGACCCCTCTATTATGTCTTGTGGTTGTCAGACTCTCGTCTGAGCTGTGCCTGCTGTCTGCAGACCATTCTTCAAGACAGGTAGATATTACCCCTTAATCCAATCCTCAGACTCCGCTATCCTCTTTCACTTTTCCATTTTGGTTAGCTCTGTATGCTGGATACTAGAGTGAGTCATTTTCATATGAGCGTTCTTTCATATTCTTTTTAAATAAAAGTTATCTTGTTCACTCATGCCTGGAGTCTTCATCGGTGAGAACTGCTATAGTTGGTGCTTTCAATCCTAACATTACCCCCCCCCCCCCCCCGCTTGCAAGCCAAGCTACATTTCTCCAACTTGACTGCTAATAGTGGTGGATGCTCTCCAAGGTTTACATCTTTGTGGGTAACACTACATTGCCCTTGGTTAGTGTAAATTTGCAAACCCATAGGTAAGTTGTGATTGTATTCCTCCATTATTCTGCTGAATATCAGTGTTTCACAAGAGTTTGCGTATCTGCCCAAGCAATGGTCTATTACCCCATTATGCAAGGAGGGGAACATACTGACTGAATCAAGTGGTATATAACTAACCAATATTTATCCACAGAGAATATACAACTACATGTGCAGAACTTGCAGAATTCAGCTTATGCAAGTGTAAAGTGAATACAGCCATTGCACAATAGTCCAGTTTAATTCTATTTAGTGCTCACTTTTGTATGTTTTCAATTGTATTTTTTTTTTTACTGTAAGCTGCTTTGAGTTCCAACTTTGGGGGAGGGGGGAAAGTAAATTATTATTATTATTATTATTATTATTATTATTATTATTACAATTTCATAAACAAGGCAGTTTACGTATTTGTATGACACCAACACAATTCTAACCATGGAGTGTGTATGTATACATGCACACATCTATGTAGGTAGTTTTCTCTGTATACCTCCACATCGTAATCTTTACCAGCTAATTAACAGACTGAAAAATACTGCAATTTTTAACTATACATGGGAAATTCTAGCATATTTGTGAGCTCTGAAAGGTCCTTTATTTTTTTACTTGAAATTTGACAGCTTATTATGTGTAAAGCTGCTTTGCATGGCCACAGGGAACATGGAAGTACATGTGTCATAACAAGGAAAATGTATATTGCCATAAAATACAGTTCAGTGAGAAAGTAATTGGGGCAAGGCTGGAAGGGAGAAGAAAGAGTTAAATTAATAAGTGGACTTGAAGTCTAAAATGAAATTGCTGATAATATAACTGTGAGGACATCAAAGAATAAATAATGCAAGATTTGCTAGCTTTCAGGAGATAGAAATCACGTCAGTCAGAAAAAAAAAGAAGAAAATCCATATATGTTTCAGAATTCTCCTCCCCTATTTCAGCTTTAACTTTAATAACATTAGAAAAGTGAGGGAGAAATAGATTTTTTCTTCAATGAAAGTAGATTTGGCTGTGCTTTTGCAAAAAGCTGCTAATATCCCATCTTCCATGTAGCAACATTTGATGGTTTCAAGCCAAAATCACTCTGGCTGCATTGACTTTTCATTTTACATTAATTGTGTTCCTCTTTAACTGCTGTGCTGGTGTATTTGTTAAGGTCTTCCCACCTTCTATATTTTTCTCTTTAAAATCAAAAAATCAGTGGCTCTAAATCATTGCATAAAGAATTTTTAAAAGACATGATTTTTTTTAGTACAGATTGAGTATCTCTTATCTGAAATACTCAGGACCAGAAGTGTTTCGTATTGCAGATTTTGGGAGGATTTTAGAATATTTGCAGATACATAATGAGATGTCTTAGTGATGGAGCCCAAGTCTAAAAACAACTTGTATTCAGGACTAACAATAGGATTTAGGCCACTAACTTTTTTTAAAAAACCCACTTATATCCAAGAAGACTGTTATTATTAGTGTTTCTGTCAAGTTTACCTTTCACAATTTTAATGTTTTCACTTTTGTTGTAACCCTTTCTCCTCAGGTTACAGTTACAGATGGAGGTACCTCGCCCAAGCAATCTACAGTCTGGTTGGTGATTCAGGTTCTCGACGAAAATGACAATAAACCCCAGTTCCCTGAAAAAGTCTATCAGATCAAGTTGCCTGAGCGGGACCGCAAGAAGAGAGGAGAACCCATCTACAGAGCCTTCGCTTTTGATAAGGATGAAGGCCCGAATGCAGAGATTTCTTACAGCATCGTGGATGGGAACGATGATGGGAAATTTTTCATTGACCCAAAGACTGGAATGGTCTCTTCTAGAAAGCAGTTCAGTGCCGGGAGCTATGATATTTTAACTGTAAGCATTTATTGCTGGAACAAGTGCATGCTATATGTTCATATTTAAAGGACAAATTTTATTATTACATTATGCAGTTATATTCCATTAGGACAGAGTAAAGTCATACTTCTTAGTTGTGCCCAAAAAGAGGACATTTTGGAAAGCTCCTAGATAGAAGGTTGAAATGCAGAACATATCTTGGAAAATGAGGACATCTGGTCACCTGCATGATCGACTCAATCCATTTAGATGTCTTTCTGTTGAATGCCAAGATTAAAACTGAATGGCATTTGACTGAGAGAGGATAAAAATGGGTTAAATTTGCTTGTCCATCCCAATTTCCCTCCTCTGCTAAAAAGAAACAGTTTGTCTTTGGAAATGGGAGACTAGGTAAGTTTCAGCAGGGTCTGAGTGGTCTCAGCTAGGGATGATACTTGTAACTATTCTTAGGAAAGACATCTTTGATGTCACAAGAGTGCCATCAAACCTCAACAGTTTTCCCTCTTCTCTAGAGATGTTTTCTTTGGTTCATGAGCGTGGGGGTTTATTGGCTGAGAATCCAGATCAGTGGCAATTCATAATTCGAAAGGCTTTGAGGAGTTGCTGTCTTTTGTCCTCAGGTCATTTCCGACATAATGGAAACCCTACAATGAACCTATGACAGGGTTTTCTTGGTAAGATTTGGTAAGAGGTAAGAAGGGTTTACCATTGCCTTCCTGTTAGGCTGAGAGTGTGTGATTTTTAGGCTGAGTGTGACAGTAGCTTACTGGGGATTTGAACCCTGGTCTCCTGGAATCCTGGCCCAAAACTCAGATCGCTGTGCCACACTTGCTCTCCAAAAAGGCTTTGGGCCTGATTCAAAATAGGATGAGGCTTTTTTTTAAAAAAAATGTGTTTTTAATTTGCCAGAGGGGGGTAGTGATTTTGTGTGTTTGCACTAAAAAAAACTCCAACAGTCATGCAGCAAGACACCACGATTACCGTATTTTCCGGTGTATAAGACGACTGGGCGTATAAGACGACCCCCCACTTTTCCAGTTAAAATATAGAGTTTGGGAAGAGTATAACTTCCAAAACTGTTGTTGTTGTTGCTGTGCACCTTCAAGTCATTTCCAACTGATGATGACACTAAGGCAAACCTATCATGAACCTCCTTATACCTGGCGTATAAGACGACCCCCCCACTTTAACCCCAGATTTTGCAGGTTAAAAAGTAGTCTTATACGCCAGAAAATAAGGTATATTATTACACTAAGGGATCTTGTAGCACCTTTGAGACTAAGGGCCTTTGCAGACTGCCAGAAATAGTGCACATTAAATTGAGGCACTGCCCTGGCTCAGTGCTAGGGAATCATGGGAACTGTAATTTATTGTGGCACCAGAGCTCTCCGACAGAGAAGGCTCAATGTCTCAGAAAAAAATACAATGCCTGTGACTCCCTAGCACTGAGCCAGGGCAGTGCCTCAATTTAATGTGCACTATTTCTGGCAGTCTGCAAAGGAACTGAAATAGATAAGTTGGTAGCATACGTTCTCATAGACTTGACCGTATTTCCTCCAGTCTATGAAAGCTTATGCTATCAGCTTCTCTCAGTTAGTTTCACAGGTCCCTTTGCATACTGATTTTCCATGTTTTTGAATTCTGCAATTATATTATGATACAGCCTGTTAAATGGGGCTACTGTTGCAGCTAGTTCAGAAACCTGAGCTAGTGCAGAATCCAGTGGCTAGATAACTGAGTAGGTTGCCTTTCTAGGTGCATATTATGTTGTTGTTGTTGTTAACAGCCCTCAAGTTGGTTCTGACTCATGACAACCTTGTGGATGAGACATCTTCAAGAATCCCTATCCTCCACTGCTTTTCCCAGATCCTGCAAGCTCTTCCTCATAACCTCCCTAATTGCATATCTCTTTTGTGCTTATTATACTAGTCCTGATTTACACTGCAGTGGCAGCTGGTGGCTTCCACGTCACTAGGGTGGTAAACCTCTTCATATTTTAGTCCAACTGTGCAGTGTGGTAGTCTACATTGTAAAGGAGCAGTACAAGATGCTGAACCTATTTGAGAGATGGGTTCAGCACTTGGATACTCTCTTTGGGCCAATGGAGACAGCCCATAAGGGGAGGCTCTGTGCCGCCCCTGGGCGCAGCAGATTGGGGCTGCAGCAACCACATGCCATGGCCCCGATCCTCCTTTTTACCTCCCCCAAAAGAGCAGGCAAATGCCACTCCTTTTGGGGGCATCAAAAAGCCACCCTTTGAGCTGCCACCATGGCTCTTTTGCATCCCTTTGGCACAGCGTGTATGCACACTGCGCCAAGAGGGCATCCTGACACCGCACACCATGCGGCCAGGCACATGGCATCAGGGTGGAGTCAGAGTGGCTGGCGTGTGGTTGCCCCACCCCAACTCCACCCCCAGGCTGGCCTAAAATGCTGGTCTGCATCCCCCCTTTGTCACTGAGACTAAAGAATGCAAGGAATTTTCTTTAACAGCAGTTTATTTGTGCCAAATTAAGAACTGGATTTTAGCCTTCAGTTCAGGCATTTGCTTTCAATCTGATCATTCAAGTAGATGGCTTTGTCAATCGGCTAATATAGATATATACAGTTTAGATCTTAATGAATATAAAGAACACTTGGCAGGCTCAGCTTCAGATGGTTTTGTCTCGTCTTTTTTCCTTTTTTTGCTTGGAATGTTTAATCCCTTTTTTAAAATTGATTTTTGTGTGGATTGGATTTAGCTAGACGGGGAAGGTACCTAACTGAATGGTAAACAACAAAGTATTGAATAGGCACAGGTGTCTGTTGATGTGCCATGGAGATCAATACTTCTCCCTTCTCCTCCCTCCCACTACATTCCATCTTATTTAAAAGCATTAGCAGTGATTTCCAAGGAAAGGTAAAGTACACTGTAAATGGGTGTTTTTCACAGCTCACACTGTGAACTTTGTCTCTTTGGGATTGGACTTAATGAGCAACAACATGCTCTCAACACAGAGTGCAGTCCAGGTCTGTGCCCCAGTACTCCTATTTTGGTTGCTGCTGGGATTTGACATTCAGAAAGGCTCAACCTAAAGGTAAAAGAGGCTCCCACCTCCTTTTTAAAATCTGTATCCTTTTGAATTCAATTATGACCTTGTAGATAGAATAATATCCACTGCTAAGGATGGATGTGTCCATTTTGCTTTCACACACAGACATGCATGTATGTCCACACACAGGTGCACATGTACGCATGGTTGTGGTTGTGTACCTTCAAGTTATTTCCAACTTATTAGTGATCCTAAGGTGAACCTATCATGGGATTTTTCTGGGACTGAGAGCATTTAACTAACCAAGGTCACTCAGTGAGTTTCCATGGCCAAGCAGGGAGTCAAACCCAGATCTGCAGAGTCATAGTCTCGCGTTCAAACTACTTTCAGGAGAATGTATCCCTATGTACCATAGGCTGAAAACCTAATCCCCAACCAGACTTCTGGCTGACCAGGAATACCTAGGTAGACTGGGTGCCTCATAGAATCATAGAATAGAAACATAGAGTTGGAAGAGACTTCAAGAGCCATCAAATTCAACCCTCTGACATGCAATACACAATCAAAACATCTGTGACAGATGGCCAAGGCACTGAATTCCAAAATTCCAAATGGCCTCTTCTTGCAGTTTCTTGTATATGTTAAATATATTATTTTAGGCTTACTTTCTCTGACTCAGGGGGGATGCAGACCAGGGCGTCGGAGACGCCCTGGTCCGGAGCGCCGCCAGAGTTCAGCCTCCGGACCACGGCGCTCCTGCGGTGAATCTAAAAGGACCGCCAAAATGGCGATCCTTTTAGATTCTCTGGAAAGTGCGCCCTAAAAGCGGCGGGCGCACTTTCCGGGGCTCAAACGCCGCGGCGCGTTCGGCTGCCGCGGCGTGAGGGCAACCCGCAGTCACCGGCCGTGCGGACGGCCGGCGCTTCCGGGTGCGCCCTCAGGAAGAGGAAGGGCCGCCGAACGTGCGGCAGCTCCTCCTCTTCCGGGACTCGGAGACGGCCCAATTACCCGTCTGCCGAGGCCCTCAGTCACTATCCAATGTATCAGGTTAAAGTCTTTCCCAGCCCTTCACCCTTAATCCAGAGATGGAGAATCTTTGGCACTCCAGATGTTTCAGAATTCCCCTCCCAGAAACTCCCACAAGATCTTGTCAATGGTTAGGGCTTGTAGAAATTGCCCTACAAAACATCTGGACAACCAAATAATTCCTGGAACTGTTTTGACCAAAGATAACAAAGAATGAAACTTAGCACTCAATGAAGGGAAATTACTACCTCATAATCTCCAAAGAAACTACTACAGTGGACACTTGGTATCCGCTGGGGTTAGGTTCCAGGACCCCCGTGGATACTGAAATCTGTGCATGCTCAAGTCCCATTATCTACAACGTCCCTTATATACAATGGGAAAATCAGAGCTTGCTTTTTGAATGTATATGTTTTTAAAATACTTTGAAGCTTGAGTCCATGAATAAAGAATCCATGGATACGGAGGGCCATCTGTACTTCCAAAGAAACTGTAGAGAAGTAGCTTCTTAAGAACAGTGGAACTCAACCTTTGGTCCTCCAGATGGTTTGGACTCCACTCCCAGAAGTTCAAGCTATTATAGCCAATGCACAGGAATTCTCGGAACTGAGATTCCAAGCATCCAGAGGGACAGAAGCTAAGAATCAGTCTTTAAGAGGGAGAAATATGAGTAAAACCTGTACACAACATGTTGTAAATTGCCACTATTTTTCTCCAGATAAAAGCAGTTGACAATGGCCGGCCACAGAAGTCTTCAACTGCACGCCTTCATATTGAGTGGATTAAGAAACCCCCACCATCACCAGTCCCATTGACTTTCGATGAGCCTTTCTACAATTTCACTGTCATGGAAAGTGACCGAGTGACAGAAATTGTTGGTGTAGTATCGGTACAACCTGCTAACATCCCACTGTGGTTTGACATAGTCGGTAAGCCTGGGCACTGTGCCATAAAACCATGTTCTCGGGAGAGGAAAGCAACATTGTCTAGATTTTGGTAAGGGGAAAACTAACCAGGGATTAGCTCACCCTGAATTAAAAGTGCATTTGTGGTGCTATACTGAAAATGACTAACTTAATATACTACTATACTACTCCCTTCATGCTTTGGTTATGATGCCTTAGCTAAGCTGTATGGCTGGATTGTTTCCTTCTCTTCCATAATATGTGATTTACTCGCAATCCTAATGTTGTCTTGTCATTTAAATTCTCTGACCATAGTTTGCTAATCTCATTTCTAAATGTATTTTGATGGTAACTTAGATTGGCTGTCCCTCATTTCTCTCTCTCTTTTCTCTTCACACTTTCCCCCTTTTGCATTCTGTTATCTTGGTTTTGTTTCTTTCTCTTTATTTTTTTCTGCTTCCGACTGCTCTGCTTCAAGGTGGCAAGCATGCTCGAGAGATGTTCTATATCCTACAGACAGCTTGTGGGCAGAACTGTTCAACAGAAGGTACCTTCAGTGCAAACGCATTTGCTACAGTAAACTTTCTAAGCTGCAGTCTTTTCTGTTGTTATTTTTTCTTCTAAATATATGAAAAGAGCTCTCTGAAGCCAGCTGTACTTGAATCTTTCCTAGCTTCCTGGGAGACGCCACATGGACTTTGTTCATCCGTTTGTCAGCAGTTTGCATATTCATGCCTAATTGCAATCTTTCTTTGCAATCATCAGGGTTTTTATTCTGACAAATAGCAATTTAAAGAGTTTGTAGTAGGTTCTTACAAATCATTCCATAAAAGTTACCAAACTGTAAATATTGTCGCTACACTGTAAAATATTATTATTAGCCCATTTTCAGATTACTGTAGTTTATTCTGTGTAGTGTTGTGTGCAAAAGACGTCCAGAAATTGTAACTGGTTTGAGATATAGATACTGAATATATTGAGTACTGCAAGCCATGTGGACTGTATCTCTGAAATTTTACATTTTCATTTGCTTTCAGTTGGTTTCTAGGTCCAACTGGAAAGTGCTAATCCTTTTTTAAATCCTTAAAATGTCCTTTTAAGCCTTACGTGGTCTGTGCTGAAGACAGCTTAGGAGAGGGGTCTTCGCCTTTTGCAGCCCATGGAGACAAAAAGTAACACAAAGGGCAAACCCACAAAACGGTTGCTGAAGGGTTATGGCAAGACACAAAATGTCTGTGTATATTTTCTCAGAAAGAGAAAGGACAAATGCAGATAAGAGTTAGAGAGAAGACAGATGGGGAACAGTGAGAAAGGTAGCAAAAACAGAAGAATTATAAATTTGGAAAAGGAAAGGGAGTAGCAAATAAACACATATATGGTGATGATCAGTAAAAGCAGAAAAAAGGGGGGCAGCTAAAGAGAGGGTGAATAGGAAAACAGACAGAGAGAAGACATTTTCACACACACACACAAGTTAATGGGGTGATCTTTCCATCCATTTGTGTGGGGGTTTGGGATCTGTGTTGTGTTGTTTTTTAAATGGTTGGAAAATGGCAACTTAAATATATTTTGACTTTACTTAAAAGTATTTAAAAAAACCTAAATTGATTCAACCGGCCCATCTATATCCATGTTAGTAATTAGATAAATTACTAAGACAGGCATAAATGGGTCAATTGAATCAGTTTAGGTATTTTTATATGTAGTTTTAAGTTAAGTCAAAATGTATTTTAAGTTGAGCTGTTGCCTGCTTCAGAGAGAATCAGATCAAGGCTGTTGTTTAGTTTGAGTACTTTTGTCACCTAGGGATAGTTATTCTTTGCTATTGGTGGTCAGGGAAGTTTATAGAGTCAGCCCTTTGCATTCATAGATTCCTTATGCACAGATTCAACCATCCACAGTTTTAATTAGAGAGAGAGAGAGTAAAAAGTTGATGAGTAAAAATGTTTTTTTTAAAAAAAAAATCTTAGTAGAAGAGAATAAAAGTGCCAAACTAGACATTTTCTATGCTAAAAGTTCTGTGCTTCGCAGGTGTTTAAAGATGGATCCATTCTGAAGGAGTTTGCATATTCCTAAATTTTGCTGACTACAGTGGAGCTCAAGGAGTCCTCCAATCTTTTTAGGTCTGCAGCTGACACTGCAAAATAGCCTCCTTTTGAATGCATGCTGATTCAGAGGCACAGCCAGGTGACTCTCCACTTGATCACCGATGGTTGGAGTTAAAAAAGAGCTAAGTAAGGAAAAGAAAGTCACAGATAACAGCTTCAAACCATAGTAGGGAGGCCACAAGAAATGAAGGACAAGACTCCTGGGCATTTGATGTTTGTAGAAGAAGGATTTTCTGCAAGCAACCCCAAAAAGTTTTGTTTGCTTCCCCAGACCATTTATCTCATCAGTACACAGCTACCTGTTGGGAATGCTTTACATGGAAATCCTCCATTGAGCAGGGGATTGTACTGCTGGTGTCCCAGCAGCTTGGGGGTGTGGCATATGCATGATGCATGCCCCAAGACACAGGGAATATGCCGTGAAGCCTTCCTGGGCAACCACATGGCAGTGGTGTTTTGGTGGCACAGCATTTAGACATTGCATGCTGCCAAAACATGGAAAAACCACCACCGCCGCACATTACTGGTGCAAAAAGGAGTTGCTTTCTACTGCTTCTTTTTGCACTGGGAAAATGCTGGGTTGGAGGTGTGGCATGCGGTTGCTGCAGCCCCAGCCCAGCGAGCAAAGGGGTAGCCGCAACAAGCCGTTCCTTTGGGGCCATCTGTTTTGCCCCAATGAAATTTTGAGGGCCACAACATTCCCACCTATGAACGATACCATTAAAATGGATATTTTTAATGCAGATGCAACTGGGTACACAAAGGAATGGAAAACTGTGTCAAAATACACATGTCCCTATTCCAAAATTAATTTATTCTCCCTGTTGAAACAGAGTGCAAGGGCAGTTGAAAATAGGGTTGACTGAACCAGTAAAGGTAAAGGTAAAGGTATTCCCCCATTGGCAAGGTTAATTCATGTCCGACCATAGGGGCAGTAGTGCTCATCTCTGTTACTAAACTGAAGAGCCAGCATTATCAGAGACTACTCTGTGATCATATGGCCAGCATGATTGCACAGAATGCTGTTTACCTTCCCACTGAAGTGGTACCTATTTATCTACTTGCACTTTTACATGCTTGAGAAATGAAACTCCTATTGCTTAGAACTGATAGGTTGGCAGAAGCTAGGACTAGTGATGAGAGCTCATCCCATCACACGGCACCTGGGCCTCAAACTGCCAACCTGTCAATCTTACAATCCAAAGAATCAGCGCATTAACCACCACCACAGCATAATAAAAATGGAACCAGTGACATTTATTTATCATGCAGCTGGCCAGCATTAGTGTGCACTTGATAAAATTGTTCTTCCTTTGCTTTGCATCCACTGTTTTCAGCATTTCTGCTGCTTCTTTAAGAGAAGCTTTTTTCCATTTTTTTATCGTTTAGAATCATAGAATCATTTAATTCTTCATTGCGTCTAGCATTCTTTTGGAAATCTTTTAACAGAAGAGGGATTATTTAGGGAAGCAGCTAGATACCTCCAGTTGCAGCTGAATGGAGGGAAAAGAAAATCTCAGAGGACAAAAGAAGTGATCGATTACATGGTGTATTTTTAAAACCTTTCAAATGTTAATTATCTCACTTCGCATTCATTTAAACTCCCATCGCTTAACATTAAGTCTAAACCTAAGAGCGGGTGATCAAATAAACTGATAAAAGAAGTAAGTCCTTTGTGCAGTTTCACTCTGGATCTGTGACAATCCTGACAATAGGAAGCAAGATGATAACAAGTTTGTGTCATGACTTGGTTTTTACTTATCTTGCTTAAAAACCTTCTCAGCTGCAGCCATGCTGCAGAAGTAATCCAGTTTGACACCACTTTAACTACCCTGGCTCAGTGCTGTGGAATTCTGGGAACTGTAGTTTGTTGTGGTACCAGAACTCTGTCAGAGGTGGCTAAATATCTCACAAAACTACAATTCCTAGAATTCCACAGGACTGAGCCATGGCAGTTTAGGTGGTGTCAAACTGGATTATTTCTGCAGTGCAGATGCAGCCTTAATGAACTAAACATTATATCCCAACATCCTGGTGAGACATTTCTTTATTTCTGAGAGGTCAGAGGATGTCCCTTTCCTTCCCAAATCCTCATCATTCATTCCCCAGCTTTGATGCTATAGACAGAGCAATGGTGAGCTGGGAATCCCAACTATAACTTCCAGTGGTTGGATGGCTCAAGAGTCCAAGAGTTGGGCTTGCTCTTCTTCTTGGGTTTTATCAAGGCCAAAAGGGAACAATCTTTCACAGAATTTGGTGTCTTGGGATCTCTGGGACCCTTGAATTTCTTCATCTGAGTTTAGAAGCATTTAGGAATAAAAAGATTATTTGATAATAACTAAAAATGTAAAAAAGGGTGAGGGGTACAAGGAAGTGGAAAACTACAAATCCCAGGATACCATAGGAGGGAGCTAACTGTGTTATTTTTACAGTGTAAGTCAGTGGTTCCCAAACTTTGGTTCTCCAGGTGTTTTGGACTTCAAATCCCAGAAATCCTAGCCAGCTTAGGCAACAGTCAGGAATTCTGGGAGCTGAAGTCCAAAACATCTGGAGGACAAAAGTTTGGCAGTCGCTAGTATAAATGCATCCCTAGGCTGCTGCCGCACTGCAGAATTAGTGTAGTTTGACACTGGATTAACTGCAATGGCTCAATGCTATGGTATCCTGGGGTTTTTGGTTTGTTATGGCACCAGAGCTCTCTGACAGAGAAGGCTAAATTTCACACAAAAATACAAATCCTGGAATTTCATAGCATTGAGCCATGGCAATTGGAGTGGTGTCAAACTGCATTAATTCTGCAGTGTAGATAGAACTTCAGATGCTTGCACTTTGAGTCTTGTATGACTTCTTGAGTACCATATTCACCACTTACCCACAAATAGGAACCTTAGAAAGATCCCAGGGTAAAATAGAAGAGCAGTTAATTGTTCTTTTAGATAGACTAAAAACTCTGAGGAAGATATTTTATAATAAAAAAAATAAAATTTATTTAATACCCCGCCTATTGAAAAACCAATCCAGGCGGCTTACAAATTAAAATCAAATACAAACCCCAGACAATCCCTCCCCCCCTTAAAACCGTATTAAATCACAATAACATAAAAACAATATAACAATTGAAACTGAACTTTATTAGAACACATTTTTAAAGATGCAAACTTAAATTGCTGACATAAGCATAAGGGAACAAGGGATGTGAAGAAAACTCATTAAATTACCTGTTCTTGGCAAGAAAGGCTTTCATATTTTTGTTAATCACTGAGAGATTTCTTGGATCCATTTGCACTTGAATATTTTGCTCATAGTTTCTACAATTTATAAAAAATGTTTTTGATGGGGAGGAAGCAAAGAACACCCACACAGCAGTCAGTGGAGAACTGACTGGTTAATAATAATAATAATAATAATAATAATAATAATAATAATA
>JAIPUX010001232.1:163222185-163258379 GCA_020142125.1 Phrynosoma platyrhinos | reverse complement strand
CCAACTCTATGATTCTATGATTCTATGATTCTATGATTCTATAAATACTCCAAATAAATAAATCCCATAAATGAATAAATCTTTAAACATTTGAAGGGACATCATGTAGATGATAAAATAAGCTTGTTTTACTGCTGCTTCAGAGACTAGAACATAAACCAGTAGATTCAAATTACAAGAAAAGAGATTCCACGTAGGCATTAGGAAGAAGCTTTTGGTTTTGTTTGGTTTTTTACTGTAAGAGCTCTTCGACTGGAGTGCGTAACTTCAGAGAGTGGTGGACCCTTCATCTTTGGAAGTCTTTAACAGAGATTGGATGGGCATCTCTCAGGAGTGCTTTAGTCATGTATTCCTGCATGGCAGGGGGTTAGACTGGATGGCCCTTGGGGTGCTTCCGACTCTAAGGACGTTATCACACATGGCCCAGAAACTGAAAATAAAGTGGAAATGAGGCATCCCGAAAATAAACGGGAAATAAACCTTGTTTCCGCAAACGTCATTACCTTAATTGCGAATTTACAGTAAATGCATTGAACGTCCACACACAAGAGAAAAAAAACCCGTAAATGTACTAGAAATGAGCCTCTTGCACATACGCAGATAGAGGAATGCTCGCTGGAACCATGGCGACAGCAGAGAAATACTCCCCAATGCCATTTGGCAATCACATTATGGTAAATGCATAATTACTGTAATTACGTATTTGCATTTCCTCCAGACAACTGGATTACAAAAGATCGCAGTTAACACCAGTTTCTGTCCATTTTCTGTCCAGTTTCTGTGCGGCGTCGTGTGAAAACGTGGGGCACAAATCCAGTTTCGGTCTGGATTTTGTGTGGATTAACCAGCAGATTTGCCCCCGTGTGATAACGTCCTAAGAGTCTATGATTCTAAGACCTGCTTCCCTTTCTTTTTTCCCTACTGTTGTGTTAAACATGCACTTATCTTTACATATTAAAATAGTGGCATAAATGACAATGTTAAAATAAAAGAGGATCCGTTTTCTTTCTCCATCCCCCACCCCCACCCCCAGAAATACTTGAAAAGTAAGAAAGGCTTTTCCAGAGAACGCAGATATTTGAGCGAATTGCTGGAGGGGACTGGAGAGTCAAGGCTGAATTAAATCAGTATATTAAAACATCCCTTCGTCCTCCTGTGGACTCATTTAGAGAGACAGTAGCCTGTCTCAGCAGCTTTGTGAACAACCCCAGTGTCCCATTTACTGTGGGAACTAGAGAGCTCATCCTGCAGTTTGCGACATCGTTCATTAATCTACTTTCCAGCTAGTTAAAACAGAACAACCTTTGGCCAACCTTCCTTTCCCCATCTCCGGGAAGCTTTGCTTTAAACTGCAATTACAATGGATTTATTTCACTGGAAGGCAAAGGGGAAAAGCTAAGCAATGGCAGTCCCTTTTTTGATCCCTTGTGCTTCTAAACATAATGACCAATTTGCTTAGTTACAGGTTATTTACAGCTTGCTCATACCATATAGGAAGCCTCCTTGCTCCATACTTTTCATGCCAGATCTTTATTTTAATAAAAGATAATTGGGAAAATGAGAAAAAGTTGTATTTAGCCAAGGTACAGAAAGGTGGAAAGCTTAACGGAGGCAGCAGGGAGCTTGTGTTAAAATGTTAAATAGAAGTACTAGTTTCCCGTCAATTTAAATATAAGTGGCTTTTTAAAAAAAATAATAAATAATTTGCTGCCAATTGTGATTAAAGTGCTGAATGATTGGAACTCTATTGCCCAGTATTTAGAACTAGGAATATTCCATTCATTATGAAAGGTGAAATGTAGATGAAGAGGGAGGGCTAGTATGTTTGGAAGGTTGGCTGGATTCTGTGCAAATTCACTTAATTTTGCACAAAGCAGAATTGGAGCACCCATGAGGAAAATGCTGTTGATGGCCAGGCTAATAATAAGGTGGACTAGAAGGTTTACCCGCATAAGTTAGTTCATCAGTTTATCCTCCTTTGGGAAGGGAAATAAACATAGACCTAAATCTAGTTGTTAGTCAAAGATAGAGTAAATCCAGTGAATAGATCAGGGGTAGGCAACCTAAGGCCCAGGGGCTGGATGCGGCCCCCTGAGGCCTTTGGACCGGCCCCAGGCCGGTCCTGCCGCCACCTTCCCCCACCGCCCACCATGATGATATTGATTAATGTTGTTATTACTTGTTCTTGGAGTTTTCTTGGCAAAATCTCCACAGGGGTCTTGCCATGGCTTTTCTGGGTCTGAGAGAGTGTGCATGCATATTTTTTTAATATTTTTTTTATTTTTTAAATATTTATTTATTTATTTATTTTTGGTGCTTCGGCCCCCCAATTGTCTGAGGGGCAGTAACCCGGCCCCCAGCTCAGAAAGGTTGCCTACCCCTGGAATAGATAGTCAGCCCTCCCTATCCATGGATTTTTTGTCCACAGATTCAGGAACATTGTTACCTTCAGGAACATTGTAGTGTCACAAAATCATTGCTGCATTCACAGTGTTCCCATCTAGAGCCCCTTCACACAACACAGGTATAGTGCTCAGATTCTCCTTTGACTGCCATGCCTGCTGTGGCATCCTCAGCTTTGTAATTTGGGGAACACTAGAGTTCTCTAACCAAATTCTACACTGCAGATCCCAGGATTCCATAGGATGGAAATATGGGCTCATTCAGACAACATAATTATAATGCTACATTCCACTTTTACTGCCATAAGAGTCTATAGCATGCAGCCATGGCAGCTAAAGTAGAATAGAGTCACACCCTATACCCCCATAGCCACAAATTCAACCATCCATGGCTTGATGAAAGTATTCAAAGCAAATATAAATTCCCAAAAGCAAATCTTGATTTTGCCCCTTGATATAGGCGGCACCAGTTTACTATGTCATATGTAATGGGACTAGAGCATCCATGGATTTTGGTATCCATGGGGGGTCTGGAACCAAACCCCAGCGAATATCAAGGGCCCACTGTAATAACACCATATCTGTGTAGCGTGAATGAGTCCATTGTAAAATCATAGTGCTATGATTGCTAGTGTGAAAGAGACCCTATGTGTGTGGTTCCAGCCATCATTTGCACAGCTCCTCTCCTGGTTCTGTTTATTGGTCACACTAGAACTCTTGGGATTGGCTCTTATATGTATAGGAATATTGTTGAAAGAAACAGACAAAATGTAGTCAGCCCTCCCTATCCATGGATTTTTTTATTCATGGATTCAAGAATCCATGACTTGAAAATATTTTTAAAATATATACATTCCAAAAAACAAACCTATTTTTCCATTTTGTATAAGGGACATCATTGTACTATGCCATTGTATATAATGCTTGAGCGTCCATGGATTTTAGTATCCATGGGAGGTCCTAAAACCAAACCCTAGCAGATACCAAGGGCTCACTGTACAATATATCTCAAGTCAGGATCAATCCTAGCCTATCTAAATAAAAGGGATCAGGTGGTGGGATGATGTGAAGGAGACTGGACAGCCACTGCCAGTCAGAAAAGCCAGTGTTGGTCTTGTCGGACAGATATGGCTGCCCTGACCTAAAACAGTTTAATTGAAGTAGTCACAATGCTTTCCAAATTGTTGGAGCAGCCTGGGTGGTTCCTGTTGAATTCTTCAAAAGTGACACAGAAATGAGATTTGAATCTTTCTCCCAAATGAATATCTAATGAAGGGGAAATTGCTTGTTTGTACTAACAAGGGCATAAGTCTCTGTAGGTTAATAGCCTTGTAAAGCCTTTTTAAGAAATCAATTATGCTTCGCTTGGATGCATTGCTGAATCTTTTGTCTGCAGTATGAGTTGTTATTTCCTCCTTCCCCCCTTTCCCACCTTCCTTTATGACATCTGTTTTACAATATACAAATGATGCTTGAAAGAGAGAAAAATTAGCTTAGAACAAAGATTGCAGTGCATGTGATGTGCAGCGTTGCTCTGTAATTTACCATGCCCTGGATCTGTAGATGTTATTTTTTCAGTGAAACACCTTTCAGAGATTTAATTGTACCTTCTGTTGTAACAACAATTAGGGGGGAATTTCGAGAGCTCTTTTGACGCAGACAAAGGTGTGGGGACCATTGTCATCGCGAAGCCCCTCGATGCTGAGCAGAGGTCGGTGTACAACATGACTGTGGAAGTCACCGATGGAACAAATGTGGCAAGCACTCAGGTAGCACACAGTTATGATATGTACCTCTTTTCTTATCCAAAAGAAAGCCAGTTCACATGTGATGTGTTTAGGTTGTGTAGCTAAGGCTTGGATTTGAGTGTTATGAGAGACCCATTGAGAACTCACTCACAATGAGCCAATAATGGTATTTAATTGCCTTTATACCAGATGTGGGCAACTGAGTGAGGAACTAGGTCCAGTTGTTGCCCCTACGATGCCCCTGTGTGCTGCACATACATATCATGGTGAATTGGAAGTGATGTTGAATGTTATGGAAAATAAACATGGGAGATTACTTCACATGGCTTTAAATTTGGATTGTAGTCATAAAATAGGGCTTTTGGCAATATTTATCATGCAACGTTGCCTCCGACCTGTAGCTGCTATGTATGCCAAGTGTGGTTATGGCGTCCTTTTTCACTGATGAGGAAAACCCATCAGTAAGCTACCAGTTGCACTGCAGTCCCATTAAACCTCATGTGCAAAACACCACTGCTTCAGCAATTGCCAAATTGCCAGTTCCATTGGTGTCACAGTGTCCTCCTCTCCCATTGTCCCCCCCACGATTCCCAAGCAGCTCAATTCCTTTTTTTTAAAAAAAAAATTATTATTTTTCTTTTTAAAATTTAAATTGCATCACCAGCACTTCAGAATGGTGTTTACAAAGAGTAAAAAATAAAACAAAACAAAATGAAAGGCATGCTGGGTAGGGCATAGGGCAGGGAGGTGGGTTAAGGGAGAGTCACAAAGAGATGTGATGGCAGCAGCAGCTACCCCAGTTGCGCTGTTGAGCATCATTGTGCTTTGGGGATGTTGAGAAGACGTTCAAGGTTTGAGGACTACATGCAACCCTCAGACTGAACTTCCCCCACCCCAGCTTTGTGTCTTACTTTACATGGTGATCTACAAATTGCTTAGGAAATGGCTGGGAATGCTCATTTATTCATTCTCTGTTGTAAAATTCTACAATAAACAAGGTTTTTAAAAATATATATATTTATACACACACACACACACACACACATCTTTAGTATAAGTGATTATCTGTACTGCCTATTTTGTTTTATTTTGCATTATGTCTATGTGTGGGTTGTTTTCATTGTATTTTAATATTGTATTTTAGTATTTTATATTATTTAATAGTTATGAATGTTTTATTCTATAACTGTTTGTAAAGTGCCATGTACATCATATAAATAAATGATGATGATGGTAATACATTGTATAAATAAATTATAACAATAGCAGTAATATAAGCTATAGTTCACCCATTATTTAGCAACCCACTTGCAGTAATATCTTTCCAGTATATTACTGGGCAAATCCATGTCCATGAACTCGGGCTACAAAGATCAAGGAGGTGTAGGCCTAAAGTGATGGAGTGCAGAAGGATTAAGCATTCTTCTCCTACCTACCCTTTACATTGCACCACCAGCCCCCTTTTGTAGTGGGTAAATAGCAGCTGGGATTCTCCAGACAATTTACCATGTGGATGGTTTCTCTTACTTGGAATATGTCAAGTGAAAGTCAATATGACCGTTAATGCTATATACCATTTGGGTTGTGCTTTTTTAAAAAAACAAAAACAAATAATATCTTATTGTGAAAAAGAAGCAACATTTATACTTATATTTTTCAAATGGCCACACGCTAGGATGAGTCTTTGCCCTTGAAAAAGATCAGTAATGGCCTTCTGACAGTCCTTAAAGGCCTCCTTCCCCATCACAGCATGTTACGGTTTGCCTTTTAGTCCTAAAAACCACCTGCAGTTCCAATGACACTTGCCAAAAAAGAAGAGTGAGGGAATAATTCTGAAATAAGTGGGTGGTTGTAAGAAATCACCCTATCAGTCAGTTTGCTTCTTTTAAAATTCCTGTCTTGAAGCAGCACAACTAGAATTACAGGGCCAACCTGTGGGATGTAATTTCATTCTCTCCCATGCCACCTGTCCATCCTTGAATTTTATTTTATTTTATCGGCATCTCCCCCCCCCCCCCCCCCCCCCCCCCCCCGCCCAGCTAGACAGTTGGAGGTGGTAAAAGACCTCGTAAAAATGCCAGAGATATTTTGCTTCAGTAATGTGATCGATGCTATGGATCTGTTGAACAGCTCTAGTTTTTTCAGTAACAACACTCTTGCCCTTCTATTACAGTTTCCCCCCTTCTTAAAAAAAACATTATGACTTCCTTTGACCCTCCCCAGCCTCTCCACATAGCACATTACTACTAGTAAAGGGAGTCAAATGTCTGTGATTTAAAATTCACACAGGGGTTATATTACTCGTGTGTTAGCTTTGATGGCAGTTAACCAAAAAATCTAAAGAGACTTTTGGAAGGCACTGAGCCCTCCTCTATAAATTCAGGGAGATGGAGTGAATAAGATGTAGGATTTTTTTTAAAAAAAGGATCTAACTTGACTCTCAGGGTGAGGACTTTGAACAATTATGTTATTTGGGATAATCAACTGTTTTTGGCCATCATCTTCCATTTGTGGTAGGATGACCACTCCTATCCTTGCTTCTCTGTCAAACATTCTGCCCTATTGTGGGCTTCTTTGGGATCTCAAGCAGGACAATGACAGCGGCAAGGAAAATGTTGATTTACTTGATTTATTATCCAAGTGTGAGTATAAAGGGGCTTGTCAGATTGATTAAATTCAACAAAGACTGAGCCAGGAGGACCTGTGCCAATAAGGGGTTTTGTGTAGTTTCTCTGCTCAGTTCTTTACTGCTCCAGGCCATGCAGTAATTTACAGAGGGCTGGATTTGTACATGCCAGTTCCTTCATCATTCAAAAATGCTTGAAAACAAGCAGCTTCATTGCTTCTTTTGCTTGAATGTAACCCAGGGCTACAATGGCTGCCACAGTAAACCATGTAACTCAAGGATTGTGTGCAAAATACTTGCCCCATTAAACTAAGTACTCTTTCACCCATTACTTCCCACACAGCCCAGAGGAGGTTGAGACCGAAAACTCTGGTTGTGCTTTTGATTAACAAGGGGCTGGTTCACACTACATAGTGATAGCACTATGATTCCACTCTGAGTCCTATAGTTCCATGCTGTGGAATCCTGGGATTTGCAGTTTAGGGAAGGGCATTTAGAATTCTCAGGGCCTTTGCAGACTGCCAGAAATAGTGCAAATTGAGTTCACTTTAAGGGTTAGGGTTAGGGAATCATGGGAACTATTTTATCGTGGCACCAGAGCTCTCTGACAGAGAAAGGCTTAATGTCACAAGGAAAAAAAAACAATTCCCATGACTCCCTAGCACTAACCCTAACCCTTAAAGTGGACTCAATTTGCACTATTTCTGGCAGTCTGCAAAGCCAGTCAGTCAGAGAGCTTAAGTATCTCACCAAACTACAAATTATAGGATTCCATAGGATGTTTCCATGGGAGTTAAAGTGGAAGCATAGCATTATAATTTTCTACTGTAAAAGGACCCCAGAGTTTACCATATCATCTGAATCTAGAACTGTAATCAACATATGTTGTGGTTAGTTTTAGAAAGTCAACACAAGAAACAATAGTTTGAAGTTGGCTTCTTTTAAAATCATCATAATTAATGTTAACTAATGTTTGGCAATTCAGATGACATGAATGGATTAATTAATTAAAAGCTGATAGTTCTGAATGCCTCTTTCCAGCCTGACATAAAAAAGAGGTAGACTGTGCAGGTTGAGGAGGAGAATAGACTCATTCGTGCTTCACCAGATCATAGTTCAGACTGTATTCAAGAAACAAACCAATGTAGTATGGACTTTTGAAAATAGAATGGCACACATTTCTTATACCTGGAACTTTCCCCTATTTCTATGTGTTTTGATGGAGGGGCGGAGCAGTAGTTTTTTCAGTGTAATGAGGTTCACCATTTTTATGGACATTTCAAAGATTCAGACCAAAATAGGCTTGGCTGAAAGTAAGGATGGGTAAATCTGTTGGTTTGATTTGATTTCTCCAATGTTCATGTTCTCTATCTGATTTATGAAGAAAACTGAAAGTTTAGGAAAGGTCAAAAAGCAAGACAGACAAATCCCAGCCATCCCAGCCATCCCAGATAATCTGTGTAGAAAAAAAATTGGGTTTTTTGTGGGAGAGGGGGTTGTTGATAATTTTTGTGGGTTTTTCGGGCTGTGTGCCCATGTTCTAGAAGAGTTTCTTTCTGACGTTTCGCCAGCATCTGTGGCTAGCATCTTCAGAGAGTCTCTGAAGATGCTAGCCACAGATGCTGGCGAAATGTCAGAAAGAAACTCTTCTAGAACATGGCCACACAGCCTGAAAAACCCACAAAAACTATGGATGCCAGCCATGAAAGCCAACGACTTCACAGGGGTTGCTGATGTTTGCATTGTCTTTTGTGACAACATTGCGATCTTCCCTCACCTCTGGGTGTGTGTACGCTATAGAAAGAATGCAGTTTCACACCACTTTAACTTCAGTAGGTCCATCCTACAGAATCCTGGGATTTGTAGTTTGTGAGCCACTAGCACTTTTTTCAGAGAAGGCTAAAAACTTTGTAAACCTACAAATTCCAGTATTCCACAACACGGAGCTACAGCACTTGAAGTGCTGTCAAACTGCATTATTTCTGCAGTGTAGATGCACCACCTGCCAGCAAGTTGATACCTGAGCTGAGCCCAAACAGATCTCCCACATCTCTGCTGCTTACAGCGCTGAAAGCAATATTAAACAAATGGGTCCTTTTCTTTCTCCCTCCCATCCCATCCTCTGAAGGATCCTGCTTAATTCAACTGCTTAAAAGGTTGTTCTACAATTACACCATGGCTCCAACAAGCAATTAGCCAAGAGATTTCTTTTAGCTCCAAAGGTCAATGAAGCAGTTCTTGGCATGCATCCATTTTGCATTCAGGCCTCAACTGAAGGTACTCTTGATGGGCAACATCAGAAGCAGCTTTGGAAGCACAATTGTCTGCCCTGGATTTTTATCTGCTTTGATTTAATTGTATTCCTTCCAGACTTTTCAATTGCAGATTTCTCACCACCACCCCCATACAGCATCTTTGCTAGTGCTCTGAGTTTTAGCCTAGAGGGTGCAAAGAACCTTTATTTGAAAATGCCTTAACTGTGGGAAATAGGAGGTGAAAGGAGAAGAGGCAACCATTTCTACTAAAGCAACATCTCTTAACTAACTAAAGGTGTTCCTGTCTAATTGTCACAAATAGATTATAACCTGTGTCCTAATAGCAGTACTTGAGATAGCAGGTGAGGATGAGGAATTGTTCCTTCATGGGAAAAGAAATATTTCCCATGTTGCTGCGTGTGGAAAAAAAATGTGTGAGTTGCCAGCTACAATCTGAAGTAGCAATGGCCTTTTCATCTCATCTGTTCTTTCTGAGAAATAGGCTTCACAGTGTGAGGAGAAATGGGCAAATGGTTTAGAACTTACTAAAGTGTAAGAGTAATGTATTCCCTATTACCATGTATGAATGTGGGAGCTGGACAGTTAAGAAAGCATATAGGAAGAAAATCAATTAATTTGAAGTGTGGTGCTGGAGAAGAGTGCTGAGGATACTATGAACAGCCAAGAAGACAAACAAATAGGTCCTTGAACAGATCAAGCCAGAAATCTCTCTGGAAGCCAAGATGACTAGATTGAGGCTGTTGCACTTTGACTACATTATGAAAAGGCACAACTCATTGGAGAAAATAATGCTAGAAAAGGTGGAGGGAAACAGAGAGGAAGGCCGCATGCTAGAAGGATGGACTCTATAAAAGAGGTCACGGGAATGAATTTGCAGGAACTGAGCAGAGCAGTGGATGACAGGGAATCTTGGAGATCTCATCTGCAGGGTTGCCATGGGTCGAGATCAACTCAAGGGTGGATAACAACAACAACAAAATGTAAGATACTGGGTCAATTTTCAATAAGAATTTGAAAAGCAATCGTATTCCAAATAAAAATTGCTAGTTTTTTAAAAGTGTAACAAGATTATTATTGGTAACATTTTGTTTAGCTGGATCATTCATGTGCCATTTTGATGGTATAACAGACACATTTTAGGTGCCCTATTTAATAATGTGGAAGAGTATCATAGATACATATTGAAAAGTTGAAAAGTTTCAGACAAATGGATGGATTATCCAAAATGCAATGTTAAGTGGCTAACCCTTCTAGCACAGTTTGATCTAAATATATAGCTATTTAAATGTACAAGCCAGATGCAACAATTTTTATTACTGTATTTCTTGCGTAGTTTTCTCAAACACATACTCAGTTCAAGTCTGGGAACCATAAAACAAAGCTAATATTTATGATATAACACAACCATTATAAAAATAAACTGGCTTACCCAGGGCTCTTATGAGTCCATGGTTGGCTAGGATTTTAACCCAAATGCAAAGCTGACATACTATCCTCTTGATCACATTGGCATTCTCACTGATGCTTGGTGCAGGTAACTCAAACAAGCAAAACAGCAAAACCAAAACATCTAGTGACCCACCTCCATGAAGCAAATGGGAATAAAATGGCATCAAATTAGAACATAGTTTGGATGACTTAATCCAGAACACCAAAAGCAACTCAAACTGGCAAGCTTCCCAGTGCTTCCATTGTTAAACTTCACTATTGGGTTGTGGTTATTGTTTATTTCTTCTAACAAGAAAAAAAAGACTCAAATAAAACTAATCAAAGCAAGAGGGAGGAGGGAGGTTCTGTTGAATAGCAGGAATAAAACAAAAATGTTTCATAGAGTACATGGGGACCAAAAGACTAACCTAAAGGAAGCCAATCCTAGAATGGTTCTTCTGGGACACAGCTCTCACTGGTCACCACAGTAGCTTTCCTTTGTTCTTACATTTGAAAATTTGTTATTGTGAGGAGGACCTGGTGAAGCAGGTACATGAACATGGGAAAGGACAAAGATCTCTAGAGGGAGATACCAGCTGGGAAGTGGGAAGCCCAGCAGGAGGGGAACTAACAGAGCCACAAGGTATGAGACTGCCAGGAGGAAGGAAAGGAGAGAGACTCCCTGGAAGACCTGTGGGAGTGGGCTGAGGTTTCCAAAGAAGTTTGGCTGGGAGGAAATGGAAAAAGTAGCGAACTCCACAAATTGAGGAGAGCAGGCAGGGGAAAACCCAGGGGAGAGAGGCTCCCTTCAGAAGTAAAGAGATATCTTTTTTGCATTCATATGTTGGAAGCAGGAGGGAGGGTAACAACACTTTTTCTGCTGAGTTGTTTGACAGGCGAAATATCCCCTCCCCTCTTTTTTTTCTTGGGTTCTGGAATCTTAGTCACAAAGAATAATAAAAAATCAAACATTAACCAACAGCTAATGTGAAGAAAGTACTTATTGCTCATGGATTCCTATGCTAGAGCAGGCCCAAACCCCCTGCAAAATAGAGAGGAACCACTGAATAAAGTGGTACATGTGCAACTCTGTGATTGGAATCCTGTTGGTTAGACCCAACTAAATCTACTGCATCAACTTTTGGATGGTAATTCAACACATAGATAAGTCCATTAATTCAATGGCTCTACTCACTTGAATCTAAAATTAGGATATAGGCTCATGTGAAATGGTAAAATCTATGGGGATGTCCTTATGCAACCATTGACCAAATACAGTCAGCCCTCCATATTCATGGATTCCTTATCCACAGATTGAACTATCCATGGCTTGAGAATACAGTCACCCCTCCATTTTCGTGGGGATCCATTCTGGACCCCCCGCGAAAATGAAAAATTGCAAACCAGAGTCCATTGGCTTGAATGGCTGTGCGCTCCCATGCAGGGTCCTGCATATGTGCCATTTTGTCTCTCAGCGCTTGCTGTCTGCAAAAGACCGAGGGATGCTAACGGCAACACCGTGAATGCCGAGGGACAAGTGTATTCCAAAAATATATAAATTCCAAAAAGGAAACCTTGATTTTGCTATTTAATATAAGGGCCACCATTTTACCATGCCACTGTATATCATGGGATTTGAGCACCCATGGATTTTGGTATTCACAGGAGGCCTTGGAACCAAACCCCAGTGGATTCCTAGGGCCCACTGTATATCCATGGCATAAAAGTCCAAAGAAAGGTATGACTGCATGATTAATAGAAGTTACACAGAGGTATAACACCAACATAATTCTAGCCAATACACTGCTCTTTCCAAAAGCTCCAGGGAGAGAAAGCATCTCTCATTTCCTCCTAGAGCATGAGGTAGTTCCTCTTCCACCACCATCATTTTAACTGAAACAAGTCAGGAAAGAAACACTCACGAACTTACAACATCTGTAAAGGGCCTGGAGAAGCACATATTTTCCTTATTGGCCAAACACTGTAAGGAGACACAACAGGTCAAGAAAACACATTGCATGTCCCTTAGAAACCATAGGTCAGGACTCACTAGTCTGAGCAACAAAATATCGCAAACACTTTCAAATCTACTAAGCCATTGGAACTTGATGGAACACAAATATTAATGGTTATATTTCCCACCATTACCACCTCCCTCATTTCTCCTCTGTATCCATGCAAGAATGAATTCTGGCACCTTGTTAAAGCAGAAGTGATAGCATGGTGGTCCTTTCCCCTTCAGTTCTCCATCCATCACTTTGAGAGCTGACTGTGGTAATAATAATCTGCAAGGGCAATGTGCCACTTGTATATCAATATTGTTTTGACAAATCAATGTCTGTCATGAATTAACTCACCAGAGAATTCTTTTAGTCTGCTAATGAACCAGAGCCAACATTTGGATCCAGGAACAAAGAACTCTCTGTTAACTGTCAGGAGGTTGGTTTCTCGTTGATCTGTTCTGAGAATAAGTGGCAAAACCAGGGAAGGGGGTCCTGAGGAGAGCTTTCACATGAATGAGGCAATAGAAGCATGCCAAAATTTGTGACCAATCTGCGGGCAAGAACAGGAGGAAGTGATTCAAACACAGAGGGAGTATTGACTAGACAATGGGTGAGAATTTGTTGGGATTTCATTTTGCTGTAAGCTAAGTCAACATCCCCCAGACCTGAGCATGGACCAAGTGCAATTTTCAGCCAGAGGTCTGAACATTTATGAGATTGTGAGATAGTTAGTACCAAACATGTGTCTGAAGGGTTTTTAATGTGGATCTACACTGTGAACAGTTACAGCCTTTTGATACAAAACGGTGTTGCCTCCATCCGATGGAATCCTGGAATTTGCACTTTGCATGGTGCTCAGACTTATCTGTTAGAATGTTCTAGTGCCATTGAAGTATAGCAGAGAATTCTAAGTACCTCGCCAAATCCCAGGATTCCATAGAATGTAGCTGTGACAGTTGAAGTAGTATTGAACTGCTCTACCATGTAATATGGATTCCAATCTTACAATATGAAGTGTGCTTAGAGAAACACATACACACTTTAGTCAGTGGGAGAAGGCATACGGAAATGTGTACATCTGAAGAAGGTGCATAAAATGTGCCATAAAGAGAAGTACAATTTGCATTGCAATAAAAAAAGCTCTTTAGAATCCAATACTGATCCAAAAAGGAACAAACTTTGAAGTCGAAATTGGAGAATTTGTCAAGGTTGACATCTAGTGCATTTACTCATCTGTAGTGGACAAATTGCAGCAATACTTAGATAAAAGCAGAAGTTTTGGGAAAGAAGGCAAAACTTTTGTGTTGTATTTGAGAACCAAAGTAAAACACTGATCAGCTGTAAATAAAGCACAGTTAGATAAAATAAAGCAACCTGCCATATGTATAATAAAGTTATACATTCTTAATGGATAGATAACATTGATAGGGTTGACAACCCCTGTGCCCAGGTCACCCAGGTGTCTTTACACTACAGACAGCTCCAAGAATCTACCTTTAAATGCTCCCAATATTTTCCACTTCTCCTCAACTCATACATGCTGCCAAACACCCTGAGGCTATTTTTGTTAGCATTTCTTCAACCCAGCTCTCATAATTGAGGCTGGGCTTACATATTCATGCCCTGAGGACAAAATGTTTCACAATTTAAGGATGTCTTCATTAGCCATATCTTTGGGTGATGTCTGTGAATCCAGTCAGCTGATGTTCAAACCATTATGGTGTTGATCCTCTGGAAGTAATTGGAGTAGTTGAGAATCAGGTTTGTTGTTGTTATGTGCCCTCAAGTCAACTCACACCCCTCTCATAAGGTTTACTTGAGAAAATTTAGTTGGAATAGTTGGCCAATTGCCTTCCTCTCAGGAAGACAGAGTAACATGCCCAAGATCACCCAGTGGATTTCCATGGCTGAGTGGGGATACGAGCCCTGGTTTCCCAAAGCCTAAGGCTCCTGCCACACTGCAGAATTAATGCAGTCCGACATCACTTAACTGTCATGGCTCTATGCTATGGAATCCTGGGGATTTGTAGTTTATTATAGCACCAGAGCTATCTGACAAAGAAGGCTAAATATCTCACAAAACATCAAATTCCAGGATTCCATAGTGTTGAGCCATGGCAGTTAAAGTGATGTCAAACTACATTAATTATGCAGGGTAGATGCTGCCCTAATCTAACATTGAGACCCCAACTCCATGCTGCCTCATAGAATTAGGTTTACCCTAGTGCAACCCCAAATGGGACACATCTTCATTAATGGTTATTATACCTTTCTGACTGTTTTTAATGTCTGACTGTTTTTTTAGTGGTATTTTTGTTGTTGGTGGTGGTGGTAGTGGTGGTGGTGTTTGTAAAGAGCAGGGGTAGGCAACCTTTCCCCTTTAAGGGCCGAGAGACTTCAGCTCCCAGAAGCCTCAGCCATGTTGTCCAATAGTCCCATGCTGTCCAATAGCTCCTGGGATTCTGGGAGCTGAAGTCCCTCAGCCCTTAAAGGGGAAAGGTTGCCTACCCCTGGTCAAGAGTAATGATAGTAAATGACATATTTAAAGGTGACTCTTAAAATATTTGAGCAGAAAATCATCTGAAGTGAGCACATGCTGGTTTTGTTTTTCTCTGCAGATATACAGTGACTGTGATCTCTTCCAACTTTATGATTCTATGAATCTTCTCTATCTGATTTTCTCCCTACCTCCAGCCATCTCTCTTTCCTTCTAGCTTTTTTCCCCATTAAGACTAGTTCCCTGAAATTCAAAGTACATTCCTAGTTTTTGTTTTGTTTTTAAAGGAGCTATGGAACCTTTAAAAAATTTAAGACCTTACCATTTGAGACTGAGTTCCATATACACTTAAGTTTTTAAAAAACAATGAGTCATAACTATTCAAAGATTAGGTATGTGAGAATCTGTCAGCTGATTTTTATTATATTTAAAACCTCACCAATATGCTTACTCTCTCCAAGTTCCATATCAAGTTTGAGACTTCTGAAATGAAAATTCATTATCCATTTTCCAAATGCATGCAGTGCTTTATGCATTCCCCCCATTAATTAAAAACAAATTTGTGTGCACATCTCAGTTATACAGATTTTTACTTGTGTGCATTTGTTTCCATGTGGGACAGAAAAGAAAGAAAAAATAGATTGCAGTTTCCTCCTGTTGATTGGTGCAAGGAGAAAATACATGCTCACTTTTCTAAAGAGTTTTGTAAAACACTGGTTGAATAAATACATAGAAAATCTTGGTGAATATGCACATGTGTTGCATCCCAGCCCTACTCAAGAAATGAAAAAGCAAAGACCAGTTTCTCCTTGAATGTACATTGCTACTGTAATGAAAACAGTGAGTACAAAATAGCCCATATTTAAGGCACAAGATGCGTCAGAGCAAGTTGGGTTCTGCTTGGTGTCTGGATGAGAAACCATTTGGAAAGCCGTAGGCTTTCGTGGCCGGCATCCATAATTTTTTGTGGGTTTTTTGGGCTGTGTGGCCATGTTCTAGAAGAGTTCCTTTCTGATTTTTCGCCAGCATCTATGGCTGGCATCTTCAGAGAAAAAAGTTCTCTGAAGATACCAACCATAGATGCGGGCGAAACATCAGAAAGAAACTCTTCTAGAATATGGCCACACAGCCCGAAAAACCCACAAAAAACATTTGGAAAGCCCTTCTTTGTGACCTTAAATTCCATGAAGAAAGAAGGGGAGAATAAAAGTGCAAAATAAATACAAAATAAATCCAGTGAATAGTTGAGGAGAAATGATTAAACAAGACAGTTGTCCCTGATCAAGTGGGAATAAATGTGCTCTTTGAAAACTGTCTCTCTTTTTTATACATGTCTCATCCCAAACAACAGTTAGGATAACACAGTGCTCCCTAGCAACAACCTTGATTTATTTGTTTCAGCAGCTGACAGCAAAGAATTGTCACCTAATTTTGCCTCTAGGTGGGAATAGATCCTTTTCTCAAGGGAGATGAAGGCAGAAGTGGTCAAGATACACATGGTCTTCACACAAATCCCACTTTTATACACATGCTTTGCAGAATTCTCTGATGTTTATTATTATTAGCAATAGTAGAAATACCAATATCATGAAGTTTTCAAAGCTCCACTCCACTGTTCGCTTCCCTCTTTCTTTCCCTCCATTGTGCCTTTCCTCCCTGTTCGTGCTCTTTTTCTTTTAACAGCAATTTTCTCCCTCTGCTCAATTTTCTCCCTCTTCATTCTTCCTTTTTTCTCTACTCATTCTCCTCCCCCATTAGCAGTTGGGATGACTTTCTTTCTGCTTCTCTCTTAACTGTCAGAAGAGTTCAGACAATGGAATACCTAGAGGCCCTCTCAAGAAATTAATATCCTAGTCCTCAGTGCAGGTTCATCTCTAGGAAAGTTTGGGAAATGTGCAACATAAATGACTGAAGATGGTACTGCAGTCTACAGTCAGTTTTTAATTAACTAAAATTAATTAATCCTCTGTAGCAGTAGAATCATAGAATCATAGAATCAAAGAGTTGGAATAGACTACAAGGGCCATCTAGTCCAACCCCCCTGCCATGCAGGAACTCCCAATCAAAGCATCCCCGACAGATGGCCATCCGGCCTCTGATTAAAGACCTCCAAAGAAGGAGACTCCACTACTCTCCGAGGGAGTATGTTCCACTGTCGAACAGCCCTTACTGTCAGGAAGTTCCTCCTAATGTTGAGGTGGAATCTCTTTTCCTGGAGCTTGCATCCATTGTTCTGGGTCCTAGTCTCTGAGGCAGCAGAAAACAAGCTTGCTCCCTCCTCAATATGACATCCCTTCAAATATTTAAACAAGGCTATCATATCACCTCTTAACCTTCTTTTCTCCAGGCTAAACATCCCCAGCTCCTTAAGTCGTTCCTCATAGGGCTTGGTTTCCAGACCCTTCACCATTTTAGTTGCCCTCCTTTGGACATGCTCCAGTTTCTCCATATCCTTTTTGAATTGTGGTGCCCAGAAGGCCTGACCAAAGCAGAATAGAGTGGCACTATTACTTCTCTTGATCTAGTAAGGTAGTTTAAGATCAGAGGCTTCCTTGAGATTCATACCAAGTTTCTCATTTCACCATGTTCATGTTTCATGGGGTTGGATCTCTGATAGGAATTTAATATATATATATATATATATATATATATATATATATATATATATATATATACATATTAATAAAACATACACGTACATAATTAAACAGATACATGCACATACATATAGACATTATTAAACATAGTCCCCGTTCCTCCAAGCACCATTGTTTATTATTATTATTATTATTATTATTATTATTATTATTATTGTTGTTGCTGGGTCCTCAGGCATCAAAAGCCCATGCCTGCGACCTCTCTCCTCGCCATCACACTGGAAGTCTCCCCAAGTGCAGGCCATGTTGATGTCTTTGGTTAAAGGAGAGTAAACTAGAGATACAAGAAATTATTCATTTGGGTTTATATTTTCAATGACATGACATTTTTAAATCTCTTGAGCTGAGCAGGCCTTACTCCCAAGTCAATGGATATAAAGTTGTAACCATAATGTGTGTTATGTGATGATGATATAACTAACATTATCATTTATCATTTAAACCCAACAAAAATGGGATTAGGACTTTGATTTTGTATTTGCTTCCCTCTGCAAAAAAAGGAAGAGGTTTTGTTATGATGTGGCAAACCAAATCCTGAATAGCGTACTCAATTTAAGTGCACTTATAGGACTTTTTCTTAGTTGAGGCCAGTAGAGTACCCCAGTGTGTATTAACACAACTCAGGCCATAGTAAGCAAGGAATATTTGTCTTCATTAGCACTGTAGATTTTGCAGGATAAATCTCCCTTGCCTCTACCACTCCCTTCTTCCTCCACAAATCTAGGTACCACTTCTTCCCTTCTTAGTGCTCCCCCAGCCCCAAAAGGCTCACAAAACAACCCCTCCTCGAGGCTACCTTGGCTTCCTAAGTAACATATAATAATCTTAACTTAGAGAGAATTTTATTACAACTGCCTTCCAGACTGTTCCCAAGATGGGTCATTACAGGCAATTTGGGGAGGGGGGATTGTTTATGCATTTTCTGGTAAAGGATTTTACAAACGTCTCAGCTGACATCGTAGAAAGCTAATGTTTCATGTCTCTCTCAGGGCAACCTCTTTTCATAAAATACTGTTATAATAGCATATAAGTAAATCTTTTCCTCCATTAAAACACAAAGTGTGGGTGTAAGTGACTGGGCTTGAACAAAAGCCCTGTAAATACTTTTGAGTACACATCCTTTCCATTCACCCACCTACCCCCTGTACATACTTGAAAAGTGTGGGTAGGGTTTTTATTAGTTTCTCCCACCCCACAGATTTTTTTTTTCAGTGCTCACACTCAGCATGCCATGACTGTATGTACATGAGAAAAACAGCTGCAAGTTGCTGGCAGACATTCTGTCTGCTTTAAGATGGCTGCTAGTAGTAATGGAAGTTCATGATTTTGACCACTCTGCGCCAGCAGAGCCAACAGTGGTACGAAGGATATAAACAGTTTGTTTTCAGAATAAATATGGCTGAATTAATGAAGCAACCTGTGCAACATCAAACCAGTTTTGACTTTGGTGGTGCTGTGGTCCATAGAGGAGAAAACACCCACCCACTTAGCCTGTAGTCAATTCACCCACTACTCACCCAATGTATGACCTGGGAGGATATTGTAGAAATTCTTCTTACTGAATCCAAGCAGAATCTTTCCTTTCCTGCCCTTCTCAACACTGTGCTGGGCAGGTGAGTGGCTTGGGCTCTGTCTTCATGAGCCAAATAAAACATTCTCATCCCATCCTTTTGGTGGGGAGTCTGGACAATGCATGGCCCAAATGCTAGTGCTGGTGTGAACAGTCTGGACAATGTCCACCCTGTTCAGCACCAAACTTGGGGTAACCTCCTCCTCCCCTTACAACAGTTTTTAAAAATTCACTGTTTGCTCCAGATATTCCCGGAAGAACTGGAGCCTTCCATTGTGGTGCTGGGAAGCTGTTCACACATGCATCCCACTGTGCTGCTTGGTGTGGCTGCCAGGGCAGCAAGCCACTCACCCTGAGGTCAGGACAAGGCATCCAGCCATGTTATTGATGCTAGGCACTAGATTCTGACCTCAGAGTGATTTGTTCCCACCCTGTTGGCACAGTGGGTGCATGTCTGAACACCCCGTGGCACAGTGGGTGCATGTCTGAACAGCTGCCCAGTGTCAGAAGGGAGGGCCCCAGGGAATGGGAGGAGATTGGGGCAGCTTTGGGATCAAGATACTCCAGGCTGCCCCCAGCGCATTCTGACTTGTGCAGGCAGAGCCTTGGTCTATTGCAGCCAAGCAATTTACATCAGCGGGTCAAAACCCTGTTTGTTACATGGGATTATCTGTGTGAATAGTAGATTGCATGTTCAGTTAGGGCATGAACAAGCTTAGATGTGTATATGTGTTTGTGCATATTGCTATTACTACAGCTAAAAGTAAGCAAAACATATGGCCAGCTACCAGATTAGTAACAACGTACAGAGGATCTTAGAGTCATGAGCTGATGATAATAGAATGAGAAATTTCAAAGGCCGCCTAATCCAACATCCTACTCATTGCAGGAAGTTCAGAGTGGGAGCATCCCCAACAGACCACTCTCCAGCCTCCACTTGTACATTTCCAGACAGTAAAAGAGATTGCAATCTGCTATGTCCTAGGAAATTGGCTCCACCATCAAACTATTCTAACTGGAAATAGATTTGTCTGAATATTCACTAGAAAGCTACCTTGCTGTAACGTGAACCAATCATGTCTGGTTCTCCTTTCTGGAACAATAGAGACAACGGACCTTTGCAGACTTCCAGAAATAGTGCAAATTGAGTCCACTTTAACTGCCCTGGCTCAGTGCTAGGGAATCATGGGAATTGTATTTTTTTTCTGAGACATTGAGCCTTCTCTGTCAGAGAGCTCTGGTGCCGCAATAAACTACAGTTCCCATGATTCCCTAGCACTAAGTCAGGACAGTTAAAGTGGACTCAATTTGCACTATTTCTGGCAGTTTGCAAAACACTTTTATCTTTATACTCTCCTTTGTAAAAGCCTTTGAAATTTTTGAAGAACCTTTCCATATCCTTCCTTAATTTCCCAGCTGTCTAGAGCTATATTGGTGAAATAAGGATAATGTGGATTTAAATGGTCACTATTCTGTGAAACGCAGTAGACCATCCTGTGCATCTTGTCAACCAAGCCTAACTCACAAGCTTGTGGTAAGGAGATTGGCAGTTTGGCAATGGCAGTTTGGATGGAGGGGTGGTCTTTCATCTGTTTCTGGGCCTAGCCATGACGGAGCTGTGCTTGCTTCTTCTCACCTTCTGTGGCCAGGGCAATGGAAGTTGGGATGGAGAGAGGGCTTTTTATCTGCATCCGAGTCTAGACATGGTGGAGGTGTGCCTGCCTCTTCTTCTCTCCTTCTGAGGCCAAGGCAATGGCAGTTGGGATGGAGGGAGAACCTTTCATCTGCTTCTGAGTTTAGACATGACGGCCAGGGCAAAGGCAGTTTGGATGTGTGTGTGAGAGAGGGGGGCTACTTTTTATCTAATTCTGGGCCTAGGCATGATGAAGCTATATCTGTCTCTTTTTCTAAGACCAGGGCAATGCCAGTTTGGAGGGAGGGAGGGAGGGAGGTTTTTTCATCTGCTTCTGAGTTTAGGCTCAGTGAAGCTGTGCCTGCTTCTTCTTCTCTCCCTTCAAGGCCAGGGCAACGGCAGTTGGGATGGTGGGAGAGCTTTTAATCTTTCACCTAATGACAACAAGTTGTTTTTAAAAGTAGCAAAAATATGTTAACTTTAAAAGTAGCTTTTCTGATTTGGTGAATATCATATTCTGTTAACTATCTTAAACTCTAAACATGGTTAATACATTTTGCAGTGTAACTCACTTTGATGTGTGAATTTATCTGCTCTCCCCTCATTTTTTTTCCTTCCTCAATTGCAGGTCCTAATCAAAGTGCTTGACAACAATGATAATGGTCCTGAATTTTCCCACCCAAGTTACGATGTTACAATTTCGGAAGACATTCTGCCTGACACTGAAATCCTGCAAGTAGAAGCCATAGACAGAGATGAGAAACACAAGCTCAGCTATATCATTCACAGCAGCATTGACTCAATGAGCATGAGGAAGTTCAGAATGGATCCCAACACAGGAGTTCTGTACACTGCTGAGCGTTTAGACCATGAAGCTCAGGATAAGCACATCCTAAATGTAATGGTAAGAACAGATGATTGACTCTGCTCTCAGACACAATTGCTGACTATAAAGGTATATGCTTTAAAGCGGTGCCCCGAGTCTTTGGACCGGCCCTAGGCCAGTCCTGCCGCCGCCACTGCCGCTGCCCGCCATGATGATATTGATTATTGTTGTTATTACTTGTTCTTGGGGTTTTCTTGGCAAAATCTCCACAGGGGTTTTGCCATGACTTTTCTGGGGCTGAGAGAGTGTGCATGCATGCATATTTTTTTTTAAAAAAATATTTTTTTAAAAAATATATTTTTATTTATTTTTTTATTTTTGGTGCTTTGCCCCCCCAATTGTCTGAGGGACAGCAATCAAAAAGGTTGCCACTCTTGCTTTAATGGGTAGCCTTCTGATTGCTGTTTTTACAGACTTATGATAAGCAAAGATGTTTTAAAATTAGGTACATAAGAAGTAATTAATTTTCTTCCCTGCATTGCAGTGTATTTATTTATTCATCTGTTCATTGCTCACGCTCTGTAATGCTTAGTATGAAAGAGTTGTTATCTTATAAAATAGTTTCACCATCTTGAGGGTGAACATGGATGAAAAACTGTAATCTCCCAATGCCTGGGCCTGTTATCAGAGGTGACTTTCATAAAGAATTTCTCAAGAGACATTTTAGCATTTTTTCAAAAGCTGTTAACAAGGCGATTATCACTTTTCTTGCTGTGTTCAGCTCTTGAAAGCAAAGTGCCCTGATTTATCAAAGACTTCTGTCGGACTCTCTCAAGGTAGGAGATGCTGGTTCATGTGTCTAAATTACAGTGCAGAAATTGTTCTGCTGTGAAGTGGATGCTGAATGCTGAATGCTATGCATTAAAATTATTGTTCTCCAAATATTGTTCTTAAGAACTTCATAATTCACCGTGAATTTAATCTAGAGTGCCAGAACTCCTGAAAAAATGTTATCAAAATGGCAGATGAGTGAATCTCCCACATTCTGTTATGCTATTAGTTGGTTCATTCTGCTTCATATTTGCCATTCACCCTGCTTCTCAATCAGGCCTGCCGTCAACATCTGATTTCTTGGGGTACCTGCAGTATCACAGAATTGTAAAGTTAGAATGGACCCAACCACCACCTAGTCCAGCACCCAACCAATGCAAGAAATCTACAACTTCAAATCTATTTTTTAAAAAGGAGGAGAGTCTACCACCATTTGAGGCCACCCATTTTACTGTCAAAACAGTTCTTATTATAAGGTCTTTCCAATGTTTATTTGAAATTGCCTTTCTTGAAAGTGAAATCCATTAATTTAGGTGTAAATTACAGATGTAAATACTAATTCATCTCATTCTTGACAGCAGTAAAGCTGAAAAATCCATATATTCATCTCTGTACAGTTGAGAAAGCAAAGAATTATGTTTATTCACTTTGACAAAATAATAATAATAATAATAATAATAATAATAATAATAATAATAATAATAATTTTTATTTCTATCCCGCCCCTCTGCCAAGCAATCGGGGCAGCGTACAACATTACAAAATTACAAACAACAAAACAACTTGAAATCCCATCCCTCCTTTACCCACCCACCCATCCCCCAACATATTAAACAGAATCAATAACAATAATAAAATCAATAACAATAATAAAAATATTCAAATTTAAAAATACAAAAATTTCTTATCATTATAGTGCTTCAAGGACTGCGGATGGCAAAACAGTCCTCCGCGGCCACAGACTGCCGCCACCCACTGCCTGGTGCCGGTGGAAGGTGGAAATGGCGGATTTTAAATCCGCCGGCGTTCCTCCCGGCCACCTCGCAGGTGCGGCAGCTCAGGCCGTTCAGGTGTTGCTCCCAGGACTGCGGGTGGAAGAGCAGTCCTCCGCAGCCACGACAAAAACATTGATGTATATCAGAGAAAATCAATGAACTTGTGAAAGTCAAGTTGTACAAAAGGCATAGGTATTTTCTGGTAAATTCTGTGCATTTATCTTCACCAAACATACAAATGTTTTACATACTTGACCATGTAAAGTTTCCTTTATGATCTTTAGCATGGCATCAGCAACCCAGGTTACAAATGGCTAGGTTAAAAAAGCAAAAGTTTGTTACACTCTGCATGATATTTTCTCTTCCTCTGCATAGATATTGAAGAAGTTTTTCAAACCATTTGTTCACATTATCATTTTTGCACCTGTGATGGGAACTTTTGGGGAGGCATATTTTTCATTGATGATATTTCTCACCACTTCACGAAGTTGCACGTCCACCAAAGATTAGTAATTTTTAAATATTTATTATGGCTTAGGTCCAGGATATTTGAAGGATCATAGCTCCCTTTATGAGCCCATCAGAGCTCTAATGTCTTTTGGAGACACCCTTTTCTTTGTCTCATCACTTTCTCAGGCTCATTTGGTGGGAACAAGGGAGGAAACTTTCTTAGTGGCTGCTCCCAGACTGTGCAACTCCCTCCCTACAGAGCCCAGAATGGCCCCATCCTTGCTCTCCTGTCAGCAAGTTAATACATTTTTATGCTCTCAGGCTTTTGGAAAGTGGTTGGGATGTGCTTTTGATGCAGTATGGAGCTGTTTTTCAGCAATAACAAAATCTTTATTGGAGTCAATAGATCATTAGGCATCACATATGATACATATTAAGCTTATTAAAGCAAGGTAGTAAAATTTTATATTCAATACAAATTAAACATATTAAAGCAAGATAGTAAAATATTTAATATTCAATACAGATGCTATAAGCACAATTTAATAGGATATAATCTACAAAGACAACTATTTTTAAGGTTTATATGTAGTTGTTAAATTAACTTTGATGGTTTAAATTTTTAATGGCTTTAACTTTATAAATTGTTGAATTGTTTTTAAATAGTGTTTATAATTTATAGAACATTTTGCATAGCTTTAATCTATATTGTTTCAAAAACGTTTTTAGCTACCTTTATTAGGGGAAAGATGGGATATAATTGAAAAATATAACAAAAACAACTTTCAAATTCAGTAGCTGTTAGTGTTCAAACAATCAGCATTCAGCAGCAGGAAAATGATATTTTGCTGATAAGACTGATGGAACTTTAGGAGCTTGATCCTAATAAATAGGATCACTCAATTAGTAAAAAACAAATGACATAGAATTTCAAAATCCAAGAAGAAATTCTGCTGGGAATAATCTTGTAAGCATATGCTTGGGAAAAATAGCTTAACTTTACATAACTTGTTGAAATGTAAATATTTTCCATTTCTCCACAGATTTTATTAATTTTACTGCCAGCTACCAATTTTTCAATGCTGCCCATCACTATTTTTCCTTTCCTCTCCAGGTTCGTGACCAAGAGTTCCCCTACCGAAGGAACTTGGCCAGAGTTATTGTAAACGTTGAGGATTCCAATGATCACAGTCCCTACTTCACCAGCCCGTTGTATGAAGCCTCTGTGTTTGAATCTGCTGCTGTTGGGTCTGCCGTTCTGCAGGTCACCGCTTTGGACAAAGACAAGGGAGAAAATGCAGAGCTGATCTATACAATAGAAGCAGGTTAGCAAGCAATGGCTAGAAATTTTCACAAATAAGTGGTTCACGCTCTAAAATTGCATGCAAGAAACCACACAATATAGTATAATTCTCTGCTAAAAGTATTCTAGAACTGTAATCCAAAAGAAGAGAGATCACATAAAAATCACTGAGATTTAAGAACCTATTCAGACCAAAGTTTATCTCACTGATATTTTTATAGCTTACCTTTTAAAGAGGCTGTCTTACAGGTCAGGTACTTATATATGCTGTGAGCCATATATTATTCTGTGGAATGTTGTGTGTCATATATCTTAAAATTGTACCACTGTTGTTGTTCCAGCTACAATTCTAGGCATGCTTACTAAGAAGTAAACCCAGTGGAATTTATAAATAAGCATGCATAGGATTTAATTTCAAACCACTGCAAGCCACTTTTGATATTATATTTCCCTGCTGTTATTTTAAAACAGCATGTAAGGAAGTGACCATTGTATGTCAAAGGAAAGCCCTTTGCAGACTGTCAGAAATAGTGCAAATTGAGTCCATTTTAAGTGTCCTGACTCAGTGCTAGGGAATCATGGGAACTGTAGTTTATTGTGGCACCAGAGCTCTCTGACAGAGAAGGCTCAATGTCTCAGAAAAAATATAATTCCCATTATTCCCTTGCAATGAGCCAGGGCAATTAAAGTGGACTCAATTTGCACTATTTCTAGCAGTCTGTAACTCTTCATACATTCAACAACCTGAGTAAACACACAATAGGATAATCTTTAGCATTTGTCTTTAGTGCCCCAGGCTCACCTACTTAATCTCAGTGGGATGGGAGCATTTTTAATTTATATTAAGTAATATCTGCATAGAGGCTAACATAACTTCTCTGGTGGAAGAGAAGGTGGAGAGGCAGAAAAAAGAGGGCCTCGGGGACTCTGAGAGCAGGAGGGACTGAAGCAAAAGCCATCCTCATCAGGAGATAAAGATGGCCTGCTGGATCACAGGATGCTCAGAAACTGGCAGAGTGGCTTTATCTCCTCATGGAGATTGCTTTTGTTGTTATCCATTCACCACTGCTACATGTGAGTTGAAAAAGGACTTAAACCAATATGTAAGACTTCCATGAGTGTAAGTTACCAACAGGATTCCAGACCCAGAATCCTGGAGCTTAGACATGAGTGCATCCCATAATGCATTATCTGAGCATTATCATGCATTGCCTGATGTATATTCATATGCTTGCAACTTTATAACAAGCATTCAGAGGTAAAGATGAATAATAAAATCATAGAGTTGGAGGGTGTCCCAAAGGCCTATCTAGTCCAAGTAGTGGGGTAGCCAGCCTGAACTGTTTGCCCCAGCACACATTAGCCTATTTTCTTATATAGATAGCCCTATAGAAGTACCAGAAACCAGTTAGATTCAGGACCTAGGTTCATCTCTTTGGCTCTGATAGATTAGCACTTTCATTCCCTTGTTGTTTTCATTGTTTTAATTTTGTCACTCACTGTTCCATTTCACCTGTGTGCCCCCTGAATTTGCAGGTGTGAATTTTGTTCCCCCTTCCCTCTTTCTCTTGAATGCCTGAATCATCTACTTCTACCCTTACACCTCCCTATTTGATAAAATGTTAGAGAGTGGAGGGTTGGGGTGTCTCACTCCACCACTGCTGTTCCTCCTGGAGTGCTGATAGCATCCAGAACCTTAAGATGAGATCACAACATTTTCCAAATACAGTTGCCCTCCATTTTTATGGGGGATCCATGCTGGACCCCCGCCCTGCAAAAACAGAAAATCACAAATATTCAGTCCCTATTGGCTTGAATGGTGGTGTGCGCCCCATTTTGTCCCCCTCCGTTTGCAGCCCGCAAACAGGCGAGGGCTACAGAACCATGTCCATGAAAATGGAGAGGTGACTGTACATGGAATTAACATGTATAGCTTCTATTAAAAGAATGTTGCAAAAGTCATTTTAAAAATCGCTGTGGGCTGTCCTAGGGAGCCATAATAGGCCTAATTCCTGAAACACAGGCTACTGCTAAAGCATGACATGCTGGCAGAGGATATGGCAAGAGGTTTCACAATAACATGCCAAGTGTTGGAAGTGTGGTGGTATCAACTCCTTTCCCCAGTATAATTTTCGCTATGTGTGTAGCAGGAACCTAGGATGGAAAAACCTTTTTGAACTTAACCATCTTGATTAAAGGAGTCTTTTCATGCCGTCCAAGATTTCTTGTGAGAAAATGTACATCTCACCTCAAACATTAGAGGGCATTTCAAAGAAATAAAGTCCATACCAAACCAATGTCTGTATGTTCTTAAATGTGAATCCCTAAAATATGTAGATTTTTTTTAAATAGTCATGGGGGAAAGCTATTTAAATCAGATAAATTCTACAAATAAGCAAGCTAATTGTTAGGAAACTGCACAAATTTCAGAGTAGGGAGGAAATGTAAACTCTTAAAACCCAGTACAAAACAAGGATGGAAATAAATGCAGAAAATAAGATTAAGAAAATTTCAAGAAAGAGAAGGTGAGAGATATTTTACATCTCAATCTGGAGCTACAGATGGAGTTCCTGTCTGTCTGTGGGGGAAATCTGCTGTGGTCAGAGGATTGTAGGGGGGAAGGGGCAACCTTAAAAAGTAATTACCCCTTCCCTTTGTTTAGCCCATCATCATTGCAAATCTAGCCATTCTGTCTTTGCAGCTCAGACTTAAGTGTGGTGCTGGCTGGTTAATTCAGCCTTGCAGTGAAAGGAGGAAATGGCGTAAAATCAGCAAGAGAGTGGGGGAAAGTGGCTACTGTATTAAAGGAGGAGGGAGGGATGGAACAATGGCCAGGAAATGGGACAGTGTGAGCCTTCTGTCCAGAGCAGTTGTGCAAAAGCTTGAAATCCTTTAATGAGATGTTATCTCTCCATGACTGCCTCTGGTTTCTTTTCCATCCTCCTCTCTGCCTGCAATTGGAAGCTTCAATTCTCTGTTTCAAATAAAGCTCCAAATTCCCACTGTTTCATTATCCACCCATGCTCCTGGTTTGTGACATAATACAGCTTTTTGAGGCTGTCATTCCTCTGATCCATGAAGGAATGTGTAGTAAGGATGATAATTCTAACTGATGGGTTCAGCTTATATGCATACTCCTCTCCTTCCCGGGGGATTCAGCTAGCACAAGCATACTGCTGAATAATGGAAACCAATAATCTCACACTAAGATTTGGAGAGAGCACCAGTCTTTTATAACCACATGAATTTATAGACCAACTCTAAGAAATACCAGGGTTAGCATTCTTGTTGTTATTTTAGCCACACTAAACTTTCCTTTTCTGTATGGTTGTACTTTGGGGGCATTGCTTGAAGTCCCTTGCTTATATATTTCCTATGTCACTAATTAAGTCATCCTTTTGTAAATTTGCCTTCCCCAATGTGATGCCCTCCAGATGGAGGGAACTGTGACTCCCGTCATTCCTAACTAACATTACTATTGAGTAATGGGAGTGGCAGTCCAACACATCTGGAAGGCACCAGGTTGTGGAAAGTGGCTATAGAAAGAAGTATTGTGAATACAGGTTTTCTCATCCTTACTGAGTAAGAGTATGTTGACTCATCGAGACATTTTGTCCATAAAATAGACAACTGGAGTTACATTTTTCACATTTTGGGACTTTTGTGAAGAAACAAATTACAGCCTACCTCATGCTTGTGCAGCGCAGATTTGTACTCAATGTAGCGATGCAGTGATTGTTTCTGCTGAATGTCAGTGTTGTGCAACCAGATGGATATCTGCCAGTGTGCTTGTTTATTATGGCTGTTTCTGCAATCCCTGTGAATCAGATGATACACGGAAGCCTCTGATGAATACTTATACACCATTCAAGAAGGTGTAACTGTATCTGAAATGGTGCCCCATCCAGGTTAGTCAACAGTTAGGAATTCTGGGAGCAGAAGTCTAAAACATCTGGACCACCAGAGTTTTGGAATCACTAGGTTACGTGCATGCATTTCTGTGTATACAGCCATGATGTGAATATGTATGTTGCACTATGGCTAAAAAAATGCAACTGTATGTGGAAAGGAACTTAGGCATGTGTATGACATCAACAGGATTCCGGCCACTGTTTTCTGCAAAAAAAATCAACATTCACTGATATTCTACATCAGCTACTGGGTTTCATCTTCATTACAAAGTAAAGTCTCCTGGCCCAAACCCACCACAGCCTACCTTAAAAGCCAGCAAGCTGGATCAGGCAAAAGGAGTCCATTCAGCTTCCAGTAGGGTACACATGGAGTATGATGTTTCCATCATTTCCACCAGTGAGTGAGGCTACAACAAGGACTTGTGATGGGTGTCCTACTTCTGATTGTCACAGTCTTGCTGACTGGCTGGCTGGAGAGGGATGGAAACATTATCTTCCTTTCAACCCAATCAGGAGCTGAACTCTTGATCTAGCTGCCTGCTTTTAAGACGAGCTGGAGTGTCATGTATGTAGTTTTACAGCAAGGCTGTGTAGTGTTAGTGAATACAGTACAATACAGGCTCATAATTCAGTGTTACAAATGCATAAGTCAGAAACAAAGGCACACAACAACGACAACTGCAGTACTAAATGCCAATCATTGTTTTTGTGTGTCTTTTGTAAAACACATTTCTTAGCACAGACAGATTTTTTTTTCTCAAAAGAAGCCCCAAATCTCAAAAATCATTGAAGAATGTACAAAAGCTCTGTAGCCTTCCCCAGTGGGGAGAAAACGTCCAAAGTGCTTCATGTTTCTGTGTGAGAGTGATATAAGGAAAAAAAATCTACATCCCTAATCTGTTATAAGAAATATGTGAATACTACTATGAATGATAGATCTCTGCCGAGCTAATCCTTTGCAGTGTGTATTCACCTTGTCCTAAGTAGCAGCCAGGGATGTTGAATGGACAACTTTATTGCACTGGCAAAATAAAGGGTAGGTTCAACTGCACATTAAGCAAGGGGACAGAGAGAAACAAGGGTCTGCTGTTTGCATCAGCTGTGCTGTATTTTTGTGACTTTTAAATCTATCCTCATTGTGTGCCTTTGATAAAAGAGTCCCTTGATCTTAACTCATTAGTATATCCTGCATCTATCTTAAGCACCCCCATCTTAGACCTAAGCAGTCCCTAGGCAGTCCCTATTCGGTGCACATTTACATCTTCACTAAATAATGATTTGTCTTCATTTCTCCCCATCCACTGAGATCAATAAACAAGCCATGCTGCTGTGGATTTCTTTTATCTCTTTCAGGAGCTATTATCCTTTTGAGGATTTTTTTTCCTCTTTTCCCCCTTTCTTTTTTGTTTAATACTGCTCTCTTAGATTTCATTCAATCCTGTTGGTGCATTGAATCAGGGACTCTTAGATCATTTAAAGTCCTCTTTATTTTAGGCTATAGATCTTTGTTCATGCATTGAACAATTGATTTGTTAGACTTTTATTGCTATTTTGTGCCTACTGCCTGTTCACAGCTAAACCTGTTCACATTGAAGTTCTGTGGCTTGCAGTCTTTCAATGCATACCTCTAGAAAATCACAGCCTTTTCAATGCAATCCTATGCATCTCTGTTTTCAGATAAACCTCATAGAATTCAATGGGACTTACTCCAAGGTAGGCATGTTTGGGATGAGACAACAGTTCTGCACACAGTTACCTGGGATTAAGTCTCATTAAACCCAATGAATCTTACCTCCGAATGGCATTCGTCCATGAGATAGGTAACTCTTACAAGAAAATGTATTTATGTAGAGTATTTATGTCCCACTCTTCAGCCACAAAGGCTCTCAGACCAGTTTACAGATTGCTAATTTTATAGTTCCTTGCCCTCAGGTTTACAATCTAAAAAGACATGCAAAAAGAGAAGGGAATGGCTGTGGAGAAGGGATCAAGTCCAGCAGATACTGCTGGTTCTTCTCTCCCTCTGAGGCCAGGGAGGTGGCAGATGAAGGGTCTTATGCCTCTGGGACTAGGCATGGTGAAACTATGTCTGCCTCTTCTTCTCTAGTTCTCTAAATAAATAAAGTTCTCTAAATATGCTGCAATCAGTCACTTTCAGGCAAGGAAGCAAGTATGGATATACCTCATTTAAAGAAATACATGTGTTGCTGGGCATTACTTCTTTCACAGGAAGTTTAATACTGCCAGAAGTAGAAAACACATGGATAGAATAGGGATATGTTCCTACTCTATAAAAAAAAAAGAACAGCAGTTCAATATGTTCAGCAAACGTTTTATTCAAGACTTAACAAAATACACATGTGAAATGAAACAGCTAAATTGTGTAAGCCATGCATAAGTAAATAAAAACACTTTGAATTTTCTAGTGACCACTTAATTCCCCCAGGGATGATTTTTCTTTCTTTCATCAACATCCTCTTTTTTTATTTCTATTTTGGTAGCCAAAAATACAAATGTACTCCTTTTAAAAACACAAAATCATAGAATTGGAAGGGGGCTTCATTGAGTCCAGGATCTCCATCTAAAGCATCCCCAGCAGTTAGTTGCCCAATCTCTTTCTGAAGGTGTCCAGAGAACGAGAGCCCACCCTATGCATCTAGTTCTATTGCTGAGCCATTCTTACTGCCAAGAAGTTCCTTCTAATTTTTAGTTAAAATCTACCCTCCTTTAACTTAAAAGCATTCTTAAGTTTAAAGGTTTTGCTGTTTGATAATCTGTTTTTAACATAGATCCTTGTTTTGCTCTTTCAGGAAATACTGGGAACACATTCAAGATTGAGCCAGTTCTAGGCATCATCACTGTACTGAAGGAACCAGACTTAACCACCATGAACCAGTTTGTTCTGTCAGTCAAAGTGTCTGACCAGGGATCACCACCACTATCAGCCACAGCCATTGTCCGCATATCTATCACAATGTCAGACAATTCTCATCCAAAATTTGCACACAAGGAATGGCAAGCTGAAGTGAATGAAAATGTTGACTTTGGAACTTCAGTTATCTTGGTGTCAGCAATCAGCCAATCTACACTAATTTATGAGGTTAAGGATGGCAACACAGATGGAGCCTTTGCTATAAACCCCTACTCAGGAGTCATCACTAGTCAAAAGCCTCTTGATTATGAACGCACTTCCTCTTACCAGCTCACTGTGCAAGCCACAAACATGGCAGGGATGGCATCAAATGCTACAGTGAACATCCAGATTGTTGATGAAAATGACAACCCACCAATCTTCCTCTTCTTACAATATTCAGGCAGGATCAGTGAGGCTGCACCTGTAAACAGCATTGTCCGGAGCTTAGAAAACAACCCGCTAGTGATACGAGCCATAGATGCAGACAGCAATCAAAATGCATTGCTCGTCTACCAGATTGTTGAATCCACTGCTAAAAAGTATTTTACTGTAGATTCCAGTACAGGAGCAATTAGAACTATTGCTGATTTAGATCATGAAACCATTGCACATTTCCATTTTCATGTCCATGTTCGAGACAGTGGTAATCCGCAGCTTACTGCAGAAAGTCCAGTTGAAGTTACTATTGATGTAACGGATGTCAATGACAACCCTCCAGTTTTCAGCCAGGCCATGTTTGAGACTGTCTTGCTTCTGCCAACCTATGTTGGAGTTGAGGTCCTTAAAGTCAAGGCTGCAGACCCAGATTCAGAAGTCCCAACTGAGATGACTTACAGCCTTATTGAAGGAAACACAGAGTATTTTCTCATTGATCCTATTTCAGGGGTTGTGACTATAAAAAACAACAGTCTTTCCAAAGATCATTATATGCTCATTCCAAAAGTATCTGATGGGAAGTTCTATAGCACTGCCATAGTGACCATAATGGTCAAAGAAGCCATAGACAGTGGTCTCCACTTCACCCAAAACTTTTATTCTACGTCCATCTCTGAAAACAGCACCAATATCACAAAAATAGCAGTGGTCAGTGCAGTTGGAAACCGTCTGAATGAGCCCTTGAAATATAGCATATTAAACCCTGGGAGCAAATTCAAGATCAAACCCACCTTGGGTGTCATTCAAACTACTGGCATTCCATTTGACCGAGAAGAGCAGGAATTATATGAGTTAGTAGTTGAGGCTAGCCGTGAACAGGATCATCTTCGTGTAGCTAGAGTGGTGGTCCGAGTTCACATTGAAGATATCAATGACAATGCTCCAGTGTTTGTTGGACTTCCATACTATGCTGCTGTGCAAGTTGAGGCTGATCCTGGTACCCTGATATACCGAGTGACAGCCGTTGACAAAGATAAGGGTGCAAATGGCGATGTTGCTTACCTGCTGAAAGAAGACTATGGGCACTTTGAAATTGACAGGCAGACTGGCAGTGTCACATTAAAAGCAGCCTTTAATTCAGACTTATCAAACATAGAGTATTTAATTATTGTCATCGCTAAAGATGGAGGCAATCCATCGTTGTCAGCATCTGTAGAATTGCCTATTACAATAGTTAACAAAGCGATGCCTGTTTTTGACAAGCCTTTCTATACAGCCTCTGTAAATGAAGACATAGAAATGCACACCCCAATTCTGAGCATCAACGCTACTAGTCCAGAAGGCCAAGGTATCATTTACATAATTGTAGATGGAGATCCCTATAATCAGTTCAACATTGATTTTGACACTGGAGTTCTCAGTGTCATCAGTCCATTAGACTATGAAGTAAACCCCATTTTCAAGTTGACAGTAAGAGCCAGTGATGCGCTCACTGGTGCCCGAGCTGAAGTCACAGTGGACTTAATTATCAATGATGTCAATGACAATGCTCCCGTTTTTGAGCACTTTGCCTATAATGCCACCTTGTCTGAAGCATCTTTGATTGGAACTCCTGTCTTGCAGGTTGTTGCTACTGATGCAGATTCTGAGAATAACAAAATTATCCAGTATCAGATAGTCCAGGACACCTTCAATAGCACAGATTATTTTCATATTGATGGTACCAGTGGTCTGATCCTGACAGCCCGTTTGCTGGACCATGAGCTGATGCAGCAATGCAGTTTAAAAGTGAGGGCAACTGATAATGGATTCCCACCACTGAGCAGTGAAGTCCTAGTTAGCATCTTTGTGACAGACATGAATGACAATCCTCCTATTTTTAATCAGCTGATATATGAATCATATGTCAGTGAGCTTGCTCCTCGAGGTCATTTTGTGACTTGTGTCCAAGCCTCTGATGCAGACAGCTCTGATTTCGACCGACTAGAATACAGTATCTTGTCTGGAAATGACCGTACAAGTTTTGTGATGGACAGTAAGAGTGGTATCATCACTCTTTCAAACCATCGGAAGCAGAGAATGGAGTCAATGTACAGTTTGAATGTCTCTGTCTCAGATGGCTTATTCACAAACACAGCCCAAGTCCATATTCGGATTCTAGGGGCTAACTTGTATAGCCCTGTGTTCTCGCAGAGTATTTATGTGGCAGAGGTTAGAGAAAATTCTCCCCCAGGAACCAAAGTAATACATGTAAAAGCAACAGATGGGGATTCAGGCATATATGGGCAAATAAGCTATGCAATCATAAATGATTTTGCCAAGGATCGTTTTTTAATTGATAACAATGGGCAGATCATAACAACTGAGAAACTTGATCGAGAGATCCCTTTAGAAGGTGACATCACCATATTTTTGAGAGCCCTTGATGGAGGGGGGAGAACCACATTCTGTACCGTGAGAGTCATAGTTGTGGATGAGAATGACAATGCTCCCCAATTTATGACTATGGAATACAGGGCAAGTGTCAAAGCAGATGTTGGAAAAGGTCATTTGGTCACTCAGGTCCAAGCAGTTGATCCAGATGATGGCGCAAATGCAAGGATTGCCTATTCTCTGTACAGTGAAGCTTCAGTTTCTGTTGCAGATCTCCTTGAAATTGACCCTGACAATGGATGGATGGTAACCAAGGGTAATTTTAACCAACTTAAAAACACAGTACTCTCTTTCTTTGTCAAAGCAGTTGATGGTGGTATTCCTGTAAAGCACTCCCTTATTCCTGTGTACATTCATGTTTTACCTCCAGAAACCATCTTGCCTTCATTTTCTCAGCCCCAGTATTCCTTTACAGTGCCAGAAGATACAGTTATAGGTAGCACAATTGATGTTCTGCACGTGTTGCCTAATCAGGGGGCCACCTATAGCACAGTGAATGGTGAACTGACAGAAAACAACAAGGATGGAGTTTTCATTATAGAGCGAGATACTGGCCTCATAAAACTGGATAAGAGGCTTGACCATGAGATAAGCTCTGTATTTCACTTTAAAGTCGCTGCAACCATTCAACTAGATAGGGTGGACGTTGTTTTAACGGTAGACGTGGACATTAAAGTTTTGGACATTAATGACAACAAGCCAGTGTTTGAGTCAGCCAGCTATGAAGCCATCATAATGGAAGGAATGCCAATAGGAACAAAACTTGTTCAGGTTAAAGCAACAGATGCAGATTGGGGAGCAAATGGTCAAGTCACCTACTCTCTCTTGGCAGAAGTAGAGGCTGACAAAATCACAGAGGTGTTCACCATTGACAGCAACAGTGGCTGGATCAGCACCTTGAAAGACTTGGACCATGAGAAGAATCCCACTTTTGCCTTCACAGTGGTGTCTTCTGATCTGGGAGAAACCTTGTCCCTTTCGTCAACCACACTGATCTCTGTCACAGTGACAGACATTAATGACAATGGCCCAGCATTTGAGCATGATATGTACAGGGGATCCGTGAAAGAGAGTGATTCACCTGGTGAAGTCGTGGCAGTCCTTAGCACATGGGATGAGGATACATCTGACATCAACCGCCAAGTTAGCTACCATATTACAGGTAAGGCATTTCTTAAGGCTGGATTTCTAAAGGAACGGAAGAGCTAAGCTTAGTGGTAGGGTACATTCTTTCCATGCTGAAGATCCCATGCCCATTGCTTGGCTTTTCCAGTTAAAAAGAATGCTGGATAGCATAGCTGGGGAAGACTTGGAAT
>JAIPUX010001232.1:163197686-163222085 GCA_020142125.1 Phrynosoma platyrhinos | reverse complement strand
ACAATGTCTGATGAAACTATTGTGTGACATGTCCCACCATGCAATCCTGTTTTCTGGCCATTTACAATAATAGCACCAAACACAGCAAAGAAAGCTCCCTGTACGATAAGCTGTGTCAGTGGCATGGAAGGGCATTTCACTAGTTGTGAAACAGTTAGGATTGTATCACAATGCAAATCCGCACTACCTCATTTTTTTCAAGATGACATTTAGCTATATGGTTTAGTGCTTAGCACATTCTGCAAACTAAACAGGACACAGAGAGAGAAAAAACATTTGTATAGGCCTTTTTAATTTACCAGATTCACACTTCACGCTGTGCTGCTATGTGACAGGCTATATAGCTAGTTGTGATTGATATAACGGCATGAAAAGGATTATAGCATTCTGCATTATTAGTCAGAGAAAATGAGCAACATTTGTTTTTCAGGATTAGATGAGGGTAAAGATTGGTTGGGGAGAATGTTATTTTATTTAATTAAAAGTATTGTTTCCATTTCTAGATGGCAAGGCTCATTTAAAACATCAATTTCTAAAGGCATACCTATTGGTATGACTGCTATATATAAACAGATGCACAATGATGGTAGTGGTGTACATTATTTTGACCTTTTTAAAGGTTGGAACTACAAATAACTTCTGCAAAGTCCCACTCTAAATAAATTGCCTTTTCTCTCCATGTTCTAACTTTGGGCTGCTTTTCATACTTACCATTTAATGGAGACAATCAGAACTTGGAAAAGTTACTTATTTGGACTAAAGGTGACCTAGCATGACCTATCCAGGAAACCCAGAGTTGGCATTTTTTTTTTCTGCTCAGCCACAAAGTTGTACTAATGGATGTACCAGCTGGGAGATTCAAGAGTTATAGCCCAAGCAAGGAACTTTTCCAAGGGCTGAAAGGCAGTTACACATCGTGATGCACCAAGCTGAATGCAGCCCAATAGCCATAGATTTGAACATGCTCAGTGCCTGATAATGCCAGCAGTCCAAAACATGTAATAGTAAGAATAAGGAAATCTGTGGAACTACCCTACTTATGTCTGAGGGTTCCTCTCTACATTGTATTAATAATGCAGTTTTACACCACTTTACCTGCTTGGATCCATCCTATAGAATCGTGGAATTTGTAGTTTTGTGAGGCACCAACATTCTTTGGCAAAGAAGGCTAAAGGACTTGTAAAACTACAAATTCTGGAATTCCATAGGATGCAGCTATAGCGCTTAAAGCAGTGTGAAACTGCATTATTTCCACAGTGTATATGCACCCTTAGTGTGACAAGTATGGGGAAATCAGCCACTTTCATTTTCCCCTGCCTTTAGACCTCAAACTCTTTCTACCCTGAATATGAAAATTTTTGCAGATTTGGGTGATTTATTTTTCAAGAAACAAACAAATGAAATTCTTTTCCCCATATATAACAGCCAAATCCAATAGGTGGAGTAAAATTCTCATCATGGAGAGGACAATTTTGTCCCTGCCTGCCATATGAGTGTTAAGATGAGAAAGCTGTCAATGAGAAAGAGTGTCAACATTAATTCAGTGTTACAAGAGTTGCTGAATTCATATGATTCAAACATAGATCTTTCAGCATTTAGCACTCATAACTTTAGGCCTTGACCAAATATCTGTCAATTTTACTCCATGTTCATTTAAAAAAAAAAAAAAAAATCCCAAGTTCTTTCCATCCCACAACTCAAGTTCTTTCTATCCCAAGCATTTTCAGATTTGGTAATTTTCTTATCAAAATTGGACTGAAATGACATTCTTGTCTATCCTGAGTCACAAATTGCTGTTCAGACTTAGGATGCATATTGTCTGTAGCTCTACAAGCTGCAGGGTTTCAACTGCTGGTTTGGGAGACCCAAAACTACATTCCTGCTGAGTTAACAATGTTGTAATAAATATCTCTGATTGAATGAAGCTGCCATATATATAGAAGTAGATCATTGGTCTATCAAGCTCAGTGCTGCCTGAGTGCCATCCACACTCAATGCCTCCTGGTAAGGATCTTCCCCATTACCTGATAACTAAAATTACAGACATTGTTTTTTCAAAACTACCTCTTCAGTTTCTTGCGATGGTTAAACATCGGTAATTCTCAGCCTCCTTGAGGCTTTGTTGACAGGTGTGGGACCCATGAGCCTCTTCATACTATATAATACTAGAAAACATATCCAGTGGTAGCCATATTGGCCACATAGCAAAGTACAATAACATCCAACACCCACAAAACCATAATACCTTTATTGATCCAACTGAAATGCATAAAATATATGCCACAAGCTTTTGAAGCTCCACTGGCTCTTCATCAGGCAAAGATGTTAAAAATAATACAGGAGAACAAATTGAATGATGTTAGTTATAGGCCTGCATTCTGTCGAGATGGTGATGGTGATGTTCTGAATATAGAGGGATATCTTTGCAGGGAGGTGACTCTGCCTTCTGGCCATGTGGTATTGGGAAACAAAATAAAGTATAGGAAATTTAAATTCCATTAACAAAACAAAAATACTCAGACCACCAATATCTTGACAAAATGAACTCTCTGGCAGAGTATTTTAAATGCTCTTTCCTAAACTACCAATTCCAGGATTCCATAAGATATTACCAGGGCAGTTAAAATGAAAACATAGCACTATAAATGTGTAGTGTGAAAGAGCCCTAAGCTGAATTAATTTAAGGAGGAAGGGGATTTCAGTTGATTTGAGAAGTCTTCATTCCAATGGCATGGGATTTCCTTGAGATTAATCATTGGAGAAAGTGGGTACAGAATGGGAGAGTAGCTAAAAATGACACCAAATGGGTGGAAGTCACTGCCAGAACTGAATTTCATATTAATTCTAAGGAGATGTTTCCAAACATGAGAGTATCATGCAGCCCCAAAGCAGAGAAAAGTAGAAACAAGTGGCAGATGGCTCTCGAAATTGGACAGAAATGTCACTATCCCACAAAAACATCTGCTTGTCTCCATGCCAAGGATGAGTCATATTGTGCATTTAAATGACAACTCATAACACCGCAGTCCTTAAGTCCCTTCTAATGTAGTAATAAAGATACCATCAGACTGCTAAGACCAGGGGTAGGCAACCTTTTGGAGATAGTGGGCCGAGGGGGGGAATGGCGGCGTGCGCTGTCCCGCGCCCGCGTGCGCAACCTCCACCGCCACGCGCTGCCACTGCTGCCACAGCAGCACATGTCACAGCCACCATTTTGATTTTCAAAATGGCAGCCGTGACACGCATGCGCAGGAGTACTGTGTCACAGTTATTGAAGCACCGTTAGGCTGTGGCATGCGCGGCCGCATGGACGGCAAAACGCGCAGCGGCTGCGCGCAGCCGTGGCAGGAGTCTGCCTAGGCCGGTAAGTCTGGCGACCTGGGCTGGAACCAGCTCGGGGGCCATAGGTTGCCGGCCCCTGGCTAAGATTATACTCCAATCCCTGTTTATTTGGAAGAAAGGCCCCATGTTGCAACATCAGTTTCACACTTGATGTCATATATGGATCAACACTATATATATGCGCACCTGTATCTGGGAAGTCTGATTCACTTATGTTTCCCAAACAAATGTGCATCTGTGCTTTTAAAGGTGCTTTTTAAAGAAAAAAAAAATCTTCCTTTCTCCCTCTCCTTCTCCCTCTTCTCTCACCCCTCTTTTTTCTTTTCTTTTCTTTTTTTGAAAGACTGAGAGTCAGCATAGTGGTATATGGTTTGAGTTTTAGACTATGAGTCTGAGAGACCAGAGTTCAAATCTCCATGTAGTCACTGAGTGGTCTTGGGCAAGTCACCTTCTCTCTACCTTAGAGGAAGGTAATGGAAAACCTCCTCAGAATAAATCTTGCCATAAAAGTCCTGTGATAGGTCTACATTAGGGTCTCCATTAGTTGGGAACAACCTGAGTGCACATCACAACAATGGAAGACTGGGCAGAGTGCTCATCAGCACTAGCCAGCATAACCATTGGTGGGGAATGCTGGGATTTGCAATCCAACTATGTCTGGCAGGCTATACTTTACCCACTTCTTGCCTGATGATTCTGATTTTTTATTTGTTTTGTTTTTTAAAAAAAGATGTATGTTGCATGAGAGTTTTCCACGGCAATCAAAATATATGGAGCTGCCTTGAATCCCATTCAGTCCAGTAAGATTTATTCCAAGTAAAGTTGCAGGGAATTACATTGCAATGTTCATGGGGGTTTGTTGTTGTTTTTAAAAAGAGCCCACAGTTTTAAGGGTTTAGGCTCTAACTCTCATTGCTGCAGATGAATTCAGTTCTTAAATAGACTGTGTCACAGTTATTGAAGCACCGTTAGGCATGAATTAGTTACAGTGGATGTTCAAAGTACTACCAGCTTCAAGGGTGTTAATATTTTCATGAACATTTTCCTACCAATAAAAACCTAAAGTTTTATTTGGTGTGAAAGTTAAACCATCTGAACCTATAAAGCCCTCCCTTTCTCTCTTATTGCTGTTATTGTTATTCTTATCAGTACTCCTATTGTTGTTGTTACCTTTTATTGTTGTGTACATTCAAATCATTTCTGACTTTTGGACATCCTAAAGCCAACTTTGTTTGGCAGGATTTATTCAGATGGTGGTTTGCTTTTGCCTTCCTCTGTGGCTGAGAAAGTGTCACTTGCCCAAGGTCATCTAAAGGGTTTGTGTGGCTGAGTGAGGATTATCATTGTCCTATTGACTTTTAATTCTGATGGGGGCAGTCACAGAACTGTGACCTGAAAATTCTCATGTCTTAGACAACAGATGAATTGAATTTCATCTGCTTCATTTTCCTTTTAAAAATGAACTTTTCAAAAATTTGCAAATTCTTTCATAATGTTGATGACAAGAACTTTCTTTCTTTCTTTCTTTCTTTCTTTCTTTCTTTCTTTCTTTCTTTCTTTCTTTCTTTCTTTCTATAAAGTGGGTACAAGGACTTTTAAAAAATGAATGAGTTGAATTGAAACTATAACATTTCCTCATCCAGTCAAAGGACTTAGAATCATAGAATTGAAGGAGACCAGAAGGGCCATCCAATCCAACCCTCTGCCATACAAGAAATGGCCATCGAACCTCTGCTTAAAAACCTCCAAAGAAGGAGACTTCACCACATTTTGAGGGAGTGTGTTCCACTGTCGCACAGCTTGGAATGCTCAGATTTTAGAAGGATGGCTGGGAATCTCTGCTTGAGTGCCACCTTTTATTTTTATTTTTCCAGCAGTCTCATCATCTTTAGCAACTGTGTAACAGGCTGGTAGAACTTCATCCTCTCTATGCTGGAAGTCACTGTCCAGTTAATTAGGACAGGGCATATGGTTTTTCATTGGATTTTGTTTTATTAAGAACTTCCAGAATTCTGCAATTTCACCATAAATTTGATGAAAATAATACATTAAAAAAGTGGATGTGGGAGAAATCAAAATTGGCAGATTCTTCCATGCTGGGTTTAAATGCATTATATCTGTTGGCCATAGCTTCCTCATCATGAAACCAAAATGATGATATTCATATTATTTAGAAGGAATGTTCTCATGTTGGATTTGTTGAATGTTAAAATTGCAGAAAGTTAAGGATATCACTTGTAAGTTGAAAGTACTTTCACTTCTGTACAAATAGCAGAAAGAATCCACATTGCTTCTCCAAATAACCAGAAATGGGACCAGTGCCCCATGTACATGTGTACCGTCATAAAATAGTATAGATCCAACGAGCTTTGGAGTATAAGTTCACTGAGAGCAGAGTTGGAAGCTCTAGATGGAGGTGAATCTAAAGCAGAAACTTCTCTTAAAATAGTCTGAGTCCATTTTGAGTCACATCTGCCATCTTTAGTAGTGTGCACACTGAGCCTGATTCAGAATGAAAATTTCACCTTTCCACTACCCAACCAGTCCATCTAACACACAATTTCCCTTATGGAAAAAAGTGTTATATGCTGGCAGCAGGAGGAAATAACTAGTGGGTCAAGTCCCAGAAGGACATATCACTCACCATTTGCCCTGTGTTTACTGGAAGGGAGCCATCACTTTTAAGCCCTCACTTAAAAGGTACTCCTCTCTTATGTGCTCTCTCTTACTGACCCTTCCCTTTCCTCAGGACAAAGCTTGTTTTCCCTTAGGGGAGGGGTGTGCAACTGACAGCTATCCCAATATTTTTGGACTGGAATTCCCACCTTTGCTCACTGTTGGCATGACTGGCTAGGACTGATGGGAATTACAGTCTGCTTTGTGGGAGGAGTGGAACTCATGCAGCCCTTGGATTAGCATTTCCAGCATTCCCCATCATTGGCTGTACCAGGTGGCACTGATAAAACCTGAAGCTCAAAAACATCTGGAGGGCCACATGAGTCACAATGGTTCTTTGGGGAAAGACAGTGCAACACTCATTTTGAACATCCTTAAAGCCAAGTTAATGTAAATGTAGTGTGTTGTAGTGGTTAGAGTCTATACAATGAGACACAGCTTTAAATCCCCAATTAGCCATGAGCTCAGTGGCTGGCCTTGGGCCTATTGACTGTATCTCAGCCTCATCTATTTCATAGACTGTTGGTGAAGATGTTTTGGAAGAGGTGAAAATGATGCATGCCATTTTTTTCTCCATAAGCAAAAAGTGGGATATAAATGTTCAGAGACATTAGTATCAGCAACCATTTGAAGTTCCCTGCTTTCTATGGGACCATCCTCCCAGTAGACAGTTTCAAAGGAAGCAGGTAGAGGTTGTTGAGATATTAGTGTCCAGAAATATCAACTTAGAACTCCTTGGCTGTTTCACAAAACAGCTTATTTTTTGTTCTCCCCTAGCTTTCTCCAAATCCCCCCTCCTCACATCCGTCTGTTTGTCTTTTGCTTAGCCATTGATCCTTATGTATCACCGATGACTTGGCTTCCCTTTGGCATTGTGGGTGTGCAATATGTGTTCCTCTGTTTTCCTTCAATAATACTGTGCAAATACAAATCTGAGAAGAACAAATAACTATTTCAGCAGAAAATGTTTGTTTGTCACCTGCCTGATTTAGGGGCTATGCAGACATGTGGCTCTGATCCGCCCCTGCTAACTGTGGGTTGGGGCCGCGGCAAATGAACTCCATGGCCCCAATCCTCCCTTTTGCCGCCTCTGAAAGAGCAGCAAAATTTTGCTGCTCTTTCAGGGGTGGCAAAATGCTGCCCTAAGAGCCAGCGTGCAGCTCTTTAGCCCCCTTTCTGGCACAGCACATCAAAATGCTGTGCCAGAAGGGCGTCCTGATGCCGTGTGCCATGCGTAATGGCGCACGACATCAGGATGGCATCAGCGTGGGGTTGGTTGTGGCCGGCGTGCAGCTGTCCCACCCTATCTCTGCCTCCAGGCCAGCCCTTTGGGCCGGTCTGCAGAGGCCCTTAGTATCCTGAGTCAATCGATTCACTTTTTCATGTACTCCTTTCTAATTGAAGTATACTATGATATTAAATCACCATAGTAGCACAGAGGATTAACAGGCTGTCTCATTTAGCAACTTTTAGGCCAATGAATCAGATTCATTTAGGCCAATGAATCAGTTTGCAATTGTGAAGAAAGGGTGCTTTCAGGATACCCAGTGACTTACATGTCAGGCTGTGGAAAATCTGCTCCATCTTTTAAAGAAGCTATTCAGGATGCTGGATTGTTTCCCCAAAAATGTTCCAGCACCTTGGATAGCTCCTTTAATGGTTGGAACAAAACCCTTGGTGGTTCAACATACCAGTGATGTAGAAGGCTCTAGCGATCCTTAAGTATGGTGAATCAAGTCACACCTGTAATAAACCTCCATCACCATGATTGACTTGGGGAATGTGCAACTGTAATTGCAGAAAGAAATAGTTGCCTGCTATCCATTGTACTGCCCAATCTCTTCCAGTATTGCTCTATGAACTGATGTACCCATTTATATGATTGCTTGTAGGAATTTGACATGGCAGTTTTCTCCCTCATGATTGCAGGTTTAACATCAACAAAAGGATTGCTATAAGTTTGAAGCTGAGCACTTGAGATGACTTGCTACCCAATAGCAGTTTGGCCAAATATCTCTTAAATAGATGATTTGCAGACTGTGGAGCAAGGAAGTTTACATCTTGTAAAGCTTGGTACATATATAGCAATTTGTTGTCAGTTTTGACCCTTGATTTAAACTTGTATTCTGTGCATTCGTATCAAAATGTAAGCAAGCTATCTTTTCCTTTGAAAAAGCTAACCAAATTGAACTTAAATGGTAAAAAAAGTCCTAGCATAAATCAAAGCCCATTGTTTTCATATTGTTTGCTTAGATAGCAGATTCTAAAATAATGGACAGTTCACTATATTTCTTAAGATGCTTGGATGTATCAATGGCACTGTGGATTAAAAAAAAAAACCTTTACATGACTCTTGCAGGTTTGAGTATATTTTCTTCTAAAATAAAAAAAACTTCTAATCACAGTCTGTCCCAAAATGAGCTCACATTGAAGATTCAAATGCTCCTGTGGGACCAAATCAAATACTTTCTTTGCCAGAGCCGTTTCTCATATTGAGGCTTGAAACACTTCTCTGTAAATACAATCATGCAATGAACCCTTTACTTAACAAGGTATGAGTAAGTGGATCACTGAATTAAAGCAGGGGGAGAGGGGATAATTAATGATAACTGTGTTTGGTATACTCCAAGCAGTCTTTTAGATTTCTCCTCCATGGAAAGGCAACAGTTTTGAACAAGTGTAAAATCATTTGACTGTGCTGTGCTCTCAGGAGATCTCAGTGGTTTTTGGAAGCATATATTCATCCATACCAGCATGTTTTATGTCTGTTTGTCTTTGGCTTAGCCATTGATCCTTATGTATCACCCATGACTTGGCTTCCCTTTGTCACTGTGGGTTTGCAATATGTGTTCCTGTTTTCCTTCAACAGTACTGTGCAAATACAAATTTGAGAAGAATAACTAACTATTTCAGCAGAAAATGTTTGTTTGTCACCTGCCTGATTTAGGGGCTATGCAGACAGGCAGCTCTGGGCCGCTCCTGCTAGTTGTGTATTGGGGCCGCTGCAACTGCATGCCACGGGCCCCAATCCTCCCTTTGCCACCCCTGAAAGAGCAGCAAAATCCATTTTAACAAGTGTAAAATCATATGACCGTGCTGTGCTCTCAGGAGATCTCAGTGGTTTTTGGAAGCATATATTCATCCGTACCAGCATTTTTTTATACCTCATTTGAGTAAAAAAATATTTCCATAATTTGCAGGTGATCCACAAATGATATACAGTAGCCCCTCCCAATTTGTGGGGGATCCATTCCGGATGACCTGCAAAAATGGCAACTTATAAATATTTGAGCCCCATTGAAAATAATGGCATGTGAGGCCACATGCTGGTGCGTGCTGCCATTTTGTCCCTCCCTGCTTGTCCTTCCTGTGAAGAGCAAGACCGCAGACTTCAAGTCTGCTAACAGGGAGGTACGACTGTACTCCATGGATGTTATTGCATCAGTAAGTCAAGATTTACTCATCATTGGGGTTAATAGTTGGCCAAATTCCTGTCAGAATTTGAACAGTTTTGCTTCCTTCTTCAGTTCTGCTTTCACAGCTTCCACCGCCATGAACTATATGTGAGCTCATGTATATTCAAAACCATTTCATATATGTATTATGCATAATTCCCTCAAGTAACTTAGAGTAAAGTGTGCATAGTTTCTCTTGCTTTTATCTGTGAAAGAATGATACACCCCAAGTAGGGACGGACATCTTTGCTTATTTTATTTGTTCATGCAGGAGCGAATAATTCCCAAAGTTATCCACACAGATCAATATTCTGAATGTTTCTGTTTCTTTTGGGGTGGGGGTTGCATTTTGTGAGGTTTTTGTGAAAAAAATTGCAAATAGCAGTGTTCTGTGCAGAAAACATTCCTTTTTGTGCAGAAACTCTGCACTTTAATGAATTTTATGAAATTTCAGAGAAAACTCCCCAATGCTAAAAATTCACAGAAGTAGACTACTTTTTCTTCCTGGATATCGCAATATTTCCTTTATTGGAGAGGATGACAATGTTTTGAAGTATTCTATGGATCCCTAGTCTAAAACCCTCCAGTGAACATCAGAAATGGATCTTCCTACTAGAGTCTTTCCAATTTACACATGTTTATGAAGCTTAGATCCCACTTGCCATTTCAACAGTGTACTCAAGAGTGGAAGAAAAGCCATGCTAGATCATACCAAAGGCCTATCTAGTCTGGCATTCTGCTCACATCAGTTGCCCTTGGGAAGCCCAAACAAGCTACACAACTACACCTGCATTCTGCCTATGTATCTTAGCAACTGATATACAGAAGTATAACATCTCCAGTACTGTAGGGAACACATATAGTCATGACTAGTGGCCCTGAATTGCATTATTATCCATGTATTGGTCAAATTAGAACTTTCAAAGTTGATGACCAAATTTATATCCTATGGTAATAAATTCCACAATTAAACTAGGCAAGATTGGACCTTATTCTATCTTATCAACTTAGTGGCTGCGTATGCCACCTGCTGTCATGTAGAATGTGATAATGAAATGCATAAGAAGTGCATTCTTTCCCATGCATGATAATATAGGAGATATTTCCCCTGCAGCTGTCACATCTCATACCTAGAAGCCAGTGTCACTGCTACCAGGGTCTAATCTGCCCTGCAGAAATAATGCAGTTTGACATTGCTTTAACTGACCTAGCTCCATTCTGTGAAATAATGCAGTTTGACATTGCTTTAACTGTCCTGGCTCCATCATGGGGTTTATAGTTTGTTGTGGCACAGAAGGCTAACTATATCACAAAGCTACAAATCCCAGAATTCTATAGCATTGAGCTGTGGCAGTTAAAGCAGTGTCAAATTACGTTATTTCTGCAGTACAGATTAGATCATGGAGTAACAATGCCATACACTCTTCCCATGTCATCCTTCCATTACATTTGTTACCAATGTAGCATGGAAGAAGTAAACATGCAACTAAGGAAATATATGAACCATTAATGTAGTAGTCTAGCAAGAACAATATTCTTACATCTGATTTACATATTTTAAAATTTTAAATTAGAATCACAGCAACAAGAAAAAGTCACAACTGCAGGACCTCTACATTTTATACTTATTTTGCATGTGCCTTATTAAAATGTGTTTTAAAAGAGTTTATTTTCAAACTCTAAATTCCCTGTCCTGCAGCTGTGCTCAAGTTAAGTTTTTAACATTTACTGCAGAGGTGGGTGGTTGTGGGTGTTATTCAAACATGAAGTAAACAAAAACAGAGAAATGCAGATTTTTCAGGCCTTTGGGTCTTTGAGGAAAGTTGTTTTTGGAACGAATGCTTAGATGTTGTGATGCTCAAAGAGAATGCAGGAAGAATGCTGCCGACAGATTATTTTTTTAAAGAATCCATTAATGTTTGCAGTCAGAAATCTTCCATTTTGTGTAAAATATCTGCAGTAAAAAATGAATTAATTGAAACATCCTTAAGACACTGAACCTGCCAAAATGTTTCTGGAAAAATTAATTACACACCACAGAATGAGGTCTATAGAAGGACATACATAATATTGGGGTTTTAGATACGTAAACCATAAACTCCTTCCTCTCTTTAATCTCAAGAATATGTAAATTATTTTGAGTGGTTTATATCTTGTTCTTCATTCTATATATTGTCAAGGATGATTCAGATGCCAAGGAAAATGTCTCAGGCCTAATGCAAATGTCCACTTGCTTAACTGAAGGCACTCCAGCCCAACGGTGAACCTTTTTGCCTATGAACATCTGGGGATTTGTTGTGCCTTTTAGCACAATACAGGGCCCAAGGGCTAACTTTTGTGGGTAAGAGTCATTCAGAGCCTGAGGCTGAATCTGCACTGCAGAAATAATGCAGTTTGACACTGCTTTAACTACCAGGATTCTCTACAGTGGAATTCTGGGATGTCTGGTTTTGTGAGATATTTAACCTTCTACATCAGACTGTTCTGGTACCACAACAAACTACAAATCCCAGGACTGCATAGGATGGAACCATGGCAGTTATAGTGGTGTTAAGCTGCATTATTCTACTGCGCAGATTCAACCTGGGATGACTACATCACTGCCCATAATGTGCCTCAAACTGACATATCTAATATATCATCCTATGAAGCAGCTACATACAGACCTGTGGATTCCTTCTTCCAATCCCAAGTATCTGGTCTCAGTAATGGGTTCTGCTTATGAGATTTCAAGAACATTGTTTGGCTTCCTAGAGTGGTTAAGCAGAGTGTATAGCAGAAGTAGCCACATTGAAGCTGATTGCCATATACCATGAAAAAGTAGACATACTGTTTTGAGTGAGGGGAGAAATAACCACAGAAATTCTTAATACTGTACAGTAGCACTGTTCTGGAACTACTTTTCATTTTCTATACACCCTAGTGTGTGAAATGACCATATTTTCTTCTCAGCTGCAGCATCTCTGTCTTAATTTTGTGATTTCATTTAATGATGTCAACAAGTACAGGTTGAGTCTTCCTTATCTGAAAGGCTTGGGACCAGAAATGTTTTGGATTTTGGATATTTTATTTTATTTTTATTTTTAGATTTTGGAATATTTGTATATGCATAATGAAATACCCTGGAGATGGGACCCAAGTCTAAACATGAAATTTAATTCTGTTTTGTATACATTGTATAAACCTAGCCCGAAGGTAGTTTTATACATCATATTTTGAATACTTTTGCATGTGAAATTAAGTTTGTGTACATTGAACCATCAGAAAGTAAAGGTGTCACTGTCTTAGCCACCTACGTAGACAATTTTGCTTTTTGGAGTATTTCAGAATTCCAGATAAGGGATACTCAACCTGTAGTAGTACCAGGCTCAGTGCCACAATTTGAGTTCAATAGAAGGTTGAATACGCTTCTTCCTGTCTCCTCCTTGCTGGTTTTTCTCTTGCATAAATTTGATCTAATTGCCAGCCTTATCTTTTAAGCTGCTCCTTAAACGGCCGCTCTTTAGGCCTACTTAAGACTCATGTGTCTTTGTGTGTTCACTCTACTCTAACCCCCACTCCACCCCATATACTCACACCTGAATGAGAATTGTAATGAATACAAAAATAACACTGGTGTGATAAAAAGCCTTCATTAAAGGATTCCTTAATGGAACCTGCTGCATTTCCTTGATTGCATAATCAACAGCTAATGAAATTGTCTTGGTAACAAGAATAAGGGGGGGGGGATTTGTAGTACATCCTCTCTCCAGACTGAAGTGGAAAGACAATTGTGCCTTTGTGATAGGGAGGCTATTGATTGCTCACAGTTTGAGTCTGATTGCCTTTAAGGGGAGTCAAAGGAGGAGATCATCTCAAAACATGGCTTAATGATTTTATTGTCTTGGAAGGTTATCATTTTGACTCTCACATAAGAGATAAATGCACCTCTAGCTGTTGTCAACATAATCTCAGGAGGAGGAAGAGGGCCACAGTTAGTGAAATCGTTCTTGCTTTGTCTACAATGTATTGTAAGTGCTAATGCACGAAAAAATTCAGAAACCTGGAGAGAAGGAGGGGACCGTGGGCTGGTTCAAAATGAAAAAAAGAAGACGAAGTTGAAATGGTGAAGGACCAAGACGAGATACAAAAGGGGGTCCCTGAATATTTTACAGTTGTGTAGAAGACGAAATATTATCAGTGGTAGCTTGTCCTTTTTTGAACCTGGTCACCCCAGGTGACAATGTGAGAGTGACAAAAAAGATCAAGAGAGGTATATCCTAGAAAGATAAAAGGAGAATTGAAATGGAAGCATTGAGAATAAAGGAAGCTAAAGCCTGAAACACATGGGCCAAAAGAAGTGGCTTCCCAACACAGCCTGAAGCTGCTCCAATGCCGCAATGCCTTTAGACCGGAGCAAAAAGGAACCAGATCCTGGCGGCATGCATTGCGGCTAGTGGTGGGGGCCCACTTTGGGAACGTGTGGGAGGGAATAAGGATCTAAGGTAGATTGAAATATCACCTCCCAAGTAGAAGATAGTGACTGGATTGTACTGAACTGGGTAAGAACTTAATGGACTCATAAAAGCCCAAATGAGAGGACAGTTTCAATCCTGTTGGTTACTCAAGGCTGAAAAAGAGCCCTTGAATCCACTCTTGAATGATGAGTCATCACACAAGTAAATCCATTTGATTCAGTGGGTCTGTTCTTGTCAGGGGCAGGGATGGAATTCTTCACTAATTTTCTTCTCAAACAGAGCAGCAAGTAATTTTTTGCAATTTTCTTCATACTGCATAAAAGTATTCAAAATTCAAGTAGTTTCAGTGCCTGTTAGCAGTTCAGGACTTATTCTGCAGAAATAATTGTTTTCTTTGAAAACGGTTTCTGTGCAGTAAATATTTTATGCAAAAACAAACAAACAAAAAATCTGCACATAAATGTTGTTTTCAATGCAGAAAACACTGCTTCCTGTGCAGAAAATACTGCTTTCTGTGTAAATCAAGCATGTCTAAATTTTGCTCAGAATGTGTTCCAAATTACAGTTATGTCTTGCTAGGAAACACCTTTTCTGTGCAGAAAATAACATTCCTTCATAGAATTATTTTCTGCCAGAAAATTATATTCTCTATGCAGAGAAATGTTGCCTTCTGCACATAACAAGTATGTGCAAATTTTGAGATTGCCCCATCAAGGATTCTCAACACTCAATAAACATGTTTTGCTACCATTTGGGAGAATATTTTCAAATATTATTTCTGTTTCTAGTCAGGATTAACAATAGGATTTAGATCCATGTGAATTAGAAGGACCTGAAGATTTAGATTTTTTTTCCTGAATTGGATTTTGGATTACTGTTTTCCTTTCCACTAGATCCCCCCACCATCTCTAGCCTCTCCCTACATCACTTCAGCCACCCTGCCTTTGTTTACCTGCTCAAGTGGTGGTGGCATGGACAATCCTTGGGAAAACTACACATCCCACTAGTCCTCAGATTAGCACAAAAAAGTCATCTTCTTTTTTTCTAATTGCCAGACTCCATCTTCAGATGTCCATGGAAATCCATCTTCAGGATTAAGCTGTTCTGTGGCTCTTCTAGCTCACGGGCATACTCTATATTCATGTGGAAATTGCAGATAATGGTTTTTGTCTCTTTCCACAGGAGGAAATCCCAAGGGGAAGTTTGACCTTGGTCTTGTTCAGAATGAATGGAAGGTTTATGTGAAGAGACCATTAGATCGGGAAGAACAAGATGTCTATCTTCTGAATATTACAGCCACTGATGGGCTCTTTGTAACTCAGACTGCGGTGGAAGTGATTGTTACTGATGTGAATGATAACAGTCCTGTCTGTGATCAGGTTAGCTTGAGTTTGTTTATTTGTTTGCTTGTTTATTGTATTTATCTATCCCATCTTTCCCTTGGCAAGCTCAAAACAGCCAATGGCACATGAGACATCTTTCAATTTTGATTTCCCTACTTCTTCCCATTTTCCCGCTCCACCCCCCCCCCCACACACACAATATTCAGTTATTTTCATTCTCTTTCTCAATCCTTTTATGTTTGTTGCATTTGACAATTCCTTGCAAATGTATAGGCATTCCTTCTCATACCTGTGTTTTGGAAACAATCCCATTATTTGCAAGCAGTTTCCCCAAAAGTTATGTATTTTTCTGTGTTATTTTTATTACTTTTTATGTACACTTTCTTCTTTCGCATACACTTTTGTACACATTATTGGAAGCTGCATCACAAAGTTTGGAAAAACTCAAACAATGAAGAATTACTGTATTTTATGCATGCACCTCAGGATTTGGGAAGAACAGATTGGACAGGCTTGATTAAAATGTGAATCCCTACTTAGAACTCATATTTATTTCAATGGACAGTTGTAATGGACATAGGAACCATCTTATTCATGTTGCTGGATTTGATCTTCTGCCTCAGCTGCCATTAATGAAGATATTTCACAGGCAGAGGCACTGATGGCAAGTGGAGAACTCCAGTTTTTCTCTTTTCCTCCCTCTTAACAATTGGCTGTTTTCTCTTGTAGCAGCAATAGCAGTGGAGATAAAAAAAAAGTTGCCTTATGCCAGGTGAGATTGTTTGTCCATGAAATCCAATACTGTCTACTCTGATTGGCAACCTTACTTCAGTGTCTCAGGCAGTATGAAATTCACAATCCTTTTGTAATATATATATATATATATATATATATATATATATATATGGCTTAGAATGAATAGAAGGTTTCTATTACACTTTTTCATCAAATGATGCTTAAAGTGGCTGATGGCAATAAAACAGTGATGGGTGCAATAGTGACAAAACTTAAATGCAAAGTTGTTTGTTGTTTTTTTTTTTAAAAAAAGAAAGAAACAACATAAAAATGAAGTAGGTAAAAAAAACCCAGTAAAAAGGTAATTCTATATGGCTCTTATTAAGATGTGAAGAACTGGACCTGGGAACATGGTCCATTCCTATCTGAGGAAGTAGACTAAGATCCAAAACACTGCAGAAATAACCCAGTTTGAGATCACTTTAAATGCCCTCACTCAGTGCTAGGGAATTTTGGGAACTGTAGTTTTGTGAGACATTTAGCCTTGTCTGTCAGAGAGTTCTGGTACTATGATAAACTACAATTCCCAGGATTCCCTAGCACTGAGCCAGGGCAGCTAAAGCAGTCTGAAACTGGAATGTTTCTGCAGTGTGTTTTGGACCTATGGGGGGTTGCAGACTGCCAGAAATAGTGCAAATTGAGTCCACTTTAAGGGTTAGGGTTAGTGCTAGGGAATCATGGGAACTGTATTTTTTTCTGAGACATTGAGCTTTCTCTGTCAGAGAGCTCTGGTGCCACAATAAAATACAGTTCCCATGATTCCCTAACCCTAACCCTAAAAGTGGACTCAATTTGCACTATTTCTGGCAGTCTGCAACCCCCCTAAGTCAACAAAAGATTGTGCTACAGTGTTTTTCACTCAGTCTCAAAGGTGGTACAAGATCACTTTCCATTTTAAGGTTCATCACTAAGATAGCATAAGATTAAATATGTGAAGCAAAAGCCACCACATGTCAAAGTCCATACGTACTTTTCATTTCAGAACTGCTATTACATTCCGGTATTTTCTTTCAATGTTTGTGTCTCAAGGTAACTTATATGGCATTATTTCCTGAAGACATTCCTCCCAACAAGATGATCCTTAAAATGGGTGCCAGAGATGCAGATATTGGATCCAGTGGTGAAATTCAGTATTCGCTGTATGGCCCTGGAAATAATAAGTTTTTCTTAGATCCAGAAAGTGGTAAGATGAGCAGAATTTTCATGGTATGCATAGTTTTTACATGACCCATAGGAGTATAATATTGAATGTTGAATCATAGAAATTAGTTGCATGGAATGGGGACATGAAAAGCTGTCAAGTTTTAGTTTCAGTGTATTTTTTTTCCAAACTCCCACTCTATACATAATTCTAGTCCCATCCCAGTTAAACATATCAGGTTATAAAATCTTTTTGTCTTCCAGTATGGAAATGTGTGCATATTTGTCTGTAAGTATGAATTTTATATGCATTTTCCCCAGTGAATGCACTGTAATGGATCTTTCCCATTGACTAAAATGTGTGTACTTCCTACATCTGCATTTTAGTTGTACATTTTTCAACTATATATGGGTTTGTGCACAGTTTTCTTCCCCCAAATGCATAGCAGGCTCTCAAAGCAAGTTGCACTGTTCCACTGCCAGCTGTAGGAGGTGTGAAATTGAGAATTTTTTTCCATCATTGGCATGAAAGAGACTTGAGTGATTTATGTGTAGCTATTTCTGTCTTACTAGAGAAACTCTATTTAGTCATTGTAAAAAATAGTGAAAATAAAGGAGAGTCTTATGCTAACTCAGCCAATTCATTGTCATCTTCCATGCACAAAGAGCAATGGTCTGACTATGAGAACCCATTCTAGTTTAAGAGGGTCCCCATGTGATCTGATGTTGTGCCATATCTCATGGATTTCAGCAGACAGAAAAATACATAGCTTTATGGGTATGATAGTGCAGAAGCTGAGTTGTGATTAAAGACCGCTGCAGTTAATTATTTCATTAGGAGGTAGGAGGAGCATTTCTGTGTTGTCAAAAATGCCAATGAGTGCTTGTGAGTACAGTGAGAATACTTCTAGTCTGCCTGTTTTCTAGTCTATATTACTCCCCAATATTTTAAATCACAATTCCATTTTGTCTCTGTTTTCTGTTTTTTAAAATAAGTAGTCACATGAATTTTTTTATTTAAATTGTACACATTTCCCTCTAAAAGGCATACCTTTATTTTTACAGAGCCTGGAGGTGTTACTGAACTTTATTGGACCACAACTCCCAGAATCCTCAAGCTGGCCCAACCATTGATCATGATGGCTGCAGATTCTGAGAGTTGTTGTCCAATAAAATTAACATCTTCACAATCTGTAAATATACATGTCACTTTGATTCTGTGAACTTTAAAAGAAATGTGTCTTTCTCTACCAGATATTGGGGAGTGTCCAGTAATGGCTGCTGGCTCCCATGTCATTGGAGCTGTGGTTCCTTTGAGGATTTCAAAGGAGCTATCCAAGGTGCTGAACATGTTTTGGGAATAGGTTTCAGGACCTTGGATAACTGTTTTGATTGTCTTACAAACCTAGATGGCACCACCTCACTGACATGAAAGCCAGCAGCAAGGACTGGGCATATGCAACAGAGTTATTATCTTTTATCTCTTGCTTGGGAACTTCTCCAAAGTCTGCCAGTCTGTCACTCTCTGAAACAAAATACTAGTACAGCTAGGCCTCTGGTCTAATCCATTGGGGGGTGTCTTCTGTTGTTATGACCCCTAAATAAGTAGTTTTTCAAGCACTAATAATGTCAGTACACATGTCCAGTGCACTGCTATAATTGTTGAATATATAACTGTTATGGCAAATTACACATGTTACACAAGAACCATGGATGGAAAGAAAAAATCCCAATGGTCTACTTAAACAGGGATTGCATATTTACAGGGAGAATAGCAAAGCATGCTCTTCAAGTGATTTGCTATTGCAAAATGACATCAATCTGCACTATATTCAAGGAAATATTCATTGATATGTAGCTGCCTGTAATTGTCTGAAAATACTGGCTTAGATTTCAGTATCTTTGAACAGAAGGAAAATGGTTGGGGTGGAATAGTTCCATCTCTTATTCCCCACCCCACAGCCCTATTTGCTTGAATAGTGTATCCCTGTCCAGTTTGGAAGAATTCATCATTCCTTTCCAGACACATGTCCTGCTGTTGTTGTTAACTACCTTCAAGTCAGCCCCGAGTCATGGCAACCCTGTGGAAGAATCATCCACTGATCTGCTTTGGTCTTGCAGATTCAGGCCGGTGTCTTTCCTGATTGAGTCTATCCATCTGGTGTGATGGATAGACTCAGTCTCTTTTTTTACTACCCTAGCATTATTGTCTTTTCTAATGAGTCATGCTTTCTCATAATGGGGCCAAAATATAGCCTCAGTTTCATCATCTTGACTTCCTGACAGAGTTCAGGCTTGATCTGTTCTAGCATCCATTTGTGTGTCTTTTTGGCCACCTGCAGTATCCTCAGCACTCTTCTCCAGCGCCACCTCTGAAATGAATTGATTTTATTTCTGTCCATTTTCTTCATTGTCCAGTTCTCACATCCATACATGATGACAGGGAATATAAGCAATAGCATTAACAATAGCAGCTTCATTTATATACCACTTCATACCACACTATGCAGTCTCTAAGCGGTTTACAACTGTAAACTAATTGCCCCTAACAAGCTGAGTACTCATTTTAGAAACCTTGGAAGGATGCAAGCCTGAGTTGAGCCTGAGCCCTGGCTGATATTGGACTCACAGCCTTGTGGTTTGTGAGTAAGTGGCTGCAGTATAGGCATTTAACCACTGCACCACCAGGGCTCTAATATAATGGCTTAGATGATTCTAACTTTAGTGCTCAATTGTATATCTTTACACTTTAGGATCTTGTTGAGTTCTTTCATTGCTGCTGTTCCCATTCCTAGTCTCCTTATTTCTTGACTGCAGTTTCTGTTCTGATCAGTGTTTGATCCAAGGTACAGGAAATCTTTAACTATTTTTTCACTATCTAGGTTGAATTTATGTAGATTCTCCATTGTCATTATTTTGTTTTCATTATGTTCAGCAATAAACCTGCCTTTGCAGGTTTGACCTTCCTTAGTAATTGTTCCAAGTCTATGATGTTTTCCGCTAGTAATATGGTGTCATCCACATATCTAAGATTGTTGATGTTCCTTCCTCCTGCCTTCATTTCTCCTTCTACTAAATCTAAACCCACATTTTATATGATATTTTCTGCATACAAGTTGAACAAGTGGTGTGACAGAGTGAATCTTTGCCTGACCCCTTTACCTATTGGGAACCATTCTTTTTCTCTAAATTCTGTTCTAATAGTAGCCTCTTGTTCCAAGTATAGATTTTTCATCCGGACTGTCCCAATATATGTGGCACTCCTATTTCTTTAAGAACATTCCATTGCTTTTGTGATCTATGCTGTCAAAGGCTATGCTGTAGTCAATAAAACACATGCTGATTTTCTTCTCGAATTCCTTGGTGTGCTTCATTAACCATCACATTGGAGATAGCAAAAGGCAGATTCTAGAAGAGTGTTGTATGGGATGCCCAAGAGTTCCAGTTGGAAAGGCTTTCACCTCAAATCAGGCAGAGGCATTTTGGTCTTGTGAACAGAGGCACAAGGGCCAATAGCATGTGGGAAATTCCCTTTCTTTGAGCTTCCTTCTCATTTTTGTTGGAAAGGAGAATAAAATCATTGTAATACCATAATGATAGTAATAACAGTTTAAACTTCACAGGTGGACCATGACTTTATAAGGATCAATGATGAGTCCACAAAATGTGGAAGTATTCTAGTTCTCCAGAGCCATTCATCAGTATAGATCACAAAAATTGATAGGACAGGGGAAAAGTTGGAGTCTCCTCACTCCCCCCACTAGAATTGTTTTGACTAGATATTTTAAATTGTTGAGGTTCAGTCCCAAAATGGAGAATGAAGGTTTGAGGGGTCAGTGGTACACTGAAAAAGAAAGAAAGAAAGAAAGAAAGAAAGAAAGAAGCTAGGATGGAGACAATATGGCAGGCATCTTTCTCTACAGATATCGAAATAAAAGTAACCCAGACATCTAGTAAAAGCCTTGTGTGAAACATGCTGATTTGGTTCCTTTGGCAGCATTTAGTAGAATATACTGCAACCAATCCTTATATAAACAAAGCTGGAGATTATATTTAGATGCAGAGCTAGGTAAGAGTCAATTAAGATTAGCTGGAAAAATGTTTACCCAGTTTTTAATTTTAGTGTGCAGCCTCTTTTCGATAGTCAAACCCCATCCTTCTCTGGTTGTAAATGCTGCTGTGAAACAATTATAATCATAACTAGTGAGACAATTGACAATGATACTGATAATAATATTATATTTATTTATATTCCATTTTTCACATTGAATACATTTTAGGAGAACTCAGAACCTTAGCTCCTTTAGATCGCGAGAAGATCCCTGTGTACAACCTGATAGCAAGGGCAACAGATGGGGGAGGAAGATTCTGCCAGTCAGAAATCCATCTGATTCTGGAAGATGTCAATGACAATCCACCTATGTTTTCGTCTGAGCACTACACAGCATGTGTCTATGAGAACACTGCCACTAAAGCTTTGCTAACAAGAGTTCAAGCCAATGATCCAGATGTAGGTAAGACTGCAAGAATACTAACTACTAGGATTTCAGAGGTATGTAGAGATTGGTTGTATATCTACTTTACCTTCATTTTTCTTGTAATGTCTTCATTTCTCCTTTACACCAGGGCTGAAATAAAATAACACTTGGATGTCAAATTCTCCTCTGTTGGGTCTGAACACTATAAACTTGTGCTTACCAGAGGAAATCTTCTTAAAATCTTAGCTTTTATTATGAGCTTTGAATTTTTCAACTGAAATTGTTGTTGTTGTTGTTGTTGTTGTGTGCCTTGAAGTCATTTTTGATTTATGGCAACCTTATCATGGGGTTTTCTTGGCAATACATGTTCAGAGGGGTTTTTACATTTCTTTTCTCTTTAATTGAGAGTGTGTGACTTGCCCAAGGTCACCTAGTAGGTTTCCGTGGCCAAGTGGGGATTTGAACACTGTCCTCCAGGTTTATAATCCAACACTACTAAAACCACTACACCACACTGGCTCCAACTAATATTATGTGTGGGCAAATTTGTCAGCATTTACTTTCTTGCTCGTTTAAACTTTGCAAATGATGATCAATTCTGATCAAAAAGGAACTGAAACAAATTTTATAATCTCAGTTTTCAGCATTCCAGCCATAAGATCTTCTAACATTTTGGGATTTCAGGTACATTTTAACATTAAGAATTGCTAGCATTTTTAATGTAAAATATAAATTCCATTTTAAAAAATGTTGTTGCAGCTCCCCACTGCTGCTGCTCCTTATTCTATCTTTTCTCTTGGCATGACACAGGGCACTTGATGTCAAACATTAGTGAGCATGATGATAGGAAAGAAAAGCTTTGAGTCAGCAGCTTTTATGATAATGATTGGTAATATAGACTTCACTTGCAGATTTTGTTCTACAACTTTCGACCTGCCAACCTGCAATTCTCCATGCTGATTAGCTATTAGGGTCAAATATGAGCAACACAGGATGCTAGTAATGAAACATGACAGTATTGATATGCAGATATTAAATGCAAGATCTCTTGATTCAGCACTCTGTGAATACATCTATAAATCTTCCTGAGCTGAAGACACAAAGCCATCATAACACATTTGCCATTTGCAATCAGGCCATTTGCTTACTTTTATTATCTGATGTAATGGTTTGTTTTTATTATGAAAAAAAGAGCGAAGAGTAGAATGAAGAGGACAGCTGGGAGTTTTTTAATGATTAATTTGGAAAAGTTGGTGGATTTCTTTGAGAGCCTAAAGCAGAGAGATGATGGAAATAAATTTCCTTCTCTCCCCCCACCACCATAAGTCTACATCGGGCCTAAGCAGACTGCCAGAAATAGTGCACATTAAATTGAGGCACTGCCCTGGCTCAGTGCTAGGGAATCATGGGAACTGTAATTTATTGTGGCACCAGAGCTCTCTGACAGAGAAGGCTCAATGTCCCAGAAAAAAATACAATTCCCATGATTCCCTAGCACTGAGCCAGGGCAGTGCCTCAATTTAATGTGCACTATTTCTGGCAGTCTGCTTAGGCCTATCAGTGGCTTATAAAAGCCTAAATCCAGTTTTTACTGCCAGATAAAGTAAACCTATTGAATCACTTGTTGAATAATGAGTTAGTAATATGTAAACCCTACTGATACAGTGGATCTACATTAGCTGGGAATGGATAGCAATCATACATTTTGTGAAAAGCTCTTTCCCCACATAATAAATGTAGGGTTGTTAAGTAGATAATGGTCAAGCAGAAAGAAAAAAGTCAAGAAATGCCTTTGTAAAAGAAATACATCCGTGACAGGTCTGTATGGGAGAGGTGTATCAGCTGTTGACAAGATTATGCCTTTCTTTTGCAAGATTATACCTTTGGTAATCTGGAGAAACTCACTACTTTAAAGTAGTAAACCTTTCTCAACTTGTAAAGTCAGTGGACAGAATCCATTGATAGAAGGCTCATTTTGGCAGAACAGAAAGGTCTGCAATATTTGTCAATTTCTCCTTTTTCCTGTAGGACTTACCCCAAACCAGTCCCAGTGGTCCTCTGAGTCTTCAAGAGGAAGGAGCAGAGAGAACTATGTAGAAGAGGGGAGTCACTCTAAAGCCCATCCCTCCCTATTCTCCTCATGAAATCCTTGTATTAGCAAAGGGAGTTTATTCAGATCTGACCCAATCAGGCTGGCATTTATTTTCTTCTCACTGGTGGCCTCATATCTGAGGGATACAAGTTTGGTTCCATTAATACTGACTTTTTAAAAAAATATTTTGTTTATATTATATAAACATCTAAAATACTTTTATACAAATAGAGTTTTAAATATAATCAGCTCATCGTCTTACATTACAATACTTCCAGAGGTTCTTTGACGATAAATACCTTCATTATATTCATGATTTCCCCTTAAATCTTTTTTTTATCTCTGATATTTTAATAATGGCTCTCTTTCAATACCCATATATCATAACTAATTACAATCTGATCTCCTTTTTAAAACTTTAATTTTCTTATAATTCCCATAGTTCCACTTGCTTTTTCATTGCCATTTTTTATTACTATATTCCACAATTGGTGACCATTCCTTATCAACCTTCTCTAAATCTTTTTGATTTAGCAAAGCTGTTAATCTGTCCATTTCTTTCATTTCTACTAGCTTCAACAACCAGTCATCCACTGTAGGTAATTCTTGTTTTTTCCACCT
>JAIPUX010001232.1:163175173-163197586 GCA_020142125.1 Phrynosoma platyrhinos | reverse complement strand
TTTATTTAACATATTTAGTAGAAAATTTCTGGCTTTAATTCATGTTTAACTTTGAAGATTTCTTGTATTGAATCATGAATTTTCTTCCAGTAAGCTTTCATTTTTTAACATCTCCACCATATGTGAAACCATGATCAGACATTTTGTTTACATTTCCAACAATTATTTGAACCTGTATTGAATATGTTTGCAATTTTAGCTGGGGTTAAGTACCATCTTTGTTCCATCTTCCAGTAATTTTCTTTTAGTCTTGAGATTTAGTGAGTGTCACTGTTTTTTTTCTAGCATATTCTCAGCTTTCCAAGTCAATTGTTTTCCCTATATCTGTAGCCCATTTAATCATATTGTCTGAGATCAGGTTTCTTTCCTGTTTTCTATCCATCAACATTTTATAAAGTTTGCTTGTTCTTTTTTTTTTTTCCTGATCTCATTAGGATATCATCAAAATCTTAATGCTGACTTTTAAGATGGCCTCAAAAATAAGGATGTAAATGGATATTCAAAAATATTTTTAAAAGATGAAAAACTGCTTTTGGGGTTTCAGAAATCCAAATGAGAAGAAGCCTAGAGTGACAAGAATCATCACAGTTCAGGAATTATTCAATGCAAAATAGAAAACGCCTTTTCTGTGCAGTCATCCACACAGGAAAAACTGTTTCCTCCTCAGAAATTGCTACAGTTGGGGCACTCCATGCAAAATTTGCACATGGTTGACTTGTACTGCAAACTTCTTATTTTTTCTGCAGGAAGCAGCATTTTTTTCACAGTAAATAATATTAGTATGCAGAAATCTTATGCAGAAAAAAGATTCCTGTGTTGAAAATTCTATTTTCTGTGCAAAATCACCATGTGTGAATTTTGCATAGAATAATTCCTGGATTGCAAATTGTCTTTGAAAACTGCATAGTTTTTGAAGGTTTTTTGTTTTGTTTTTGTTTTTTGCAGCAGGAAGAAAATTTTGAAAATTACTTGTTGCTTCCTTCAAGAAAATTAGGAACAAATTGCATCCGTATTCAAAAACCACTTATTTTATGCCTTTCTGTTGAGGTGTGGTGGTGGTGGTTATTTAAAAACCTTAATTTTCATTCTTGCTTATTCCTATGTTTTTAATAATTGTCCATTGGTTCAAAAAAGTTACAATAGTAATTAATGACTTTCTGTTTTCTTCACTTGCTTGCAGAAAGAGACAACCAAAGGGGCTGCTTCTGTAGGCAAAAGATTGTTCATACTGCAGCTTATTAAGCCAAGATTTTATTGTCTGAAAATGGCTGTTCCCTCTTCCTTTCTTTCTCCATCTCCCTTCCTAAAGATGGAGAAAAAATACACCAAATGCCAAAGAATCTCAGACCCATTATAATAGATACTATATTTTTTTTTCTTCATTTTATCTTGGGACAGTACAAATTGATCCCTTATGACAACTCTGTACAGGCTAAAATGAAATCTTCCAAATCCTCACTGACAAATAAACAGTGGAACTATCTATAACCCAGAATTTATACGCTCTGTAACCCACCAGTGCCTTGTCTCACATTGGGGACATTGGGAACTGTACTGATACAAATAACTAATAGTAATGATGGATGATAAGGCTATCCTTTAAATGCCTTGCATTTGTAATGACTTCTGAAATGCTGTGAAACACGTCCTTGGTGTATCAAAGAGGCAGATAATAAAATCATTTATATGTCACATAGCTTTAATGACTTTGGAATGTTTGGAAATACATCCTGTGTGTATCGACCTGGTAGATGATAAATGGTCAAATTATAATTTGAATACCATTTGTTCTTAATGGCATTTTCAAGGCTGAATGCCATTTTCTTGCTGGGGGGAGCAAAATGAGGGAATGAGAATTCTCAGCCCCAATGCAATTTTGATCAGTCCCCAAATTTCTAGCGTTGCTGAGAGTGAGGCATTGAAAAGTATTCACACCTAGGACTTTTATATTTACTGTGTTCATATTTGGTAGCTTTCTTGCCTCTTTTCCTTGGATGCCGAGTTCTGTTTTTAAGTGCTCAATTGAAGTTTTAAGTTACTGCAGTGATGGAAATTTGGGGACCGAAAGAAAATGTCATAGAGGAGATAAGATATTTGGGGGAGGGGGGGCAGGGATTTCCTTATGTGCCCACTATTACCTGGTTTTAACTGAGTTATTTTAAGAGTTAGGGTGTGTGTATACACACAGAAATAGACATACCTGTTCTTCAGACTCACCTAATCTTTTTAAATGTGCTTTAAAAGATTCACCTGATCTTTGTAAATGTGAGTCTGTTTTGTTTTGGCAATTGCATTTTATGAATATAGCTGGAGAAATGGGAGTCCCCAAAATCTCACTGGTGCCACAGTTATACTTCTGTTATGCCATGTGAATCTGAACACAAATGTACTGTACATCGCTTTTGATCAGTCTTTTTAAAAAACCAAGCACCACTATATTCCCATAACTGTATCAAAACAGCAACCCTAAAACCCTTACAGTGTTGTCAGAAAATTCAGAATTAAACAGAGTATACCTTGAAGGGGAATCAGTAGTTCTAGTGCATCTTCACTAATGTCAAGTTTGTAGTTTTTGCTTTCAAACAATAGGGCAACAATTCCACAACAGCCTCTGAGGAATCACCAGCTTCAATGCACTGTCGCATTTACAGGAGTGTTCTTTGTTTGGCATTCCCATTGCTGGTACTGTACACACACAGCCAACAACATAGGGGTGTATGTGCCTTTGTTTTGGCATTTGTGCTTAATTAGCTTTCAAGTGGCTGTCCCGCTGCAGTGGAAAGAGAGTTGGCAATCACAAAGTACTTTCCCTTCAGGCCTGGAGTCAACTTTAGCATACAAATCTCTGCAATTTAGCAGGTGACTGAGGTTGATTCCCTTGTGTTACTAACAACTGCTGCATGTGACAATAAAGGATGCACCAAAGATTTCAGTGGTTTCATTTTTTAAAAGGAGAAATGCTGACAAATCTGCATTTCCCCATGAATTTAATGGAAGGAAATTGAGATTTTTTATTTATTTATTTATTTATGTAAAATAAAATGAATGTGGGGAAAAATGAAACTGATAGAGTCACCCAGCAGGGCTATGACTATTTTGCTCTTAAAACTATGTCAGTAAAACAGGGGTAGGCAACCTAAGGCCCGGGGGCCGGATGTGTCCCCCCGAGGCCTTTGGACCGGCTCCAGGCTGGTCCTGCCACCGCCGCCACCCACCCTGATATTGATTATTGTTGTTATTTCTTGTTCTTGGGGTTTTCTTGTAAAAATCTCCACAGGGATTTTGCCATGGCTTTTCTGGGCATGCATATATTTTTTAATTTTTTTAATTTTTTTTAAAATTATTTTAATTTTTTAATTTTTTTATTTTTGGTGCTTCAGCCCCCCAATTGTCTGAGGGACAGCAACCCGGCCTCCGGCACAAAAAGGTTGCCTACCCCTGCAGTAAAACAATGGCTGGAAACCTGTGGGTTTCATGTACACCTGCATGTTGTCCCATATGCATGTGATTGTACATTTTTGGCCTTTCTGTAATGGATGGATTCAATTAATGATCACATAAGTGGAGGTCCACAAGTCATAATCATTTTACTTGAGCCTAAATTCTATTGGTATTCCAACTAGGGGAGAACAGTTGAATCAATTGGATTTACCTATGTGTTGATTGGCCATTCAACAACAGATTGTATAGATTGTATTTAATTATTCCAAAATAACAAAATGATTTTTGAAGTTATTTCAAAACAGCAGATTGCCATTTAATTATTTCAAAGAGTAATTTTGAAAAGGAACAAAGTAAAATAGATAAAACACAATGCAATGCATTAGAAGATTAAATACAATATTTAAACAATGTAAAATGTCAAATATTTATATTATAGTGATTTTAAAAAAACAGCACGAAGTGGCAATATCTGTAATACTATGACAGCATCATATGCCAACAAGTTTCTAGTTGTCAGAAACATCCCAAGGCATTATCATGCTAGAGGCAAAAAATCCAAAGAGCGTCCCTCCCCAACAGTATTTAAATGATAAGCAAAATAATGGATAGTTCTTGCTGAATTCCCTAATAGTCCAAAATTTATGGCTGAGGAAGGCTTTATCATTCTTGTTTGGCTTAGAGGAGGTGTAGTTGCTAAGCTTTGGTGCTTAATATCCCTACAGTAGTCTCACTAACTTATAGCACTATGTCAGAGTTGGGATGCAAATCCCAAAAACATAAAATTGAAAAGCACCATAAGTGACATCTACGCCAATCCCCAGCCATGCAGGAATCCACAGTCAGAGTTTACTAGTGATCAGCATCCCAAGCGGAAATAAGAGACTATGGGCCTTTGCAGACTGCCAGAAATAGTGCACATTAAATTGAGGCACTGCCCTGGCTCAGTGCTAGGGAATCATGGGAACTATAATTTATTGTGGCACCAGAGCTCTCTGACAGAGAAGGCTCAATGTCTCAGAAAAAAAATGCAATTCCCATGATTCCCTAGCACTGAGCCAGGGCAGTGCCTCAATTTAATGTGCACTATTTCTGGCAGTCTGCAAAGGCCCCAAGTGTGTGTTATGTGCCTCCAAGTCATTTCTAACTTACAGCAACTCTAAGGCAACCCTATCACAGGGTTTTCTTGGCAGATTTCTTCAGAGGACTTTTGCCATTGCTATCTTCTGAGTCTGAGATTGTGTGACTTGTCCAAGGTCACCCAGTGGGTTTCCATGGTCAAGCCGGGATTCAAAGCCTGGTCTCCAGAGTCCTAGACCAACACTCAAACTTCTACACCATGCTGGTTCATATACTAATAGGTAATAGGAGGTTCTCCCAGGGACAAACAAACCCCTTAATCTTCGGCATCATATGGCCTTCTTAAAGATTCCATTTTTTTTAATTGTCATTTTTCTTCTTCTTTTTAGGTGTAAATAGAAAGATTGTCTATTCCCTGGCAGATTCTTCAGAAGGCTTCTTCTCTGTAGACAAGTCCTCAGGAATCATCATTCTGGAACATCCTCTGGACAGAGAACTTCAGCCTTCATATAACGTCACCATCAAAGCATCTGACCAAGGCATCGTGCAGACCCTGTCCTCATTTGCCACAGTCACAATTACAGTTCTGGACATTAATGACAACCCTCCTGTCTTTGAAAGGAGAGATTACCTCATTACAGTGCCTGAGGACACCTCACCTAGTGTTGAAATTCTTTCTGTTTTTGCCACCAGCAAAGACATTGGTACAAATGCAGAGATTACCTACCTCATCAGGTCTGGGAATGAAAAAGGGAAATTCAGGATCAATTCAAAGACAGGTATGTTTTATAAAATAGGCTCATAAAACTACATTTAAAAATTAGTGGGCATTTGTTTGTTTGTTTGTTTGTTTGAATATATACAGGCTGTTGTTGTGTGCCTTCAAGTCATTTCTGACTTATGGGGTTTTCATGGCAAGTTTCTTCAGACCAGATTTGCCATTGCCATCCTCTGAAGCTGAGAGTGTGACTTGCCCAAGGTCACCCAATGGGTTTCACGGTTTGTCAGTGATTCATACCCTACTTTCCAGTGTCGTAGTCAAACACTGAAAGCGCTACGCTATGTTGGAGTCTCCCGTATCTGGAAATCCAAAATCCAGAATATTCCAGAAACCAAAACTGTTTTCATGAGTGGCTGAGTGTACTCAACATTTGTTTCATGCACAAAATTATTTTAAAAAACATTGTATAAAACTATCTTCAGGCTATGTGTATAAGGTGGATATAAAACATAAATGAACTTTGTGTTTAGACCTGAGTTTCATCTCCAACATACCCCATTGTGTACATATATGCAATTACAGGTATTCCAGAGTCCAAAACATTTCTAGTCCCAAGCCTTTCAAATAAGGGATACTCAACCTGTATCCTGAAGACAAGTAATGAGAGATTTAAAGGATTAAGTAGTGAGATGTTTAAAAAACATTTACAAGATATATGCCCTAATTTACAAGAGTAAGGCATCGTGTAGTGGTTTCAGTGTTGACTCTAGAAACCAGGGTTTGATTCCCCACCCAATCATGAAACCCACTGGGTAACCTTGGCCAAGTCACATGTTCTCGGCCCCAGGGGAAGGTAATGACAAACCTCTGAATAAATCTTGCTGAAAAAAACCCAGGATATGTTCACCTTATGGTCACCATAAGTCGGAAAGGACTTGAAGGCACACACAATAGCATGTCCCAATTTAAGACATACCAGGAAAGACATACTTAGGGGCCGTATGAGAGACTTTCAGTTAGAAAATGAAACAAAATTGGTAAACCTTTTTTGGCTGAAATATTTAGGGAGGCACTTTTGACCTGTGGGTCACAGTTTTCCATCCCTGCTATACACACTTATCTTGGAGAATGACTCACTGAACTCAATAGCCTAAGTAGGGCTGTGCTGTAAATATTTTAATTACAACTTGCAAAATGTATTGTCTTCTGATGCAATTTACCAGTAGTGTTATCTCATTTATGTACACAATCCTTGTAATGTTATATCTGGAAACTCTTGACGTTACAGTCTTGATACTATGTGATATACATGGGCTATGCAGTTGTCCTTCATTCTCATAACTATGCTGGCTGGTAGAACTTTACATTCCCCCAGCACTGAACAGCATGTCAACCTTTACATCCAGGCTACTCAGTTATGTTAAATATTAAATCCATGTAGGTGGATCAGCTTAAGTTTTACTTAATAAGCTTTCTTTTCTTTTCTTTTTTCTTTTTTATTTCTTTTTTTTTTTTTTGTCAAAACCATGGGTGTGTTCTTTTGAATCCAGAAACATCAGTTAGCTGCCAAGTCCCTTATCATACCTACCTGGCTTATGAAAGGTTGAACAGAAAACATGAAAATAGACTCACCAACTTAATCCTTATTGAAATGGACAGATAGCAGGGGTTTAGGAAAATCTGAGGAATGCAGTTATGAATACTCTAAAATTCTCTCTTCTCATATTTCAGTCACCTCTTATCCCCACATTGCCCTTCATGTTGCTAGTCTCAGTAATAGAGTTATTTTCTAAAATTTATTTGAAATAAAAATATTGAGCAAGATGGCTAGATAAGAGTTCCAAATCCAGTTGAAGGATGTAGTCAGTTTCTGTGATGGTATAATGCTAACAGCCCATGACAAAAACCAACTGCATCCTTTGTCTGAACTTGGAGCTTCATTTAGCCATCTTGCCCAAAAGACATTTATAGACTTGTTTTGCTTTATGCATTTTTCTCATCCCGTTTTATAACTAAGATAGGAATCATCATCCATTCCACCATAATGAATCTCATAGCCAGGGTAGGTAATACATAGGCCATATTCTGAACACTAATATATGGTTGGACCAAAATAGAAAAGAATAGTCACTCTTGGAGGCCCTCAGGAGTTGCGATTTACCTTTAATGCAAAGCACACAGCTTTGCTTTCATTTGAAAATATTACATTCATGATTGTGTGGGTTTTTTTTAAAAAAAAAATAGAAGTGAACTTCTAGTCCCTTCTTTTTTTAAAAAAAAAAAATTAAAGTGGTAAAACCTTTAGTGTGTTCATAGAGGAAGAAAGGAAATAGCTAACTGACCCACTAAAGTTTTTTGTGGGTTTTTCGGACTGTGTGGCCATGTTCTAGAAGAGTTTCTTTCTGACATTTCGCCAGCATCTGTGGCATCTTGTTTCTCTGAAGATGCCAGCCACAGATGCTGGCGAAATGTCAGAAAGAAACTCTTTTAGAACATGGCCACACATCCCGAAAAACCCACAAAAAACTATGGATGCTGGCCATAAAAGCCTATGACTTCACATTGACCCACTAAAGTTGCCCACCTTTATCCTGGGCCTATGAATGCCATTTGTGAGGGTAAATCCCTTCTCTTGATCAAATGAAGAGGGGCTTAGAAATGAAGGGTTTATGCATATCTTCACATATCCATAGGGCCCCTCTTTTCCTTTGTCTGAATTGAGCTACTTGCAATGATCAGTTCATTTTCCTCACTTCTTCTCCCTTTTCCCCTGGTCTTGAGTACTCTTTGTTTAGTTGGAAGCCACTTTAAAACACCATTCAAGATCATTTTAAAGTTTATTTTGGGAAAACTGGAACAGCATTTGCATATCAGCACTCCAGGAACAGGTACAAACATCCCACCAACCAATGGTTGGGAGTGTATTTAACAATGAAGGCAAGAAGATATTTTTTAAAAAAAAAAAGGAGAGGTGACATTTAATCACCAGAAAGGAGGGAAAGAGGACATTCATTATTCACATGACAGTTCCATGATTGGCAGACTGACACCAGTCTTCCTATAATTTTGTAAATCTGCACATTCAAAGATTTTTATAGAATGTCTCTTTGTGCATAGACCAGTAGCAAATGGATGCTTTTTTACAATGTGTGTCCATACACAGTAGACTTATTTTTGTATTAGAATGAAGTTCTTCTTGAAGGAATGTCATGTAGAAGATGGAGCAAGCTTGTTTTCTGCTGCTTGAAAGATTAGAACATTAACCATTGGATTCAAATAACAAGAGTTTCCACCTAAACATTAGGAAGAGCCTTCTTACTGAAAGAGTGGTTTGATGGTAAAATAAATTGCCTTGGGTGTGGTGGACTTTCTATCTTTCGAGGTCTTTAAGCAAAGATTGGATAGGCATCTTTCAGGAGTTCCTTAGTTGTGTATTCATTCATGGCAGTGGGTTTGATTAGTGGTCTCATTCAGTTCTAAGATTCTATTATTCTATATGTACACTTGGGCATGGCAACTAGTAGTGGCCATCTTCCTGTTCACAAGTTCATAGACCATTGCAGGCAGTGGATTAGCCAGTCATGGCCAGAGTTCTGCTGTAGATACCGGGTTGTCCTCATAGTTAAAAACAGGAGAACATAACTAATATTATTTTTCCTGTGTTTGTCTAAGTTTTTTTGTTTGTTTGTTTTAGATATGTGAAGAAATCTTACTAAATTATTTACCCTTGACAAGACAGGCCACTCCATCCTAATAGAGTCAGCCAGTTGTGGCTCCTCTAACTGTACACTACTCACACTTCCAGTGCAAGAACAGACAGACAATTACATTTTTTTCTGACAAGGGGGCGAAACAGACCACTCAGATAGAGTGGCTTGCTACTGTCCCTATGAGCGCTGGATCCAGTATTTTTGGCCTCAAAAAGAAATTGGGAAACGCCACTCATTTTTGGGGCAGAAAAATGTCACCTTTGTTTGTCACCACGGCAGCACTTTTCGGTGCTCCTTTTGGCGTGCGGTGTCTGAACTGGTGTTGGGGCAGGATGTCTCTGTGCAAAATAGTATTTTCTCTTTGAAAAGCAAATTACATACATATATGAAACTAGCCCAGTAAGACTAACTGATTGATTGATTTTACAAAAGATGCTAACCCTTGAAAAATATTTCATGTTTCATGTTTTTTACATTCAAGAACAATTCAACCAAGTATTTATGTGTATGAACAATTCAGTAAGTGTGGAATAAATTAAATTAAATAATCTATACATAATACCTAAAAGGACTTATGTATCAAAGCAAACATTTTTCTCTAATATTACCAGTGTTTCCAATTCCAACATTACAATACTTCCTTTTGTTAGCAAGAGAACTCCTGTTTATGCTGAACTTATTTCCATTCCAAATAAATAAATAAAATGCTGTTTCATATAAACGCTATTTTCTGCTAAAAATTGTAATATATAAATTTTTCACAAAATAAGTCTGAAATTGTGAAAAGCTTATTTTCAGACTCTTTTGCAACAAGAAGAAATTGCTAAAATTACTCGTTGTTTCCTTGAAAATGAAATTAGCAAAGAATTACATCCATAAAACTTGATTTGTTCATGTAGTGTGGTACATTTGCAATCACTAGGATGATTAATATAACATTCAAAGAGATATTTGGGACTTCAGGGTTGTACTATGCTAAAATTCCACCTTCTCTCACCCAGGGTCCATATCTGTAATTGAACCTCTGGACTATGAAACATGTAAGGATTTCTTCCTAGTTGTTGAAGCTAAAGATGGGGGCAGCCCAGCGTTAAGTGCTGTGACAACAGTGAATATAAATGTGACGGATGTTAATGATAATTCGCCAAGATTTAGTCAAGAAGTCTACAGTGCTGTCATCAGTGAGGATGCATCAGTAGGCGATTCATTGATAACGGTGAGTTGTGAAATTGTCTTCCATATGTGCCCCAGTGTGCAGCCACTGTTACTGAATCCTTGACTAAGTATCCATGAATAGTTCTCAGAAGGGAATTGTATCACTTATAGTCTCTGCCAGGAACTAGTGGGACATGAACTAGGGACCGTCTGATGAACGCACTACTGCATCTTATGGCAGGTTACGTAAAATTACTGGGTCATGCTTGCAGTCTTTGTTGGGAGCAAGTGAGACAAGAACTAGGGACCTTCTAATAAATGTACTACTACATCTTATGGCAAGTTTCTCAAAGTTGTTGGGTGGGAGCTGAAACTGATAAATTACCAGCTCCAGCCAATTGTTTTTGGCCACAGCTCTATAAATATTTTTGGTCTGGTCCTGGATCTTTGTCTAGAAAATATTCCATTCTTTCTATGGCCTGCATCCTATTTATTTATTTATGTTCTTATTTATTTATTTTATTTATACCTAACTTTCCTCCCCGCACAAGACTCCTATTGGTTAGTCTTATCTAGAACAGACCCATTCAGTCAATTGTTGAACAGTGAAATAAAATGTAGGTAGAACCCTTTCATTCAATGGGTCTATTCTGATAGGGACTAACAATAAAATTGGGGTTTACAGCAGAATTAAGATGAAAGCACCACATAAACTGTGTGTGCCTCCCCCACTTTGTATAGTTCCCCCCATCCTTAATTCTGTGATGAAAACTTTAAAAGCTCTGCACTTTCCAAAGAACATATGTGTGAAATCATGCCATGTTACTATCCCTAAACTGTGTTAGATCACTTCAAGTTTTAAAATAGCCCTCCCCAAGCCTAAAAATGGGAAGGAGGGAGTTCATAATGTCATAGAATGAGACTACAAATGCTTGACTACAAGTGGCCCTCCACAAAGGTTGTGTTTAAGTTTTAAAAACCTCCAGATTGTTGAAATTGTGAAGACCAGTTCTTTGGGGTCCAGGGTCCCTAAACTTCAGGAAATTACAAATGTCATATTTATTTATTTAGTCTGGAGCTTTCAAAGGGACTGGTCATTCATTCATTCATTATTCCAGGGCTATATATTTTGCCTTTCTACTAGAATGTCACAGTTGTGAAACACTGGGCTAGAAACAGCTGAAAACAATATTTACAAATAAACTGCATTAAAAAAAACAAAAAGCTTCAACCAGCTCATAATCTGATTTAAAGAAACTGTAATAGGATCTTTAAAAAGTTGCATCTTGACAAAAAAACCTACTTTTGGTTTTGGTTTGGTTTACTTTTATAGTTTTGCTGCCTGTCATAAAGCAAGCACCTTTGCTGCCGGTTCCCTAGTCTTTTCCTGTCTTCCTAGTCCTGCTCAGGCCCCAGCATTTGCCACAACATTTCCTTTGGTACTTCAGTCTGACAGTGTAGTCTGGATTCAAAAGTGCATAGTACTGGACACGGGTCTTTTTTCTGATAGCAGAAATGCTGTTCTGCCAGCAGAACCCTCTCCTGCCTTGTTGGAAATTTGATGACAAAACAGGCTAAAAACAAAAAGAGAAAGGAATAGAGTTAGTTCAGATCTAGACCTCCTTCAGCCCAGGAACACAACCACAATACAAGCAAAAAGTTAGACCATAGTAAGGCTTTTCCTAAAAACATTTCCAACATCCTTTCCTGATGAAGGGTTTGGATTCAACCCAACTGACCAAGGCTGCATCCACACTGCAGAAATAATCCAGTTTTCCATTGCTTTAACTGCCATGGCTCAATATTATAGAATGCTGGGATTTGTCATTTCTCATGGCACCAGACCTCTCTGACAAAGAAGCTAAATGCCTCACAAAATTACCATTCCCAGCATTCTATAGCATTGAGCTATGACAGTTAAAGCAATGTTCAACTAGATTATTTCTGCAGTCTGGGTGCAGTCTAACTCTGGACTCAGGTGGCTCTTGGCCAGTTAGATTCGTACTCTATTTATGCAAGAGTTTGAATGTCCTCTTTGATATTCCCTTGAACGGTCAAGCAGTGAGTATAACTGAGCTTATGTGAAACATTTGTAGCAGAAGCAATGCCAAGGAAACAGAAGTGCTTGGAGACTTAAAATGCATATGATTATCCCTTATGAACTAGTTGTGATGGATAAATAAATAGAATGTCATGCATTTTAATGATATAACAAAGTGTTTAATACATACAATCACAGGCTTATGGAGTTGGAATGCACCCCAGAGTACATGTATTTCAGTTGTATGGCCTCCCTGAGGATGTATTTGTGACTCTTGACACCTCAAGAATCCTTAGACGAACCTTTTTCTGGTGAGAAAAGAGGGTGACCTGCTGCTCCCGGAAAAAGTATTCTTTTTGACTAGGTTGCAAGACCTCACTATACTAACATTAAAGCATCAAAAAAATACCAGTTTTTTAAACCCAGAAGTGAACTTCCATCCACATTTTTGGTAGTTCATCCAATCCCTAGAGCATGAAAATGACATGAGGACCTACTGCAGATGCCCAAAATGTAGTACAGTGTAGATACAGTTCAATGAAGATACTAGAAATCTACCACTAATGTGTGCCTTACCTCTAGTCATCCTCCCTCTGTATAGAAACGTGTAGTGAAAGAAAGTCTACCACCTTCCAAGATGGTCCATTCTACTTTAAAAATTACACAAAGCTCTTTCTAAAATTTAATGAAATCTCTTTTCTTGTCATTTACATCCACTAGTTCAGGTAACGTTTGTAACAATCAGCATGCCATAGAATTTATGTATTCATCCAGCTTTTTCATTTCCCCCCGGATCTTCACCCTTCCAAAGCTGATAGCTGAAGACCTGGACAGTCCTCCTAATGGGCAGATTCATTTTTCCATAATCAATGGAGATCAAAACAATGAATTTTCAATTGATCCTAGCTTGGGATGCATAAAAGTTAAAAAGAGATTGGACCGAGAGCGGGTAAGTTCATTGAGTTCATTGCTTTTTCATTTCTCTGGAAACATTATCTTCCTATTTGATGCCTTTTCTAATGGCTGGTGAATGCTTACATGTTCCTCTTACATCAATGTAAATATCACAAGAAAAATACTCTGACATTGTTATATCCTGTTTTCTGCCAACCACAGTGTATGGGTGTGATTTTGAAGCATTTACTACAATCTGCATTTGGTTCCAGTGGGTATAGCAAGCAGAATTGGCAAGTCTTAATATAAATGTGAAAAAGAGGCATCTACACTGTAGAAATAGTGCAGTTTGACTCCACTTTAACTGCCATCTCTCCATCCTGCAGAATCCTGGCATTTGTAGTTTTGTGAAGCAAGAGAATGCTTTGGCACAGAAGATTGTAAAATTAAATATCCCAGGATTCCATAGGATGGACTTACAGCACTTCAAGTGGTTCCAAACTGCATTATGTAGATGCACCCTTTGTCTGATTTTGCTATTCCCAGGGATTTCTCTAGTTTCTAGTTTCTCTAGGTGTCTAGTTTCCAAGATCTGTAGAAGAGCTGACATTATTTCCAGTCAGTTACCTGTGTGAGCCACAGATTCATATGCCCCCTTCTTCTTTTTTCAGTTACCTGCTTGTTTCATCCCTGCGTACAACTGTGAATAGTGTGAAATATAGTTTTACAGAATTAAGCCAAAATTGTAAACAGGATATGTTGTTGGCTAAACTTCATGCAACCCTTGGCCTTATTTAATGTGACCATTGGCCAAATTTCTAAACACTTCTGCAAGTGATCAGTTCAGAGTTCTGACAAGAGATACCTATTCATTTGCCAGCAGTCTGCATATTGATAGATGTGGGAGGCGAGTACAGGGATGTCTGAAAGGGTGTGGAAAGCATACAACAATGGAAAGAGAAAAGGGGGGGGGGGGGTCACAGAGATATGTTGTCTGGGTAGATGTGCCCCTGCCCACTTTTGGCTTTGGCACTGCCAACCACTGGCCTTAACTGTACCCACTGCAGGCATGCAAGGTTTCTTTACCTTTGTTACAAGGATATAGGTCTTCAGAAGGCATGACATCTTTTTGCCTGAAAATCAAACACATATGCTCTGTTTCAACATGACATGCCTAATCCATAAATCAATCAATCAATCTTTATTTAATGGTCAATAGACCCAGCTTGACGTGCTATAACTTAAAACCATATGAAATAGAAAGTTATATAAGGATACAAATAATTTATATAAAATAAATTATCAGATTGAACCACAACACTGGAAATATTATTAATGATAGAACTAGGGTATATTGCTGTTAGTCTGACCCATTTTTGATAGGTTTTTTTGTGGATTTTTCAGGCTATGTGGCTGTATTCTGGAAGAGAACATAGCCACATAGCCTGAAAAACCCACAAAAACCTATGAATGCTGGCCCTGAAAGCCTTTGATTTCACCCTTTTTGATCATTCGTTCTCTCTAATTTTAACAGCTAGAGACAAAAATTTTGTAAGAGATGGGGTAATATTCATACATGTGTCTATAAACAACACTTAAAACATATAAAACATTTCATAATGGCCTGGCTTGCAGCTCAGTAGATGGGAAATCAGCTGGTTATGGCTCTGGTTATAAAAGACATATGAGAACAAAATGTGTGATAAAGTTGCAGACTGCCAGAAATAGTGCAAATTGAGTCCACTTTAAGGGTTAGGGTTAGTGCTAGGGAATCATGGGAACTGTATTTTATTGTGGCACCAGAGCTCTCTGACAGAGAAGGCTCAATGTGTCAGAAAAAAAAACAATTCCCATGATTCCCTAGCACTAACCCTAACCCTAAAAGTGGACTCAATTTGCACTATTTCTGGCAGTCTGCAACCCCCCAATGTTTCAACTACTTGCTGTCCACAAGGGCAAAATCTAGGATAGGTGGGTAGCCCAGCATATCTACAAAAATGTACAGCGGGCCCTTGGTATATTCTGGGTTTTGGTGGATGCTCAAGTCCCATTATATACAATGGCATAATAAAATGGTATCCCTTATATAAAATGGCAAAATCAAGGTTTGCTTTTTGGAATTTACGGTATATATTTTTAAAATATTTTCAAACTGTGGATGCTCGAACCCATGGATAAAAAAATCCATGGATACAGAGGGATGACTGTAAGTTAAAAAGGAAAATATTGCATCTTGCCTTAGTGAACAAGATACAGTGGCATGCCACATTGGGGGGGGGGGGGAGCAGCACTACTGCTTTTGTCTTGGAAGCCAAAGTAGTAAGTCCTCCTGGTATCTCCCAGCAAGAAAGGTAATGTAAGAAGCACTAAGTTAGGCAGGTTAAAAATATAGTTCCACTTGGAAAATGACTCTGTTTGCCTCAAGGCTGCTTAATGCAAAAGAAAACATCCTTTCTGTATTAATGTGACAGCAGGATGAAGTTGTCAATATTTGGAATCACCATTGCAAATAGTTTGCCAGCAGAATACAAGAGAAGCAGGGTGTGTGTGGATTTATTGCCATCTGTAGACCGTAGGAGAAATCTTTGAGAAAGAAATAGGTTTGCATAAGTTCCACTGGAAATAAGCAGAATCATCAGCAAATACAGCGCTGCAGAAGCTTGTTAAAATTAATCATTTGGTTCAAATTTGTTAAAGTCTTCAACAGCAATATTAAAATTCATTAATGTAAGCATTAAACACCAAAGATGTTATTTTTCAATAATGAATAACAGTTCTCATTACGTTAATTTATTACTGGACTCTAAATTATATTTTACAGCGTAATAATTTAACAAATTATTTGCAGAGAATTCCTTTATTTAGATAATTTAATTGCTTGGAATTTCTTTTAACATTAATGGATCACACTACTTCCTTTACATTTAATTGGAATTTCTTTTAACATTAATGTTAATTTAATTGTTTGGAATTTCTTTTAACATTAATGGATCACACTACTTCCTTTAAATTTAATGCGGTAACATCAATAATATGCTCTGCCTAGAAGTGAGGCCTGTATAGCAAAGTCACAAGGAAATGCCAAAGTATTGCCAACACAAACACACCTATTACCCCCTCTTTCCTCAGTAATCCATAGCTGCTAAGATTTACACATAGATTTACACACAGAGAGAGTAATTGATTGATTGATTTAATTTTTAACAGACCTTTTTAGATAACGCTAAATCTACCTGAATTCTGCAGTCTTGGAAGGTCTTGCTAGGTTTTTTTAAAAAGTATTTGAACTGAAATGTGAACAACTTGACATCTAATTCCATTTTCACCAATGGTTTCATAGGCCCTTATCACATGGAGGTAAATTGCTTAAATCCCATGCAGAAACGGGATTTAAAAATCCGAACCCCCCCCCAAAAGCAGGTTGTTTTTCAGACATATTTGTGTAAAGGAGAAATAATGCAATATTAACCCAAATGAAAAGTCGTCAAAAACCTGCTCTTTTTTACTTTCAGAAGTTTCTGAAAGTAAAAAGGACTGGGTTTTGGTCACTTTCCGTTCAGATTAATGTTGCGTTATTTCTCCTTGATGCCAATGTCATCTGAAAAACAACCCGTTTTTGCGGGTTATTTCTACTTTATGTTCGGGTTAACCCTGAATGTCATGTGAAAAACAATCCACTTTTGCAGATTGTTTTCATTTTAAATCCAGTTTCTGAACAGGATCCATCCCATATAATAAACTCCATAGATCCACCAAACCACTGCCAGGGCTAGTCCAAGACTGCATCCACAATGCAAAGATAATCCAGTCTAACACCACTTTAACTGCCCTGGCTCAGTGCTATGGAGTTGTAGGAATTGTAGTCTTGTGAAACATTTAGCCTTCTCTGTCAGAGAGCTCTGGGGCCACAACAAACTACAATTCCCAGAATTTCATAGCATTGAGCCATGCCAGTTAAAGCAGTGTTATTTCTTGAATTATTTCTACAGTACAAATGCAGCCCAAGACATTTTGCTACCAATGTGGCACCCATTCCCTTTGTTCCATGTACAGGCTGATAATTTTACTGCCAATGAACCTATTACCCTCTGTGTCCTCAGTAATCCATAGCTGCAAAGATTTACAACAGATTTACACAATCTGGGACTTCAGAATAGGCAATGGAATAGGGTTTCCATCACATTTTAGGGCAACAATTCAGTATGGATGATTCAAAGATATAGTCATGTTAGTCTATAGAATCAGTACGTAGAGAGATCTTGTAGCACTTTTGAGACTAACTGAAAGAAAGAAATTGGCAGCATGAGCTTTTGTAGACTGAAGTCTACGAAAGCTCATGCTGCCAAATTCTTTCTTTCAGATAGGGGCTATGCAGACTGGCCTAAAAGGCTGGCCTGTGGGTTGGGGTTGGGGCAGGGCAGCTGCACGCCTGCCGCACCAACTCAACTCCGATGCCGTCCTGATGCTGCATGCCTGTCTGTATGGTGCGTAACGTCAGGACACACTCCTGGCGCTGTGTGTACACATGCTGCGCCAAAAGGGTGCAGAAGAGCCACGACGCTGGCTCTTAGGGCGGCCTTTTGTCGACCCTAAAAGGAGTGGCATTTTGCCGCTCTTTTGGGGGTGGCAAAAGGGAGGATCAGGGCTGTGTCGTGCGGTAGCCTCAGCCCTGATCCACTGCTCCCAGGGGCAGCTCTGTGCCACCCCTTTAGGTGGGTCTGTAAAGGCTCTTAGTTTCAAAGGTGCAACAAGCTCTCTCTTGATGTTCACACAACCTGGTCATTCAAGAACAGGAAAATATGTAGGAGACACAGAAGAAATAATGGGGTACTTCTGTACCTGAAGTAATTGCTGCAATCAGGTCAGCCCTGAGCATTCTTAGGCAGATCAGCTTATACCAATTAGCTTAGAACTCCTTCTATCACAGGAAACAAAAACCAGTCATTAACATAATATTAATAAATGTTATATAGGTGTATTCTTATTTTTTCAATATGTATTTTGGAACCCATTCTCAAAATGGAATTGACTCTAGTGCCCAGGTTTTGTATTCGGTATTGAATTAAAAGGCAGTTCCTCTCTCTACCTGTTAGTTCAAATCATAATGCCCGCTATTGGATTTCTTATCCATGGTGCTTAAATGTTTATTTTTTTAGTGTTCCCATTATCTGTAGCTTGCATCTTCTGATGCTGTAATTTTTATGCCACAGTGCCATTATGATTATGGATTGCGTTATTTAAAAAGAAGAGTCTGAGATACATTGTGGCAATTACTAGGGAAATGCTGTTGTTACAAAGGCCAGAGATTGCAATGAGGCCAAACATCTTGTGTTAAACTACAGTGTGAGGTCTGATCTACAATAAAGTGCTAGAGTCTGCAGCCCTAACACAGACATGTATATCTTTGACTATTCACCTTTGCAAGGGAAGACAAATAGATTTCCATTATTTTCTCTATGTTGTGGGACAAAACTAATATTTCCATGCTGTTTTTGCCTGGCATTTGTATATCTCCCTAGGTCTTTGGGGAAATGATGTTGTGCAGAAATGTACAATCTTTTTGCACAAAAACTGAATTTTTCACAAAACAATAGTAATATTATTATTTGCACAAAAGCACTGTTTCCAAAAACACATTGGGGAGAAGATTTGGCAGAAATCATTATTTTTGCACACACAAAAAAATAATGGATAAAAAGTATATTTGCACATAGCATATATACTTACAGAATGTATGACTACCAGGCCAAGAAGCACAAAATACTGACATTTGTATTATTATTCCAGACCAGGGAAACTAATTTTCAGATGGGAAAATAAAAATGATGAATATTCTTTCCATCCCTACACTAAAATAGACTGTACTAAACTGCCGGCAAGCAGCACAATTTTGGAAAGCGCTCTCTAGTGTTAACCAAAAGGTGAACCAGTCCTTGGGTTTTCTTGGCAAATTTCTTTATAGAGGGTTGCCATTGGCATCTTCTGAGGCTGAGAAAATGTGACTTGCCTAAGATCACCCAGTGGGTTTCCATCACCAAATGGGCATTTGAACCCTGGTCTCCAGAGTCAAAGTTCAATGCTCAAACCATTATCCCTCACTGATTTTCATGCCGCCGCCCCCCATGAAAATAAATTATGAAAAATGCAGATATTGTGGGGAACAATTTTGCCATGGTTTGGCTTCCCAACACAGGTTGTTTTAGGCTGAATAGAGGACCTTTTAATTCAGGGCTGATGCAGACGGTCAAGAACGGGCGGCTCTGGGCCGCGTCACAGCCTCGATCCTCTTTTTTGCCACCCTCAAAAGAGTGGCAAAATACTGCTCCTTTGGGAGATTGGCAAAATGCCACCCAATGAGCCACTGCTGTGGGTCTGTTGTGGCTCTTTGGCACAGCATGTGTCCAGAGAGTCGTGCAGCATCAGGGCAGAGTTGTGGTGGCCAGCATGCAGTTGCCCTGCCCCAACTCCATCCCTAGGCTGGGCTGCATCAGCCATTAGTAAATAAACTGAATAAAAACAGCTCAGGGACAAAAAACATGCTGAAATTGCCTCCCACAGCTCCCATGGGGTATGGGAACATTCTTAGTAATAAATAAATAAATAGAATAAAAATAATGGGTAGTGAGGGGTATGGTGTTGGCGTATGCAGCTTTCCAAGGTCCTGGAGGAGATCAATGCAGTCCCACAACCCCTGTAATTGCCCATCCCTTGTATAAAAGATGCTGTTTTCTTCAACTTGTCTCCCACACTTAGAAGGCAAAAAGAGAGGGAACCATGACTAAGTTCCCTCTCCACATATGTTTAGCTTAGCTTCACCCAGAATGCCTGAATAATGATGCATATGTAGCAAATCCAAGATGGAATATGTAACCTTTTACAGTCGCATTTAAGATTTTCATTCTTTGTTTTTTATTCCAATTCCTTTAACATTTCTGTAGATTTCTGGATATTCATTAGTTATACAGGCAAGAGATAGCGGCATCCCTCCTTTGTCTGCATCTGTGACTGTCAATGTTGACATTTCCGACGTGAACGATAACAGCCCTGTATTTACACCGGCCAACTACACTGCTGTGATTCAAGTAAGTTTATCCTGAGCATCAAAAATACCTCCTATCCTAGCCTGGCCTTTCCAATGTTTTGGTAAAATTTAAGTTGGTTTTGATAATTTATCAGTGACCAGCATATTGAATTATCTCTTTGTTTCTTCAGACAGATGAGAATGCTGTTCCTTAATTCTGTAACACAGTTATAGATTTTCTTATAGAGATAAGAAAACTGGCTCCTGGGACAGGATTTACCGTTGGTACAAAATGGTTCAGAAAAGGCTTACATAGATGCAATTCATATGTCTCACTTGTAGTTTCGCTGGTGGTGAAGTGGCTCTAATTATGGTCCGTATACATAAATAGGGTTGCAAGGTAAAACAAAGGACAGAGATCCTGTCACTTTAATGGTTAGGTGGAAGATTAAGGGCTGATGCAGACCGGCCTACAGGGCTGGCCTGTGGGTGGAGTTGGGGCAGGATGCCCTGTTGGTGCAGCCTGCACACACACTATGCCAAAGGGGTGCAACAGAGCTGTAGCGGCAGCTCTAAGGGTGACTTTTTGCCACCCTCAAAAGGAGTGGCATTTGCCAGGTCTTTTTGGAGCAGGAAAAAGGAGGATCGGGGACACAGCGTGTGGTTGCCGCGGCCCCAATCCAGCACTCCCAGGGGTGGCACAGAACCACCCATTAGGGGCCATCTGCATCGGCCCTAAATTTTAACAGGTGCTGCTTGTCACAAGCAACACCTGCTGAAATTTCATCCATGATTGATTGATTGAAATACTTATAACCGACCCTATATCAGGAGATCTCAGGGAAACTTACAATAGCATTAAAAAAGTTTAAGCAGACTAAAAACAGTAAGATACCATATATACTTGACTATAAGTTGACATCATGCATAAGTCGAGGGCAGGTTTTGTAGCCAAAATTATGGATTTTGATATGACTCGTGGATTTTTTGACTAAAATTTGGGGCTCAAAGCACTGCACCACTCTGGCTCTTCACTTATGAGCACAGTACAAATAGCTAAACCCATATATTAGTAAAGATTGCTCCTCTGTGGTGTTAGGACCTAACCAAAATTAGGTCGGAACAGTGTAACCAAATCAAAATTAGGTAAAAAAATTGTGCACTAAAAATAACACTTCCTTTATTACAAGAAAATCCACATTCTTAGCATTCTAGGCAGCAGTCACATTTCCTCAACAATGTGCTGAGATATATAATTAAAAACTCTTCTTTTTTCTTTTCTCTCCTCCCCTCCCCATACACTTTTTGTATATGTACAAAGGAAAATAAACCAATAGGAACAAGCATTTTACAGCTGGTGCTAACAGACAAAGACTCGCTGCACAATGGGCCCCCTTTCACCTTCTCAATCTTGGCTGGTAACGAAGAAGAAGAGTTTACATTGGACCAACAAGGCATTCTCCGATCTGCAGTCATCTTCAAGCGCATGGTAGCAACTGAATATGTCCTCTGTGTTCAGGTAACTATCCTCTGTATGTACCTCTGTTAAAAAGGAAATGGTGGGAAATTGTTCTCCTGGCAGAGGATTTTCCTTCTCATTATATCTGCAGTTCCCCACTTGCAATATTTTAAATTGCATTCCCTTTTACTGTGCACAAAATGATGCATTTATTGTAGTAGTAGTGGTAGTTATTATTATTATTATTAGTAGTAGTAGTAGTATCCCACCCCTCTGCGTAACCTAACTGGGATGGCTTACAACATTAAAAACACAGTACAAAACACAGTACAAATAGCATTAAAAACACACTACATATCCCACATTCCCACCCACCCCTTAAAATACCATTAAACAATGAACAATTTAAGACACACTTAAAATAAAATTCAAATAAACAAATAACAATAACTGCAGCAGAGTCAGGGGAGCAGATTGGGTTGTCTCTTGATGGCCAGGATCTATTCAGGAAAGGCTTCTCGGAAGAGATCCATCTTAACAGCCTTTTTAAAGCTGTTCAAGGTGATAATATGACGGATCTCATCCGGCAAGCCATTCCATAATCTGGGAGGGGTTGCCGAAAAGGCCCTCTGGGTAGTTGCAGATAGCTTAGTTTTTGTAGGCTGCAGCAGATTCCTCCCAGAGGACTTGAGTGTGCAGGGTAGATTATACGGAAGGAAGCAGTCCTGAAGATATGTTGGACCCAAGCCATTTAGGGCTTTAAAGGTGATGACTAACACCTTGTACTGAGTGGTTTCTTGTTGTTTCTGAGACCAACCTGGCTGCCATATTCTGGACTAGTTAGAGTTTCTGGACCAAGTACAAGGGTAGCCCCATGTAGAGCGCATTACA
>JAIPUX010001232.1:163147381-163175073 GCA_020142125.1 Phrynosoma platyrhinos | reverse complement strand
CAGAGCTGAGGACCAAGACATGGAGAAATATATCTGGGTGTCATCAGTACACTGATGACACCCAGCCCCATGTCTCCGGATGATCTCTCCCAGCGCCTTCATATATATATTGAATAGCATCGGGGACAGGATGGTGCCTTGTGGAACACCACAATTAAGCTCTTTCCTTGTAGAGTGACTGTCCCCGAGCATCACCTGGAATCTGCCTGAGAGGAAGGAACGGAACCATTGCAATGCAGTGCCTCCAATTCCTACCCCTCTCAGGCGATCCAAGAGGATGTCATGATCTATTGTATCAAAAGCTGCTGAGAGGTCCAGTAGCACCAACAGGTCGACCTGTCGATGCCCAGATGAAGGTCATCAGCTAAAGTGACCATGGCAGTCTCAGCTCCATACCAGTTTAAAATGGATCTAGATAATTGGTTTCCTCCAAGACAGCTTGGAGTTGAAGAGCAACCACCCTCTCAATCACTTTGCTTAGAAAAGGTAGTAAAGAGACTGGTCTATAGCTGTTCATGTCCAGGGGGTCTAGGGAAGGTCTTTTCAGAAGCGGCCTAACCGCCGCTTCCTTCAAACAGGATGGAGCATGACCTTCCCTAAGGGATGCATTGATGATGTCTCTAAGGAACATCCTGAAGGCATCTCCCACCTGGATGGCTAGCCAAGAAAGACAAGGATAAAGAGGGCAGGTTGTTTTCCTCACTTTACCAAGGAGCTTGTCCACGTCATCAGTATTCACAGATTGAAACTGAACCAGTATAATTTCATCAACGGAGTTGCTGGACACCTTGTCAATTGATTCTGTTACAACACTGGTGTCTAAGTCGGCTCTTATCTGAGAGATTTTACCTGCAAAGAAGTTGTTAAATGCATCACAGCAGGCTGTTGTCGGGTTAAGTAATGGGTTCTGCACAGGTGGAACCTGTGTCAGTTCTCTTACCACCCTAAACAGCTCTGCTGGACGGGACTTTGCAGATGCAATACATGCAGAGGAGAAGGATTTCTGTGCTGCACGTATTGCCTCTTGATAGGAACAAAGAAATTTCCTATGATGAGTCTTGTCAAAGAAGAGTCGGGTTTTCCACCAGATGCACTCTAGTTGTTGTTCAACCCGCTTCATTTTCCTCAGCTCTTCAGTGTACCATGGTTTACAATTTGAAGCTCATTGGAAAGGACGTTTGGGGTGATTGTGTAGATAGCCTTGGTGAAAGCCTCTAAGGCTTTCTGGAATCCACTTGGTTCCATTAGCCTTCGATTCTAATGGGTCCACCACCCCCAGTGGGGCGGACAGTGGTTCTTAGTTCTGCCTTGATCAGAAAATGATCCGTCCATGACAATGCGGTGGTTTTAATAACCTCCGCCCATGGATATTCCTGTTCTGTACTAAAGACTGCATCGAGAGTATGACCCGCATAATGAGTGGGCTCGACGACCAATTGGGATAGGCCCATGTTTGTCACGGATTCCAGGAGCTCCCAAGCCACACCTGTTAGATTTGATAAACTGGTCTCGAGTGGAATGTTGAAATTGCCCAAAACTCGAAGTCTGGGTGACTCCAACAGCAACTCTGAGACCAGCTGTGTCAGCTCGGTTAGGGAAACAACGGGGTGGATGGTATACTAACAGAATCCCTAGGGTTAGGTACATACACTCAAAGTGGACTGTGTTCCGGACAGGTATCCTGATCAAGGTGAGGTGGTTCTTGTGAACCAGAGCCACTCCCCCCCCCGCCGCCCAATTCCCCTTACCTGCTCACTGGCAGAGTAACCAGTTGGGAGGGCCTGCGTCCATGTTATAGCACTGTCTTCTCCCAGCCAGGTCTCTATAAAGCAAGCCAGATCGGCATTCTCATCTAAGAGGAGGTCATAGATGATATGGGTCTTATTTTTGACCGACCTAGCATTGCATAGGAGTAAAGTAATTTCTGTGGAATGATTGGTACGCTTTCCAATCCATTCTGGGAAACAGGGTGAACTGAAGGTGGGATAGCTTTCAAACATCGATCCCACCTTCTTTTGTAACAACCCTTCATTCTGTTCCCGCCATACCTTCCTTTCCCCCACATGACCTCAATTTCCGCTCCCAGATCGTTCCCGGCCATGCATGGAGGAGTAGCTCTTGAAGCCAGCCACTCCTAGCCACCACCACCCCTTGCTGCTGCCCTGCTCCTGAAGTTGCTTCTGCTTCTGCAGTCTTCTGGCCCCGGTGGAGTGGAGGAAAGAGAGGCTGCTGCAGGCTGCTTCAGGCTTCAGGCTGGCTCAGAGTTCTCTGGGCTTGTTGTTATCGTATGCCTTCTAGAAGTCATACAATAACAACCCTAAAGCAACCCTAACAAAGCAACCCTAAGATGAGCATGTCATGAGGTTTAGTTTCTTCAAAGAGAATTTGCCTTTGTCTTCTTCTTAGGCTGAGAAATGTGACTTGCCCAAGGTCACCTAGAGGGTTTAGATGACCCAGCCAGGACTCAAACCTGGGTCTCCAGAGCCAGAGCCCAATGCTTACACCACTACACCATGCTGGTACATTTATTACCTGACCCAAATTCAGTAGAAATAGCTAAATAAATGGTTCCCTTGAAATACTAGTTGTATGAAATTAAATTTATACAAATGGGTTCAGGAGTGGCCTAGTGCCTGAGAAAGTAATGCACAGTTCCCCACCACACAGAGAAACACTGTGCAGTGCCTCACAGACAAACCAGACCAAAAATGGGGGAGGACATGGTAATGGTGCCTAGTGTCCCAAAGCCTTGTCATCTGTGCCCTCCACTATCAGAGAAAAAGAAGACACCAAGCACATCTGTCCCCAAGAAGATGGTCACAGCATCTCTATCCAGAGTGGAAAGAATATGTGACAATATTTGACAAATGGTTGAAACATATATTACTTGAATGTCATGAAATCCTGCTGGAACAGGAGAGTAAACTGATAGGAACCTTCACAGTTTGGAACCTAGATTGCATTTGCACTGCAGAACTAATGCAGTTTGACAGCACTTTAACTGCCATGGCTCAATGCTATGGAATTCTGGGATTTATAGTTTGTTGTGGCACCAGAACTCTCTGACAGAGAAGGCATAGTGTCTCACAAAACTACAAATCCCAGAATTCCATAAAATTGAGCCATGACAGTTAAATTGGTGTCAAACTACATTATTTCTGCAGTGTAGATGCATACACAAAAATCACATGTGGATTTTTGTGTGCAGAAAACAGTATTTTCTGCATAGGAAACAACATTTTTGTGTTGCATTTCCTCTTCAAAAAAATGATGTTTTCTTCACAAAAATTGACTTGTGGATTTTGCACAAAATCAGTCCCCAGCTCCAGCATTTTCTGTGCAGGAAAAAGAATATTTTTGCACATTTTGTTCAGAAAATCATGTTGCAAAAAAAAGTCCATGCGCAAATTTAGCGCAGAGTTAATCCCAAGTTTTGAATAATATTGGAAAACTGTGCAGTTTTTGAAGACTCCCACAGCAGGAAGAAAATTGCTGAATTGTTAGTTGCTTCCTTTAAAAACAAATTTTGCAAAAAAATAAACAAATCCCTACTCCACACACACACATAAAATAAGAGGGAAAATGCCACTGTGGCAATGATGCCCATCCTCCCTGTTACCTGACAAACAGGGAAAGGATGCTGTTACCTATGCATCCATATCACAAGAAGCAGCTGTGGCACCTGCTCATCTTCACTAGAGGAGAAGGAAAGAGTAGCACTTTCTCTGCAGGCAGTGGTGTAGGATGCTACCATGAGTCCCCCAACACACACACACACACACACACACACACACACACACACACACCATAGTAGGGGCAGCTCTAATATAGAATAGTCCATGCTGTTAATGCCTGTGTCACAGAGGGCAAACAGGGACATCACAATCCAGTCCTCCTTCCTGCCAATATAGCCTTGTTGTGGTGCTGCACCCTTCTCTTTTTGTGACATGGCTGGTCACGAGATGGGATGATGCACTTTGCATCTTGCTCTTCATCTTTCTTGAGCTATGGGAAAGGTGATGATTTCCAGTTCCCTGGGGTAGAAAGTTACTTGAGGTGGCAAGAACTAGAACAGGGGTAGGCAACCTAAGGCCTGGGGGCCGGATGCGGCCCCCTGAGGCCTTTGGACCGGCCCCAGGATGGTCCTGCCGCCACTGCCGCCCCCCCCCCCCATGATGATATTGATTATTGTTGTTATTACTTGTTTTTGGGGTTTTATTGGCAAAATCTCCACAGGGGTTTTGCCATGGCTTTTCTGGGGCTGAGAGAGTATGCATGCATATTTTTTTAAATTTTAATTTAAATATATATATATTATTTATTTTTGGTGCTTCGGCCCCCCAATTGTCTGAGGGACAGCAACCCGGCCCCTGGCTCAAAAAGATTGCCTACCCCTGAACTAGAATGACAAGCAGCACCAATAGCTTTCTACCTTTTCCTTCTTCATACACTAAATCAGCCTAAACTCTCTTGTTAGGTAGAGCCATTAAAATCATTGAATTTACCTGTGTGTGGAAAGCAGAGTAATTGAATCCATTGTATTTACCCATGTGTTGACTTACTTTTCAACAGTTGGTTCAGTGAGTCTATTGTAGTTGGGACTAAAAGGTTTCCAGTCCTATATAATGTTTTGCTGGGATGGCAAAGCTGAAATTCAGCAACCAAAGTAAGGGTAAATTATATGAGTATTTCCTAATCTGGGGACATAAAAATTCATAGGGATCACTCCGGGTCTTTACGTTTTTCTGTGTATCAGGGAAAGGCAACTCTTGGCCCTCCAAATGTTACATTGTACTGTAACTCTCATCAGCTCAAGCCATGATAGTGAATGGTGAGAGATGGTGAAGATGTTAGACGTCTACTGTCCAACATCTGGACAACCACATGTTGCCTACTCCTATTCTAAATCCATATCCTATTTTGGAACTTGTGCCCTCAGTTTGCACATAGGTAGGGCTATTTGGAAAAAGGCTAAAACCAGACAAAATTTATACTAAGAGGTCGGAGTGGGGTTGTCAGCTGCTCCACATCATCCCAGACTGTTCAGTAGATAGTACAACTGAACTTACCTGTGCTTTCCATGACTGTCCACCCTTGTTTGCCCAGCAGCTGAGAAATGACTGATAGAGTTATTTTCATTATAAACTTCAAAATGAACCAGAGTGCATTAGTTATACATAGGCTGAAGGTTAAGTTCCTACCACAGTTATTTACTCCAGAAGATAAGAGGATCGCAGTAACATAATGTTTTGCATACAGAAAAGCAGTTCAGTGGTAGAGCAGACATTCCAGAAACAAAAGTGATGAGCTTCAATTCCAGTTTAAAAGGTCTTAGATTACAAAACTGAAAATAAAAGATCTTTGTTGGAGGACCTGGGCAGCTGCTGCCCATTGGGCCAAATAGGCTAGACTAGACGTGGGCAAAGTGTGACCCTGAGGCCTCACACAGCCCCCTCAATTATTTTAGCAGCCCCATTATCCATAAAACCTACAGACATTCTAAAATCCTTCAAGAAAAAGAGCCACTGTTGGGCTGAAAGGAGTTGTTAGTTCAAACTAGAGTAGAAACACTGAATCTTGGGACTTGGTAAGTCCGTGTTTTGATTCAGTAGGTCTGCTCCAGTTGAGAACATTTATGGTCTTTAAAATAGATCATTTTGTTTCTTGCTTTTCCAATTTCTTATACATTCAATTAGGCAAAGGATTCTGGGAAACCTCAGCAGGTGTCTTACACCTATATCCAAATCCGAGTGATTGAAGAGAGCATCCACAAGCCAACAGCCATTCCACTAGAGATCTTTATTGTCACTATGGAAGATGACTTTCCAGGAGGCGTTATTGGGAAGATACATGCAACAGACCAAGATGTGTATGATGTCCTTACATATGGCTTGAAGTCAGAGCAGAAGAGTTTGTTCAAAGTCAACAATCATGATGGCAAGATAATCGCCCTTGGAGGGTTGGACAGTGGGAAGTACGTACTGAACGTATCTGTCAGTGATGGCCGTTTCCAGGTACCCATGGATGTGACAGTCCATGTTGAGCAGTTGATGCAGGAAATGCTACATAATACGGTCACCATTCGTTTTGAGAATGTTTCCCCAGAAGATTTTGTTGGACTTCACATGCATGGATTTAGGCGCACCCTACGCAATGCTGTCCTGACCCAGAAACAAGACAGCCTTCACATTATTAGCATTCAGCCTGTGGCAGGCACCAATCAGCTTGACATGCTGTTTACAGTTCAGATGCACACTGGTGGCTTCTATAAGCCTGCCTACTTGATTCAGAAGCTCACCAATGCAAGGCGACACTTGGAAAATGTGATTCGCATTTCAGCTATTCTGGAGAAGAATTGCTCTGGACTGGATTGTCAAGAACAGCACTGTGAGCAAAGCCTGTCTATTGATTCCCATTCCCTGATGACCTACAGCACAGCACGGATTAGTTTTGTGTGTCCTCGATTCTATCGAAATGTACGCTGCTCATGCGATGGTGAGTAGTAATTACCCTGCCCCTTCTCCACTTTATTTTCCACCATTTTTCACCTGAGAGTTTTGTTTTTATTTCTCTTAACACCAACCAATATAGGCAGTTAGTCAAAAGAACTTTTGGAAAATTGTCTGACAGAGAATTGATTTCTCAAGCTCAGCAGGAACAGGTGGTGTTTATTGATGTCAAATGAGGGGCTGGTGAACTTTGACTCCTTGGGACAGAGCTGGCCAAGCTTTCCATATTGAATATATGAAACTATTTGAATGATTTTCAATTTCTAGTCTTTAAATTTTACTTATTGTTAACCTATTTTGTAACATTCTTATACATTACATCTTTACAACTTGGATTATCCCTTTTAAAGAACGAATACACTGGACAACAGTAATACTGGAGGAGAATGCATTTGAGCACAAAATAAATCCTCAGAAATGCTGCTTTTATTTATATTCACTGGCCAGCTTTGGTTACAGCCCAAGAGAGCTTGAATGGAAGCAAGGATAACACATTTTTAAAATATGTATTTTACTAGGAATTCTATTCCCACTGGCAGATGCCATGGATATTCACTATTCATGTATGCCAGATGTGCAGTGGTTTTTTACCTAGTTTACCTTGATTAGCAAACTGAGTTATCAAAATGCAAAATAGGCTGAAAGACCAGAAAGCAAGGGACCTAGAGCATCTCCAGAGTCTTGGAACTTTATTTTGGCTTGGATAACATCCAATGGTGTAGGTGCTTCAGTCCAAATCTTTGGACTACAATCCATAAAGTTTAATTTTCAAGTCACCTGCACTAATCCTAGTGACTGTAATGAAATTGTTCAGAAACCTATGTAACCCAACCAGCTGCCCCACTGCAAAAAGGAAGTAAGACCAGTTATTCCTCCCACTCTGTCCTGCTGTTAGCTGATAGTTCTAATGCTTGCAAAGTAGTTATTTTCCCTCATCCCTGAAAGGAAATAACTGCATTGAAACTCATGTGTTTTAATCTAGCCAGAGGTACTGAAATCCTTCAGGATCTTTTTTGTTTGTTATTGCCTTTGCTTATCTTCCAGTTCTACTAGGAAGTAAATAGTAGCACACAAGGCTTTAATTCTTATTCAGACCCTGCTCCCTAACATTATTTATTTTGTTATTTATTTTAATTAGTTTATATTCCTTCCTCCTCGCATTTCCTCCCAACATGGGACCCAAGGTGGATCACAATTATGAGTTAAAACAGAGTTAAAACAGTGGGGGGAAACACACACACAAACCCAATTAAACAAACAGCCATATTCAATATATTAATTTAAATTGCTTATTAAAAGGCTCTTAAAATGTAAGAATAGTGATGATAAAAATACAGTGCAACGCACAACACTCAAAAGCCCTGGGGAAAGCCCAGAAGAACGAAAACAGAGAGGGAAACATTTTCACTTCCCGTGGGATGGAATTCCACAGTCTGGGAGCAGCCACCAAGAAAGCCTTACAAACAGAACTTGAAAAAGTTACTTTTGTGGACTGCAACTCCAGAGAATTTGCATTTGTACACCAAAAACCTAACTTTTCCAAAAGCTGCTTATAACCAGTCTATCCATAGATGTATCTAATCCAGCACTGTCTAGTCTGATCTCCAGAGCCTTACAGTACAATCCTTACTGGCCAGAATGACATAGAGCCAGCTGGATTGGCATTGGGTCAGCTGAAACTGTGCTAAATCCTACCCTTGCATGCTAAGGCTGTTGGAAATTAGTTAGGACTACCTTCACCCTGGTCTGACTTTGTGGTAGTGTTGTGGTGAACTGTTTCAAAAGTGTTCCCCCAAGTGTTTTTTTCCCTCCAGGGAAAAAAATGTATGACCACCAGTCAATAACTTGCCCTAAAGGCACCAGATCTTGTCTGATCTTGGAAGCTAAGCAAGGTCATTCCTGGTTAGTACTTGGATGGAAGACCACCAGTAAGTACTAGGTGCATTCGGTGATATGTCAAAGGAGGGAACTGTCAAAACCACTTCAGGACTCCTTACTTAAGAAAACTCTATAAAATTAATGGGGTCACCATAAGTCGACAGGCAAGCTAGATTCTCTCTAGCTTGTTGGACATGAATAGTGCTGCAGTGGTGCAACACTCAAAAATTGGTTTGTTATTTGTATTTAGGAAGAAAAAGAGAAATAAGGACTTCTAATAAATTTTTTGTCATCCCAAGTGTCTCCAAGGAACCAATACATTGCCCCACCCGGATTAATTATACTTTGATAATCAATCATAAGGAATGTGGGGGCAATTTCTTCACATTTTTGAAGAAAAAAAAAGACATTTTAGGGCCAGAAAAGGCATTTTTTATTCTTTCCCTTAGTCTCTGTCTTTCTATGTCTCTCTTTCAGTCTTCTCTTAGAATAAAAAATTACTAAACAAGAAGGAAAAAGAAAAATGATACTGCTACAATATACCTGATATACCTGCTTTCATATAATAATATTCCATTATAGGTTTGGGTAAAGTTCCAGAGCATGTTCTCTAACAGTTCCCTTAGCTTACAGTTGTAAACCACTTAGAGACTGCATAGCGCGGCATGAAGCGGTATATAAATGAAGCTGCTATTGCTGTTCTCCATAAGAAATTAGGAAACTGTTTTATGAGACATCAGAAATATTCATAGCATTATTTTTCCCCAAGCAAACACTGTACTTTTTAAGCAGAAATTCAGAGAGCCACACTGATGAATTACAATTAATTTAAAGGGAAGACCACACTGATAATTAATCTTCCATTGCAGTGTAGAGGTGACCTCTTTTAATGATCTATACTTTTCAAATTTTGTTTCAGATTGTATCTGAATTGTATCTAAATTAAGGACTTGTAGTTGTTGTGTGCCTTCACATCATTCCTGACTTAAAGTGAACCTATCATGGGGTTTTCTTGGCAAGATTTGTCCATGGGGGATTGGCATTCGCCTTCCTCTGAGGTTGAGTGTGGTTCACCCAAAGTCATCTGTGGGCAAGCAGAGATATGAACCCTTGTCTCCAGTCATAGTCCAACTCTCAGACCATTTTACGCTACACCATGCAAAGTTAATGCTGGCTGTCTACAAATCAGAATTTAGCCAGGCGGTAGAGGAGGGGAGGAATCCCCTTTTCCCCTCTATGGAACTCCACCTCCCTTAGGCTGCATCCACATTGCAGATATAATTCAGTTTGACATCACTTTAACTGCCACGGCCCAATGCAATGGAATTCTGGGATTTGTAGTTTGTTGTGGCACTGGATCTGAAGGATAAATGTCTAACAAACCTGCATTGAACCATGGCAATTAAAGCGGTGTCAAACTGGTTTATTTGTGCAGTGCAGATGCAGCCTAAGTTAGTTTTTAACATGGTGTTATCTCTCCCCGCAGCAAATCAGTTACTCAGCAGAAGCCCAGATGGATAGACTCAATCAGGGAGACCATGGACCTGAAACTGCAGTATCTCAGCAGAGGGGTAGAGGATAGGGGGGCTTGGAGATGTCATATTCACAGGGTCACCATGAGTCGAAGTTGTCTCAAAGGCAGCTAACAACACAACAAATATCATTCCCCAGTGCTAACCTTTGTGCATGCTAATCAGGTTATCTTGTATTCCTCCCACACAAAGGAGCCATTCTGTGCCCATAAATGTCATGGTAGGAACCAGCATAATGTAATACAGTGATGAGCAAATTGTGCCCCTCCAGATGTTATTAGGTTCAAAGTCCCATCATTCCTTATCATTGGCTATTCCGGCTAAGGCTAATGGGAGTTGCAATCCAACAGCATCTAGAGGCCCTTAAATCCTATCCTGATGCAATGATTAGAATACTGGACTTGGGTCAGGAAGACCGAGATTGAAGTCCCAGCTTGAACATTATGCTCATTGAATGACCTTGGATCAAATATTGGGGGAGAGAGGGGAATACATGTGCCACCAAGAGTTCCTTAGAAGGAGGATGGGGTATAAATGTTAATACTATGAGCATAATAAACCATTACTTTGTTCGATAAGGGAATTCCAGAAGTGTGGGTGTTACCTCAACAATCCTGATGCTGGTTTTCAATCTGCAAATTATGGTTTGCTCGATGTCCACCAGCCAATCTCTAAAGCCAATCTGTGATGCATCAGCTTTTTCAAGCCATTGTCGAGTCATTTTTGAAACCACTGTGGGAAACCTGAGAGATTTGCAGTTGTGGTGGTGAAAAGAGTTTTCCATCTCATACAGGCAGTTCAGAGAGCCATAGTTAGAGGGAAACATTAATAGTGGTGGAAACTAAAGAGTCAGTAATGTGACAGTGATTTAACCATTCAGGAACTTAGCTGACACCACCGCATGGTATACAGTATAGTTTAAATACGGGTTGTCACAAGTCAACATTAGTGCTGACAGAATGTCATTCTGTAGCGTGGCAGCAGTTGGTTTTCCTGTCTATAAAATAAAACATAAGATGCAGCATGGAGAGAAAGGAGAAAAGAAAATGGATTCAGTACTTTGGATTTCCAGTCTTATTTTTTAGTTTGAAGAAAACGATCAAAAGTGTGAACCTGTCTGTTTGCTGTAACTCATGTAATGAGCTTCCAATGGTGAAGAGCGTTTGGCACTCTCAGTTTCTCCTTAGAAGTCTGTGACTTCACAGTAGCAACATCTTTATCATAGGGATGGAAAGAATATTGACAATTATTTGTATCCTGGCCAAGAAAAGAGTTTCCCGATGCTCAAGCTAAAACTCCATCAGGAAGAAGAGAGACAGCTGCAAGGCTATCATGAGATTCTCCATGCTTCAGCAAGTATTTATGCAAAATTACACATTGAGGGGGGCTCTTTTTGCACTGAAAACACACTTCTATGCTGAAGATGTGCTTTCTGCATGGGAAACAGTAGCCAATATTCTATATCAGCTAGTTAAGTATACTTAATTAGTTAAGTATACTTAACAAGTAACCTCTCCTGACCCATTCCCACATCAAACCTGATGGAAACACCATTCACCCCATGTTCTTATCATCAGCAGAACTGACCTCCTTCTTCTCAATAAAGTAGGTTTGTGGTTAGAAGTTCCTGATCGTAGCAATAGTGTCAGAATTGTGACTGAGTAGTAATTGTGAATATGGAACAGTTGCCTAATAATAGTATGCTCAGAAAACACATTAGTCCAGGGTTCTTCTCATCAAGTTATCTCAGCACCTGAAAAACATATTTATCAACCATTTTTAGAATACAGTCATCCCTTCCAATTCGCAGGGATCCATTCCAGAGGGGCCCCCCCATTGGAAAAATCGCAAATATCCAAGTACCATTGGATATAATGGCCATGTGCTCCTGCGTGCAGCGCGTGCGCCATTTTGTCCCTCCTGGCTTCCCATCTGAACAGGAAGTCCATGAATTAGGAGGGACAACTGTATTTTTGAATATCCTTTCCAACCCTACTTAAAGTGTAATTCCATACACAAACAGGAGTGAGCAACATATGGCCCTCTATGCTGTTAGCCAAAAACTCCCATCATTCCTAGATAGTAAGGGGAGCGTTCAGTAAAAACAACATCCTGGAGGGCTACATGTTGACCATACCTGCTATACAAACCAACTCAAAAGTTACTTTTACTTGAGTTCATTGAAACTTTAAGATATGTCCATACTGCTTTTCATTTTAAATATCCAGAAACAGTTCTCAATACCGCAGTGTTAAATACCATCAGAATACAATAAAATCAAGTAATAAGACACTAAAACAGTGATTAAAAATTATTTGTTTTCAATCAATGAGTAAGTTAGTGATCAGAAAATGCCTAGGGAAGCAACATATTCCCAACTGGTGGTGTGAACAGCGTACATTGAGAACATGCCTGTTCAGACTTTGGAAGATCATTCTATACGACAGATGCCATAACAGACAAGGCCCTTCTACATGTTGAATCCAAATTAATTTCATTGAATTATGCTATAGTGAGCAGAGTTTTGCCTAAAAAGACTTTTAAATAACATGTTGCTGAGAACCTTGCTCAATAACTAATTGGCAACAAAAAATTAATCCAGTTAAATGTGGTAGAATCATAGAGTTTGAAGAGACCACAAGGGCCATCCAGTCCAACCTCCTGCCATGCAGGAAATCACAATCAAAGCATTCCTGACAGATGGCCATCCAGCCTCTGCTTAAAGACCTTCAAAGAAGGAGACTCCACCACTCCCAAGAATTCAAAGACACAGCCTTGTTAGTCTGGAAAATCAGTATGCAAAGGGATCTTGTAGCATGTTTGAGACTAAGGGTTGATGCAGACCGGTCTAAAGGGCCGGCCTGCGGTGGAGTTGGGATGGGGAGACCCAAGCCAACTTCACCAATGCCACCAGCACGCCGTGCACTGGCCCACATGGCACGCGGTGTCAGGGCGCCCTATTGGTGCAAAAGAGCCATGGCGGCGGCTCTAAGGGTGGCTTTTTGCCGCCCCAAAAAGGAATGGCATTTACCAGCTCTTTTGGGAGTGGAAAAAAGGAGGATCAGGGCTGCAGTGTGTGGTTGCCACGGCCCCAATCTGGCACTCCCAGGATTGGCACAGAGCAGCCCCTTAAGGGCCGTCTGTATCGGCCCTAACTGGAAGAAAGAAGCTGGTAGCATGAGTTTCCATAGACTTGAGGCTACTCACCACTGGTTTTGATACTGATTCCACCTTCCATGTAAAGTCAACAATCACAACTACTACTACAGCACAGTAGCATTTCAAAAGGATGCCATGATAGACATGCCAGAAGCAAAAAAAGGACACAGGACTTAAGCACAGTTAATGTATTTAGGACTGAAGACTACTCCCTCTATCTGAAGCCCATGGGGATTACTGTTGATCCCTTCTGGGCTTGCCTAAAGAGAATGAAATCCCTCTTAATGCATATTCATTGGAACTGATTTTAGGAGAAACATAGAAAAGCCAAAAAGAAAAAGAAAAATACTGCTTGACTTCATAGTCAATGCCCAAGCCTTGGCTGTAAATCCCTAAAGGTGGATAATGTCCCCATAAGTGTTTCAGTGATTTTGAGTCTCTGCCATTGTGAAATCACCCTGAAAATGCATGTGAGCCAGGAGCAATGCAGTAAGATATGATTTGTAGCTTGGGGCCCTTATAAATGCAAAGATGGATATAAAGAATTCTCTCCTGAACTTCTAATATTTTAAAAGTTTTGTGACAGCTATAAAATTCACCTACAGGAGCTTGAATAAAAATTTGAAATGCTTGCCACTTGTACTGAATAGTGGCTTTGTGCAGAGACTGAGCTGCCATGCCGAAACCTAAAACAATGTCTCAGTACTGGAGCAAAATGCAGGGAGAGGCACCCAGTGTGTGTGTAAACCCAGTTATATGACAGAACACCTCTGTATGATTTAGAACAAGGATGGGCTAAATGTGGTGCATAGCAACTCTAAGGAGAACTTATCCGGGGGTTTTCTTGGCAAGATTTGTTCAGGGAAAGTTTGCCATTGCTATCCTCTGAGGCTGAGAGAGAGTGAATTGCCCAAGGTTACCCAGTGTTTCCATGGCTGAGCCGAGATTCGAACCCTGGTCTCTAGAGTCACAGTCCAACACTCAAACCACTACACCACACTGGCTCCTCTCTTTCTCTCATCAGAGGAAGGTGCAGATGACATTTCTACCATACTTTCAGCCACTTGTTTTGGAGTCTCTTGAGGTCAAAATGAAAATTTGTAAAATTGACTCTCCCCCCCTCCATTGTTTTGCTTTAGAATGCCCTCTAGAGGTCCAGAAAGGTCCAAAAACATGCTTCCATTTTTGTGGAGGGGGGGAAGCAGGTATGGTGGAAAAAAGAGATGGAATTAGGTAAAGAGAGACCTCAGTGTCTAGTCAAAGAAGCAATAGAAGAGACATGGGAAAAGGCAATTTTTGAGGAGACCCCAATTACCTGTTTCTATCTCTGCTGCTTCCTGCAGGCACTTCATTTCTTGTGCAAGCATAATTACATATCTCTACTTCCAAAAGTGGTAAACATTTGTGAAATTAGATGTTAGTTGTGGAATCTTACAAGTGGCACAATTTGCCTTCTCTGCAGAATTTATTTATTTCAGTCCTGAGTTGCTGAAGTACATTATTCTCCCCTCCAATGTATCTTCACAGTAAGCCTGTGAAAGTAGGAGAGGCTGAAAAATGATAACAGAACCAGGATCACAGTAAGCTTCATGATCAAGTGAATGTGGATATTTCTGGTCCTAGTTTCACACCAAGTACTACCCCACAGTGCCTCTCTATGTCCCAGCAAGTACACCATGATCCGTTCCATGCATGTTGGAATTGGCTGGTGCAAATTGGAGAGAATTTTGTTTCCTTCCATTTTTGAAGAATTTATGAAAATGTACAAGTTTCATTATATTCTGGAGAGGAAGACATTGTGGTGTTGAATAATTTGAATATTTTGTTGTTGTTAACTGCCCTTGAATCGATCTCAACTCATGATGACCCTATGGATGAGACATCTCCAAGATCCTCTGTCCTCTACTGCTCTGCTTAATTTCTGCAACCCCTTAATACCCATGACCTCCTTAATAGAGTCCATCCATCTAGCATGTGGCCTTCCTTTCTTCCTACTTCCCTCCACCTTCCCCAGCATTATTGTTTTTTCCAAAGAGTCCTCTCTTCTCATGATATATCCAAAGTATGACAGCCTCAATTTGGTCATCTTGGCTTCCAAGGAGGTTTCCGGCTTGGTCTGTTCTAGGACCCATTTGTTTGTCCTTTTGGCTGTCCATGGGATCCTCAATACTTTTTTCTGGCACCACATCTCAAATGAATTGATTTTCTTCCTATCATCTTTCTTAACTGTCTAGCTCTCACATCCATACATGGTAATAGGGAATACAATGGCTTGTATGATTCTAACTTTTGTGCTGATTTGTGTATCTTTGCATTTTAGAATCTCTTCTAGTTCTTTCATAGCCACCCTCCTCATTCTTAGTCTTCTTCTGATTTCCTGACTGCAGTCCCCATTTCTATCAATGTTTGATCCCAGGTAGGGGGATTCTTTTAGTATTTCTATTTCTTCATTGTCTAGGTTGAAGTTGTGAAAGTCCTTGATGGTCATTATTTTTGTTTGATTATAGGAGAAAGCAAAGCTCATGGATTTGTCCCCTGTTTATTTTGGGTGCTGAAAGGTTCCGTCTGTGAACCTACAGCAAGCTTTGGAAATTTCTGAAACAAGATATACTTATATATATGGGGATGCTTTGATTTGGATTTCCTGCATGGCAGGGGGTTGGACTGGATGGCCCGTGCGGTCTCTTCCAACTCTATGATTCTATGATTCTATGATTCTATGATCCAGAGATTGAACAAGTACAGTACTTTTTAAATGAACTAGCTATATATTAATTAGTCTGCTTGTTTCATAGATTACTACTGCTTTTGCAATCCAGGAAGGTAACTTGCTAAATTACTCATCACTGTATAGTTACCATTGCTGTTACTATAGTGCCATTGAAAAATGCACACTGACCAAATCTCTCTCTCACTCTTTTGAGTAGCAATGGTACCCCCTATTCTCTTCACACCCTGGATGTCCCTCTCTAACCTGAGTCTCATGTCAGTGTATCTTCTCTCTCTTCCCTAGTTATGGTACCTCTCTCTCCTAGACAACACACACACACACACACACTGTCTCTCCCTCCTTCCCATTGTGCAAACCAACTCAGCACATGCACACAGGAATAAATAACGACGAAACACTCATTCTTCTTCTCCTGAAAAGAAGTGAAAAACAGTCCAGTTACAAGCCAGTTACCTCTGTGCCAATTTTTTGCTGCAAAAATGAACTCTTCACCGAAGAAAGTTATTGGAAAAATATGCAACTTCCCAAACTGTCTAAATTCTTTTCCATCCTTCTCACCTTAGCATTCATCATGATCAACACAGCTTGCCAGCCATGAGTGCAGATCCAAGCCAGAACTTGATGACCTCCCTGCTTCCTCTGTTTGTCTAAGGCTGCAAAAACATGGCACCTGTCAGGCTCCTGGGAGCCCTCAGCCCATGGCTGGTGGGCTGTATTTGACTTGCTGGATCACCAGTGCTTCAGGCATGTCATGTTAAATGATTAGCTTCTTCTCACTTGCCTCTGGGCTTTCTGAGGAACTATATCTGCCTTGAGTCTGAACCAGCAGAGATGTGGCAAAGATTGATTACAGGGCTACCTATTGATTTTATTGCTTGGTGTCAAAAGATTTCACTGGAAGTTAAAAGGTGGTAGAAGCATGTGGTGCATTGTTCCAGAATCTCAGCAGGGCTGTCGTCCCACAAAGCTTATGGATATTCATAAGTCTTAGGCTTTTTGCCCAAGTGACTTGTCTTTCTGTCAGCCACAGAGAGCCTTGTTGAAAATTATTGCCTGACATGACATAAAATTTAATTGTGTTCTAAGAACAAATATCCTGTGCATACAGATTTGTATTCCTACTACACAGCAAGTGGGAGATATGTTAAAAGTCCACAGGAGCAGATAGACGATTAGAAACATCTAAAGATCCTGTTTCAGTTATTCTGTATTTTGTAACAAAAGCATTAGATCATTGCTGCCAAATTCCCCATAATTCTTTTTAAATAATTCTTTTTTATATATGGAAACAAAACAGTGAGAACAGAGATTTGCTCTCCACTCTGGGAACGGAGACTGTGGTTTTTAAACCATGTTGACAATATTTGCTATGGAAGCAGAACAGAGGGAGAGGACCCTTTAGATGTGGAATAGCTGGGTAGATGATGGAGTGTCTGGAGAAAAAAATAATTGAGATGTGAAAAGATTTAGCACTTAATTTTGGCAGGTTCAGTTGCTGTTACAAAGGAGGAGTCTACATTATTTTCTTCTCTGGTCATATGGCAATCCCCTATTGCAGTGGTTCTCAAGTGGTAGGGTGCAAGAGTTGGTCAAAAGAGATGTAAGACTTGATCCCTCCTCCTCTTCCTAAACTTTTTAATGTATAATTCATGTACTACATCAAGTGGGGCGGGGGGTGCGACATCTGCGTCACAAGGGTAAAAGGTTTGAGAACCACTACTCTATTGTGATCTATATAAGCCCATACCTCTATTGAGATACCCAGCCAGACAGTCTCCAAGGTCTGAGTGTGTACATCTGGCCATAGGGCAGTGTACTGTCCACCTTTCTGCCCAGCTGTCTTCTTTCCAGAGCTGCTGGAGGTGATCTCAGAAGTGGTGCCAATTCTCCCAAAACTTATTGGGCTTTTTTAATATCCATGCCAAGACATTCATCAGGGCCAGCTTAATTTCATAGCTTCTGTGTCAACAATGGGCCTGTCTCATTATCTGGGCCTACACACATTTAGCACACCACAGTCTTGATCTGTTTTTTGCTGGTCAGGATGGTTGAAATAACCTCGTCCTGGACAGATCAGGGCCTGATAAGGTTTTGATTTTCTGAGCCTCAGGCGTCTACAGGAGTGGTGGACCTGTTAAAATGGTCTGCCCCCAGAGAATAATTGGTTCAAAAGGATTCGTGAATGCTCTGGGGATTTTCCAGCTATTATTATTATTTTCTTATATCCCGCCTTTCTTCCAATACAGGGACTCAAGGCGGTGAACAGCAGATTTAGAACAATACATTTTAAAAACAGTACAACATTAGAATGTATCAATATAAAATTAAAAACAACAACATTTAAACCATTTTAAAAGTTTAAAAAGTTATGAGTTAAAATTCAATGTTACAATACAAAATTTAAAATTTAAATAGCACAACAATGCCAGACCTTATCCATTTGCAAAGGCCTGCCCACACAAAAATGTCTTTACTTGCCACCAGAAGGATAGTAGGGAAGGAGCCATCTTGGCCTCTCTAGGGAGGAACTTCCAAAGCTTGGGAGCAGCCACTGAGAAGGCCTTCTTTCTTTTCCCCTCCAAACGCACCTGGGAGCTGCTAGAGTTGATGATTCTGTTGATGCCCTGGTTGATCTGTGGAATAGGCAGATGACCTAGGAAACTGGCATAGGTGCTCCCAAGCAACCTTTACTTGGGTGCAGAGCATAGGCTTTTTGGTTTTCTGAGGAACTCAGGGCAATGAAGTCTGGGTAGACAGCTAGAGCAACAGCAGAGAATGTCTCAGGATGAATCCAACTTAGCACAGGTTAAGGCCCATTTTAGAACCTACTTTGCAGCAGTGAGGGCAGCAAAGAAATTATTCATTGTTGCCTCTGTTACATCAGCTCAGTCTTGTCCAGCATAGCTGTTCAGGTGGTTAAAGGCTATTACATCCTAGACCTCAGACTTCGGAGGCTGAGGCTCTGAAAAGTGCGGTGACAAATTAGTTGAATATTTTGCAGGTAAAATTGCTCAGATTTTACTTGGACTCCACATTGAAGGTAGAGTTTGGAAAGGTAACTGTGGCACATACTTGTCCAGTTTTGATTAATGAGTTTCCAGTTGTCCAACATGAAGATGTAAACACATTGCTTGGAGAAGTGAGGTCAACCAATTATCTTTTAGACCCATGTCCATTCTTGCTAATTAAGGCTGACAGAGGAAGACTGGCCAATTGGGTGGTGGAGATTGGAAATCCTTCTTTGAAAAAAAGGCTATGATCCATCCTCTCTAAAATAAAGTGTTGTGAGGCCTTTGTTGAAAAACCTTCATTGGACCCCACCTCCCTAGATAACTAACAGCCAGTTTCTACTCTCCTCTTTCAAAGTAAAGTCCTAGGGCAAGTGGTGGCAACACAACTCCAGGCTTTCAGACCCAGTCCAATCTGTGCAGGGACCATGCTAATCTTCTCTGTATTGTTCCAATTTTAGTATATGTGCTGCCAAAGCGAGCACAGACCCAGTCCAATCTGGGCTGAGGCATTGTTGTGAGACAGAAACATCATTGGTCATCTTAGTAGATGACCTACACCAGGAATTGGATGCATCCCTATTGGTCCTCCTGGATCTTTCAGTGGCATTGTTACCATAGACTAAGGTGGGGAACTTACTGATGGAATTTTTCTTGAGATTTGTTAGAAAGCTCAGGAAAATAGTAGAGATTGATTTAATCTCACCAGCAAAGTGAACAGCAGAAAGTGTATGAGCAGGAAAGTCAAACTAGTCCATTTTTATTCTCCCAGCCCCCATGTGTCTTCCAGTAAATAACTAAGGCAAAGTCCTCAGTTAGAGTAATATAAAAAATAAATTTACTTACAAAATCATGTGCATATTCATACACAGGTAAAGCTTTATGTGGCAAAGAAAATGAGGTAGAAAAAGTAGTTTACATGCTTTCAAATATAGTTTCTTATCAGCATGTTAGGAAGTCATGCTGCTCCGGTCAAAGGACAAAGGAGAAGGAGAAAAGTAATGACGATCTCTCCAGAGACAAAGAAGAGTGTGTTCTTAGAGAAGGAGGAAATGAGGGGGTCATAAAACAATAAACTATCATAGACATGCATCTGTGTTCCTAGAAAGATTCAGCGTCCGTAAGTTGCAGAATCCCCAACACTTACGGCCCTCCAGGTCCTGATGTAAGAACTTAAAGGGCTGTAGGTTCCCTACTCTTCCATAGCCCATGGTATCCTTCTGGGTTATTTGGCTAATATGGGATTTGGGAGCATGACTTTGCAGTGATTCTGATCTTTTTTGGCACCAAGGCTGCTGGGGGACTGTAGAATCATGGAATCATAGAATTGGAAGAGACCTCAAAGGCCATCAAATAAGTGTATATCTAGGGTGCAAATTTGGGAATACAGAAAGATGAAACTGTGGAGAACACAACTGTCTATCAAAATGCACATGGATCTCTATGAAAGAAGTATGGGAAAGACTTATGATCTATTATGGAACTTGAACAAAAATGCTGGTGCGATTCTGAGAAACCGGGGGGGGGGGGAATCCTGACATATATTGGCCATGGGAGTAGAAGCAGTTTACCCCCTTCCCATCTTGGACATGTCTTCTGGCAAAACTAATTGCTGGCCACAGTCTTATGCTATGATATTATGATAAATTATCCTGGCAAGTGATCAGCAATATGGAGGTGCCGTGAATACCACTAAGAATGTAAAGCCAATGTAAGTATAAGGTTTTCAAGCCCTGCTGTATATTCCCATTATTGTACCCAGTGCTATAAATTGTTCATAAGAATTTCCACGCATCATTTTGCACAGCCAAAAGAGAGTTGTTTTATTCCTCCAGGCCCTGGCAAGCAAATATTTGACAAAGCGAAGGGAATGCTCTGAAAGATTAAATAGACTGTGCTGCACTGTACATCAGGTGAAGGCATTTGCAGTCACTGTTGTATTTGTAGGCAGACTGTGTCCAGTTCGAAACCTACAGTAGTAATTTTTCTGTTTCCAGGAGAGGACCTGTGATGCAAAGTAATTTGAACTACACTTCGAGCGAGACCATGTTTATCTTGTACTGGAGTGCATTAGGGACTAACAGCATGTGATAACTGTAGAGGGTGTTTGCCTTTATAGTAGAAGTGCAGTGCGCCCTTTAAACAGAGCAAATAAGAGTCAGGAGCTGAGTAAATAATGTAACGTGGCCACAGAATACTGATTTTGCACGACTAATAATAAGGATGCCTTTGATTTTTTTGGTTCAAATTTCATGTGTACACTGCTGACATACATCAGATACAGAGGTTATGCACATGTAAATATATTATGTGTGTGTGGTTGCAACATTTTGTTGATTAATTATTTAGATTTATCAATTAAAAATAATTTTTGATCTATTAAAGGTCTGTACATGACAAATGAGGAAGATAGCATGGTGTAGTGATGGGAACATGGGACTGTGTTTCTGGGGAGCAGGGTTCGAATCTCCACTTGGCCACAGAAATCCACTGGGTGACCTTGGGCAAGTCACACACCCTCAGCCTCAGAGGACGGCAATGACAAACCCCCTCTGAAGGAACCTGCCAAGAAATTCCCATGATAGGGTCACCATAAGTTGGAAATTACTCAAAGAGGCACAACAACAACAGCAACAAAGCTGATAAATAAAAAAGCAGATTTTTCAAAAAGGTATACTATTGCAATTAAAAATTGAAGGAAGGAAGGCTTGAAAAAGCTAAAATCAAATGGTTCCAAACAGACAAGACTGAAATACATGAAAAGTTTGGAAGAATAACTATCTTAATCATCTGCCACTTTCTGCCTAAAAGGCAATATAGAATAAGTCAGTATAATCTCCTTTAGAAGGGATTTCCACAGTATGGATGCTGCCACAAAAAAGCCCCTGCCCCATTTAACTGCCCACTGTGTTACTTTTTAATGTCAGACATAAATAGGCTTCTGAAAAGCTCTGGAATAGATTGAGATATTACTTCAGGAGGAATCACTCCTTCCAAACTGACAGACTGTCCAACAAAGTGTGTGTGTGTGTGTGTGTGTGTGTGTGTGTGTGTGTGTGTGTGTACACCATTAACATAACAATCCACAATTCATGGCACATTTGTCTTTCCACCATTTCCTTTGTCCTCCAGTTTCATCTTCCTGTATTCCCAAATTTGTGTCCTAGATGTGCATTATTTGGCACCCCACAGGGATTAAGTAGCATGGCTATAGGTTGGCCCTCACATCCATTCATTTCCTCTAGGTTTCATTTGCTTAAAAGCCAGTGGGCTTGATGGCATATGTTTTCCTAGCTCTGTCAGATGTGAGGTCTTTTTATGGGCAAAACTGGTTAGAATTAGTTTGACATCTGAAACTGTGCCCAAATGAGCAATATTGCATGTCGCTGCCATTGATTTAATTATGTCAGTGTAAATTCATGTATTTATCGGTGGGATATATATATTGGAAGAACACTCCCTATGTGGCAGCCATTTATCAAGTCTTTCTAGACAGTGTAATTTAGCCCATGTCATGAGATTTCTCACGTTTGCCAATAGCAGCCCACAGTGTGCACCAGGAGCCAGGGCTCCCTATGCACAGAGCCTTCCTATCAGTGCTGCCATGTTCATTTTAGTGCTGTTCCCACATGTAATAACACCCATATGCTATTTCCATTAGAATTTATATGCCTTATTCTAGTTGCCGTAAAATGGGGTGAGCATCTTCAGTGGAATCATCCACACCCTCTCCACACACACACTGCAGACTACACTGATATTTTTCTTGTTTTGGTTTTTAAACCAAGAAATGACGAGAAGTTAACTTCTGGGTTTTAAAAAAATATAATGAAAGGCACACTCTATCACACTGCACAATTATGGCATTATGATCTATTTTAACTGTTCTGGCTGCATCCTCTGGTCTCCTGGTGTTTGTAATTTGGTGACGCACAAGAGCTCTCTGGCTGAGAAGTCTTAGGACCCATCTCCAAAGTTCAGATCCCAGATTTTCATAGATTGTAGCCATGGCAGTTCAAGTGGAACCATGGTGCTCTACTTGTGTAGCATGAAAGCTCTGTAAGAATAGCACTTAGTGGAACTTTTTCACTGAGAGGAGGCAGCATATGTTGCCTGACAGGAGAATCACACATGTGGGAGTGCAATTCGGTTTGCTTTCCCAAAAATAATTGTTCTAAAATTGCAGATGGGTAGAACTGAGATCCACAAAAATAGACATGGGCACATGTGGCCCAGAGGCTGCACGTTGACCATCAATGCCTGAAAATATTTCATTTGTGGGTTATCACAAATTGTGAGACTCATCCTGTTGAATCCACATATAATGGCCCATCAGGGACTCAGAAGGTGAGCAACTGTGTTGGATTCAGGGAGACATTTTTTTGCTCCTAGGATGCTGTGGAGCCACATGGACTGCCAAAAATATCTCTCACAAAAGAGTAAAAAAACAGTTCAGGTTTAAATATATATATGATTTTTTAAAAATTAAACATGGCCCTAGATCAGGGTGAGCAAGCACATGTGGGCAAAGGACCAATTCTTCCCCGTGAGCTTCCTTCAGACCACACACACATATTATTGTTGTTGTTATTGTGTTCAATCCAAGTCATTACCACTTCAAGTCATTTCCAACTTATGGTGACCATAAAGAGTTTTTTCTTGCCATGTTTTGTTACACAGGGAGTTTACCATTGCTATCCTCTGAGGCTGAGAGAGTGTGATTTACCCAAGGCCACCCAGTGGGTTCCATGAGAGTCAAACATTTATGGGCTACTCCAGGACAGACATTCAGACTGGGTGACCTTGGGTAAGTTAGAGGCTCTTGGCTTCATGGGAAGGCCATGGCAAATCCCTTCTGAACAAATTTGAAGAAAACCTGAAGATAGGTTCATCATAGGGTCGCCATAAGTCAGGAACAACTTGAAGGCACACAACGACAACATTGCTAATGAGTAATTGGAGGTTTTTTTAAAAAAAAAATGAGAGAGTAAGGATCTGTTATTTTTTAAAACAACACAAATGTGTTAGCTTTAAATGTAACATTTCCTAGTTCTGTTTTTACAGTGGTGACAATTTGTAACTGTCACTTGGGAGTTGAAACAATAAATAAATGAGCCCACACACTCTCCAAACAAGAAAATATGTTTAAGGGCCTAAGCAGACGGGCGGCCATGGGCCGCCCTGGGAAGCTACGCCGCGAGACCTAGGCATCCCCATGCCTCAATCCTGCGGCACAGCTTCACCGCCCCTGAAAGGAGTGCTAAATTAGCGCTCCTTTCACAAGTCAGTGAAAGTGTACCGCAAAAGGCTGCAGCGCACTTTCACTGACTTTTCCGCTGCAGCGTGTCTGGACGCTGTGGCGGGAGGTCCTCCTCGGAGCGCCGGCCATGTGGAGGGCCAGCTGCTCCGAGGACGACCTCGGGAGGGGGTTGGGGCACAGAGCGTGCGGCTGCCCCTCCCCATCCCTGCCCCCAAGACGGCCTTTTAAGCCATCTGCTTAGGCCTTAAGTCTTGTTTAGAGGCCACAAGCATTTTTTTTTAAAAAAATTCTTTTTCCTAATTGCTAGTGTAATGGAGCCAGCATTCACAGAGTAGATGCCAATGGACTTTGGGGAGGACGAACTATGATTTCATCTCCACTGCAGAATAATCCAGTTTGATACCACTTTAATGTCGGCCGAGTTTACCAAATCAACTTACAGCACAATGTGAGGACAATACACTTAGACGCAGCCAAAACAATATTGTAGCAGAGTACAGAAACAAAAACTCCCATCTGTTGGTATTAACAATGCACTGACCACTTTTCACCCTTTAAAGAAGAACTCACAGATGCAGTTGATTCATCCAAAGTCCTTGGAGGTTTTATCATCAGATGCAATAGGATACAAATATATACAAACACTCTTCTTCAATTTCTTATGAATTTCTCTGTCTGCCTTATACCAACTCACAGCTTCAAATCTCAACAACACAACCAAGTGACCTGTCTCCTGGTCCACCTATATTGTGTGTAGGCTATGAGTCATCATCTGGTGGCACACAGCATGATGCCACCTTTGCAGTAAGTTTGCATCATGCCATGTGCTTTGACTCAGCATTCTATGACTGTCCCATAGAATGTGTGTCACCTGTCACTCAAAATATTTTCTCAGTTGGTTAAAGGCGTATTTCTTAAGTCTTGTTTAAAAGCCACAAGCATTTAAAAAAATCTTTATCTTTATCCTAATTGCTAGTGTAATGGAGCCTGGATTCACAGAGTAGATGCCAATGGACTTTTTGTTGACTAGGGACTATGGTTTCATCTGCACTGCAGAATAATCCAGTTTGACACCACTTTAATTGTCATGGCTCAATGCTATGGAATCCTAGAGTTCTCTGACATAAAAAGGCTAAATGTCTCACAAAACTACAGTTTCCAGAATTCCATAGCAATGAGCCATGCCAGTTAAAGTGGTGCCAGACTGTATTATTTCTGTAATGTGGATAAAGCCCAAGACATCATCTGCATCTCCACAACCCAAATTCTTCTATTCCTTCTGAGTTTAGCTGCTGTCCCCACAGTAGCTGGAGGTAAAATGGATTTTCCCAGCAACACTGTATTGTTATTAGCTATCCCTGTTGTAACTTTAAAGTATTTCAGAATGGCTTGGAAATGAGTAAGCAGGAGCTATTAACTACAAAAGACCTGTTCATGGTGGAAATGAATACTAAAAGTGGGCTTTTGTTATGTATATCAACACAGCCACCTGCATTTTTGGACTTTCTTTAGGGGAAGGGGGGACAGTCATACTGAAACCTGCATTTCAAAATTGACCACTGCTTATAGGAAGATTTTGCTGCATGCAACAAGTAAATTGGAAATACTTCTTTTTCTTCCACATGTCCCACAGGAGGATTGTGTCCAGGTTCCAGTGATCCATGCATAGATAAACCCTGTCCAGGAGATATGCAATGTGTTGGCTATGAAATCAACCGAAGGCCTTTCATCTGCCAGTGCCCTCCTGGAAAGCTTGGAGAGTGCTCAGGTACTGGTTTTGCTCTGTCACTGTGACTATTTTGTTAATAGTTAATAATTTCACATAATTATAACTATGATTTCATTTTAACTGCCATAGCAGCATCCTTTGGAATTCTGTGATTTGCAGTGTAGGGAGATTTCTCTGGCTGACAATTCACAGCCAGAAAGCTCTTGTGCATCATCAAACTATAAAGCCCAGGATTCCATAGGATGCAGTAGGGATGGAAAGAATGTTCACAATTATTTGAAAAACTGTTGAAAAATGTGTTTCTCAAGTTTTGAGAAACCCTAATGAGAAGAACCCTGAACTGACAAGAATCTTTGCAATTTGAGACTTCTGTGCAAAATTCACATTCCCTTATTTTCCACAGAAAACAGCATTTTTTTGCAAAGCAAAGCAGCTTCATTTATATACCGCTTCATACCATGCTATGGAGTGTCTAAGTGGTTTACAACTGGAAGCTCATTGCGCCCCAACAGCTGAGTACTCATTTTAGCGACCTTGGAAGGATGCAAGCCTGAGCCCTGGCTAATATTATTATTATTAGTAGTAGTAGTAGTAGTAGTATTGAACTCGCAACCTTGTGGTTTATCAGTGGCTGCAGTACTGGCATTTAACCACTGTGTCACCTTGTGCAAGAAACATTTTCTGTATTTCTGTGGAGAAATATTATTTCCTGTGCAGAAAAAAAACAACCTGTAATTAGGGCCTTACTTATTTGTGAGCCAACTTGGGTCCCTTTCTGGGAGAAAAGTCGCATAGAAATGAGATGAAATAAAGTAAAATACAATACAATGCACAGAATTCACACATCAGTGATTTGCATAGTAAACAGCATTTTCTTTGCAGGAAACAGCATTTTCAGTGCAGAAAATTGTATTTCTATGTAGAGATATTATTTTCTGCACAAAAAAATGCTGTTTCATGTATAGAACAACCACATGCACAGAATAAATCTTGAATTGCAAACTAGACTTCAAAACTGTGGTTTTCAAAGACTTTTTCACAATGGGAAGAAAATTGCTAAAATTGTTTTCTTTAGAAAGAAACTTAAGAAAGAGTTATCTCTCTATTATGCAGTCAGGGCAGTTAAAGTGGAATCATACTGCTATAACTGTGTATAATGAAAGGGCCCCTGGTTAGCATAAAACATGTACTACTGGCTTTTAGATCCATGTTAGCTTCCTTTTCCCCCTAAAATCTCCTAGACCTAAGTGGATACCTAAGATGAGTGGGAGACTCCAGTTGAACCTTGAAATTCAGGAAGATATTTCTATGACTTTTTCATATAGCATTATTGGGTCAAACAGAGAAATGCACAAGTGCTATTTATTTATTACATATCCCAATTTCCATTTTCCAATCCAAAGTTGGTGTGGACAGGTCTCTTTTTCCCTACACTGTCCTTAGAACTAGCCTATGAGGTCGGTCAGGCTGAGAGTAAGTGACCAAAGTCACCCTGCGCATTTCATTTTTCAGTGAGGACTAAAACCTGGATCTTCCAAGCCATACTCAAATTAGCAGTAATTTAGTTATTTATGTCAGCTAGTAGGAAGGCAAAAGAGGATAATTTTGCTAGCTACAGATCTGGTCCCAAAATAAGAATTCCCTGAATTCCAGCACTGTATTTATTTTGGGGTCATTCACACTACATAATAAACTGGTTTGCAAACAGGTTTAAAATGGGGTCATTCACACTGGTGCTGGGTTTTTCTGGATTGAATTCAAGGGGGCCATGGGTTTTCTAGGATTGCATTTTTCCCTGTGTTTTTTCCAAAAGCAGCAGGTGTTATCAGGGTAATAACAATAATAATAATAATAATTTTTATTTATATTTCCCGCCTCTCCCTACG
>JAIPUX010001232.1:163123464-163147144 GCA_020142125.1 Phrynosoma platyrhinos | reverse complement strand
TTACAGATTAGGAAGGTCAGGTGGGTAAGCCCGCCAGAAGAGCTCTGTACCGCCAATGAGAACTTGCTCCTGATACCTTCGGAGCATCCAAGAGGGAGAGGTGTAATGGGCAGAGGGTGGGCAGGGGGTGAAACATACAGGGGCAGACAGGGGGAAATTCCCTCAAGGAGAAGCTCTCATGAGGGTTTCAGGGGAAGGGGTCATCAAAGGCACTTGCCCTCCCTTGCCATCCTTCAAGGCTGACTGGGAGGGGGGAATCCTCCAAGGAGAAGCTCTCACAGGAGTTTCATGATAAGAGGTCCTCAGAGGGGCTTGCCTTCCTTTGCCATCCTCTGAGGCTGACAGTGGAAGGGATATTTGCCCAAACAGTGTGATGTAGATGCTCATCATTTGATTGACAATTAACAAAACAATCCTGAGAACGATCAAAATGGCGGCTCCATTTTAAATCGATACAAATGGTAATGTAAACTTCAACAGGGTTAAATTGCCATGGAGAGATTTGATCGGGGTAAACATAGGGCCTAAGCAGATGGCTTATTGGGCCGTCTTCGGTGCAGGGAAGGGGAGGGGCAGCCACACGCTCGGCGCCCCCTCCCCCTCCCGAGGTCGTCCTCGGAGCAGCCGGCCCTCCGCACAGCTGGCGCTCTGAGAGGGACCTCCCGCCACAACGTCCAGATATGCTGCGGCGGAAAAGTCACTGAAAGTGCACCACAACCTTTTGCGGCGCACTTTCAGCGACATATGAAAGGAGCACTATTTTAGCACTCCTTTCCAGGGGCAACGACGGTGTGCCGCAGGATTGAGGCATGGGGATGCCTCGGTCCTGCAGCGCACCTTCCTAGCGTGGCCCACGGCCGCCCGTCTGCTTAGGCCCATAGTGGGAACTTCGATTCAGTATTGCATCATTGAATCTCCCCTGATCTCCCCAGCACAAAAACGCTAGTGTGAATGGGGCCTTTATTTCTAGCTTTGCAGAGAGTGAAACCTTGAAAACTCTTCACAGCAGTCTGAGGGGCTGTCCATATGGGCCCAAAGGCCATGTTCTCCATGGCCTCGCATCATCCTATTCAGATGACACAAACCAGTACTCCCAGGCCGGGATTGGGCAGATTGGGCATTGATCCTATGATCCCAGTCCAATCCCAACTGAAAGGAGCCTTAGTGCAGGTCAAAATGACCCTGTTTGCTGCTGAGTTTCTCCAAAAAATCAGTGGCAACACCTAGCAGAATGGATGGTCCTGTGTGCCTCTTACCTTCCTCTGTTGTTGTGTCTTTACTGAGACGATCTTCATCACAGCATCCAGCATGGAAAAGGGGCACCTAGCCATGTAGGCAGGCACCCCATTTCCATGTCAGTGGCCATGATGGGGGTCTTCTTAGTAGATGTGATGGCGAGTGAAAGTAAGGGAAATGCAGCAGTAGTGGATCCATGGTATGGCAGCAGGCAGACATGTAAACACCTGCCTGGCCTGTGCTGGCCCCATGCTATCCTGGCCCATCTGCTCAGTCCCTAATATTTGCTGTGTTCACAGTCCCATGGTAATTTTGCCTGTCTCTTGTCTTTGCATGCCTAAACTCTATTTCTGAGTGCTCAGCTGAAGTTTTAAATTATTGCAATGCTGGAAATGTGGCGACTGAAAGAAAATTGCATGGGGGAGCAGAATTTTTATTGGATGACCTTGCCTACCTTTACTCCTCCTCCCCAGAATTACACACCTGCTGCTGGGCTATACACTCAGACCTCCATATTCACAGGGGATTCATTCTGGTCCCCCCCCCCCCCCCCGTGGATATCAAAATATATATATGTTGAAGCCCCATTAAAATGAATGGCATGATGGCACATGCACGCTCCTGCTAGCACGGTCATGTGCATGTGCCACTATTAAAAAAAATGGGGGCTTGCAGTCCATGGGTGGTTAAATGGAGTCTACACAGAAACTCTATCCACAAAAAGAGAGCAGTAAAAGAAACAGTTCCTGAAAAAGGGTCCCCCTGAAATCCATTGAGCAAGATAAATAAAGCCTTTTTGTATCAGCACGGCTTATCAGCATTTGTTCAACAAAACTGGAGTATATCTCTCCTTTTCTACTAAATCCGCAGATGGCAAGTCTGCTAATAAAGAGGGTGGGCTGTATTTGGGTTGGTGGTCCACATATTGTATAGAGACAGCCTCTTGTATGCAGAACTGATAACTAATGAATAAAAAAGTTTTTGTTATCAGGTTTGCTTGCTACAAATAATTCAGTCTCATTTTATGCATAGCAATAATTCCCATCAAGGAAAAACATTGTCCTCCCCCCCCCCCCATTAATGAATTAATAGTGTAAAGTGCACGTACAACCAATCTAGGGCTTTAATATGTTGGAGATGCTCTTGCTATTTTTTAAAAGAGTCTTCCATATCATCCTTGCTAACCATGCATTTTCCTTAATTAACTTTTTTTTTCTTGGCAAGCAGCAGGATAATCTCCTGCCTTTTATTTCAGAATGAAAAAATAAAAGCCTATGTCTGTTCTTCAAATGGTTATTTCAGGACACACTTCCCTTAGCTTTGCTGGGAATAGTTACATCAAATACCGGGTTTCTGAAAATAGCAAGAAGGAAGAATTCAAGCTGGCTCTGCGTCTGCGGACTCTGCAAAGCAATGGGATTATAATGTACACCAGAGCAAATCCCTGTATAATTCTGAAGGTAATTAAAATAAGTTATCTTTTCCCGCAGTTATTTTTCTTGATTATATGCTTCCCTCTCTTTGGGATCTTGCTATCGGGAATGCTATTCCTATTTTAGCTGTGGATGCAGAAACCCCAGCATTCTTGGGTTTGTTTGGGGTTTGGGTTTTTTTTGGATTTTTTTAGAGTAATGAGGAAAGAAGCCACAGCTTCAGCAACAATGAAGAAACTGTCTCATTGTTCCTGATCGACATATTTTTGTTGAAATAAAAATAGCAATAGCAAAACTTAGGCAATACCAATAAAAAGACTGCTATAAGTGAGGGAAGTGATAACCTGCTAGATATAATTTAGTAAACCATCTTCATCTGACATTCAGTATTGCAGTTATAGATTTGTAATCCAGAATTACAGATTCATAACTGCTCTTATTGTAGTCTTATTGTTTGTTGTTGTTAACTCCCCTTGAATCATGGCGACCCTGGGGATGAGACATCTCCAAGACCTCCTGTCCTCAACTGCTCTGCTTAGGTTCTGCAAATTAAGACCCATGGCCTCCTTCATTGAGTCTATCCATCTGGAGTACAGTTTACCTCTCTTTCTGCTACCCTCCACTTTTCCTAGCATTATCGTCTTTTCTAGTGAGTCATACCTTCTCATAATATGGCCAAATATTCTCAGTTTCATCATTTTGGCTGCCACTACACAAATATCACCCCAGTCCACTTTAAGAGATGTCAACCAGATCAGGTGAAGAAGGTCTGTTAGATTTCCAATGAAGGTGTAAGAAGGATGGCATTTCCACCACCCTCTCCCACCAGCAAGTGAAACTGCACCAATCAGAATCAAGACCCCTGTTACAATTCTTTGTCTATGGAATGGAAGAGGATGGAAACATCCTCCTCCTTATGGCTTGATCAGTGACTGAACAGACCTCCTTGGCCTGATCTGGCTGCTGAGTCTTAAATTATTTCATCTGAATTATTGTATATACTCACATATTAATCAATCTCATGTATAAACTGGAGACAGGTTTTAGAGCCAAAAATGTGGATTTTGATATGACCTGTAGATAAGTGAAGGGTAAAATTTAGGGTTATGTAACAATGGATGTAAAAGATGAAGTAAAAGAAAACAATGCCAAAAAACTTACAAAATTCTGACAAGGATAACTCTGCTTATCCTAAAGACTTGATGGATGCAGAGGGAGCTACAGTAAATGGTAGCTGTGCAATATTTAGGAGAAGTGACCAGTCATAGGTGGGGTAAGAAAATATACACATGTCAAAATGAGTAGAGTGGTGAAAGGCAAGAGGTTAGTCCATCCTGGGAAGACCTAAAAGAAGCACTGACCCCATCTACTCTCTCAGTGCTCCTTTGTGGGTAAGTGCAAAAGAGCCACTACTGCTGATGTTTTCCCATGCAGGCATTCAAAAAGTCCTGAAAGAGGACCATGGCAAAGAGAGTAGAGGGAGTCAGTACTTCTTTTAGGTTCTCCAGGACAGAGTAATCTCTTGCCTTTTGCCACTGTACTCAGAAAAGGGGATGATTCCTTTTCTGATAAAAGTTAAGGGACAGTACTTACATTAACCCATGGATATGTCAATCCAGATTTTTGGGTTGATTCTTTGACTAAAATTTCTAGACTTATACATGAGTTGTTTTTTACTTTTCATCTGCTCAGTTTTGAACAATTCGGGACAGATGGTAACATTTTAATACAAGTTGTTAAGACCATTTACTAAAATGCACCAGATTAAGAAATACTACCTAGTGAAAGGAATTGTGAACATCTCTTGGCTGCTGGGCATTTGTTCCTGTTCACAGTCCTGGTTGTATTGACTGTGGATGAGATTTACAACAGACTTAGACATTCTTCAGAACACGTGGTACAGTCCCACCTGGCAGATTACAAACTCCATAGTGTCAAGATATTTCCTGCATATGGTTTCATTCAGTTCAGTTTGTTTTAGCCATAGGTCATTAAAAAGCAACATTCAATAAAAACCAAAGCCAAAACAATAACAGCAGCAGAAAGCATACTCTTGATACCAGCTCCGTTGCTCCAGGCATTTTTTCTTGTTGCTTGGCTCAGTTCTGGTATCAGGGCCAGGAAAAAGAGAAATGTGCCTGGAGCAACATATTGAGATGGTGGAATTTACCATACCCCTGATCCATTACTCTATGAGATTGCTGCCTGTCTGTTGTAATGCTGAGGGCCAAAATTGGTTGTAATGACAGCAGATATTTTTGCTTAAACATATGGAACTATCCCAGCCTCAGAAAAAGGAAGTGAGGTCTGTTATTGAAAGTATTGTGGATGCTAGGGCACTGGCAGGCAATGCCTTTAATAGAAGGGAAGCAGGGGCCAATTTCTCTATTTTCCTCTGTATTCCTTCTCAAAGTGGCCACTAAAAGGGACATTGCATCCCTTCCTGTCAATCATTTTTAGAGGGACTGTAGAGACAAATGAAGGTATTTCATGGAAGTGAGTGACTATGTGGTTGGGTGAAGATATTTTATCACACATAAGGGGAGATAGGTTCTGCACAATTTTTGCAAGCAAAAATTTCTGATTTTTGGAGACTTGTGCCAGAAAAATTCAAGAATCATGCCAAAAATGGACTGTACTAATAAAATGTACTGAGCACACCAAACAGGAGGGGCAGCCAAAACCCAAAAGACAGAATCAGGATTCAGGGTGACCATAACAACCTGGAAAACTGTGCTTAGTACTAACTAAATAGATTTCAGCAAGGACAAATGTAAGCTACTACATTTAGGCAAGAAAAACAAAATGCTCAGGTAAAGTATAAATGACACCTGTCTTGACAACAGTGCATTTTAAAAATTAAAAATATGGGGTGGAGGATTTGGGGGACTGGTCAGAGGCTTCATGAGCCTCAAACGTGTGGCCTTGGAGTACCATGCAGTTCATAGCCCCCTCTGCTTACACCTGCTCTCTTATCAAATCCACGCCATATATGAAAGGTTCCAGACATTAAAGGAACTGGAATTGTGGGGATTTAGTTCCTTAGATACCTCCTTCAAATTTAGACTAAATCTCAGAATTGACTCACCATCCCACTGAAATGGAAGTCACCAGCCCCTACTGCAGAAAATGCTGCTAGATGGGGAGTGTGGAGCAGTAGAAGGATATGTGTATTGGAGAAAGCAATGGAGTGAACTGAGGTGGTGAGACACAGTGCTCTCAACTATTTTTGAGTAATGTAAGCTCAAAAATACCACCAAAGACATTTTTCCAAAACTTCCAGAAAAAAAGACAAAATGGAACGAAACAAAAGCAGAAGCTCCTTTATGGAAGAAGACAACTTTCTTGAAATTAGAGGACAACTTTCAGCATAGTACTCATTGAGAGTATACTTCCTAGGGAAAGTGACAGGGTGGTTGTCTACATGATTAAAATACTCCTCAATTGACTTCAATCTAGCTACATGTGATTTGGATGAATCTGGGCTTTTTTGCAGTGGGAGGGGTGAAAATTCCATAAACTCTACTGAAAAAGGATTTGCTGTTTGTTCGGGCTATCTGCGACGATGTGTGGCCTTTGGTCTGTTTTGCATTGATTCACATGACAGCTCATTTTCAGCAGAGAAAGGGTTAATAGATACTAATTTGGCGAAGAAAGTGAAACAGTTAAGTGTCAGTACAAATGTACATAATGTACTTATGTGTAAACTAGCCCTGCGGGAGAAATGGAGACTTCTGGGATTCTCCAATTACAGACCTGTCCTTATCACCAGAGGTAGCTGTTGACTCTTTTGTCAGCATGGCAGTGGTTTCAGTCCAGACTTTAAAAAAGATTTCTGGAGTAGTTCAACAGCCTGGAAAGCTCTTTACAGTATAAAGAAAAGCCTGGAGTGGATTCAATGCTCCACTGATATGGTAACCACCTGCCTCTCCTTCTTGGAAATGTTTAAACTTCATCCTACTCTATAGGGCCAACAAAGCCTATGGTGGCAGGAATGAGTTAAAATTTCATTGATATTCAATCCTTGCTGTTGGTGGTACTTATTAATGTATACCTGGTCTCATGAAGTTAAATTCAATACAGGCTAGAGGGGAGGGAGTCATATGTTAAGCTAGTCATATGTTAAGCTGCTTCCATTGCCTAAACAGCAAGAAACTTTGGCTGTGATCCCAACTACGGTATGTTAGGAGCTGGAGCAAGTAATATTTTAATTAAATCTTCGATTTTGCTCAGATAAATCTGGAATGTAATCCCACTAACTAAATATTCCCCTAGATACATCCATCTAGGGTGGGCACCATTTTATATTCCTGGGCCATGACTACAGATGGCTTTGCAAGTCTAGGGAGGTCCCAAAAGAACCATTTAATAGTTTTATTGCCAGCATTGATATGCGGATATGGATGACATCCAAGCACCTTAGCTAGGCTAATATTCTAAAGTGATATGTGACACACATTCATCTCATTTTGCTTATTTGGTGAAGTAATCAAAGCATACCAATTTGTATCACCTTTTAGAGCTTCTATGCTGCCTAGAAGGTTTAATGAGATTTTATGTGGACACACCTTTATGTATATGTACCATTGAGCTACTGATTTTTTTGCATTTTGCTGTTTTGTTTTTGCTGCATGTGTTAGCCCTGATAAGCTAAGTTTTCTCTAACCTTAGGCCCCTCCTCTGAAATTCCACAGCACCTGATAGACAAAACCACAGTGCTTCTCATACTTGAGGGAATATATAAATTGTTCGTGACCTGTAGCTGTCCAAATATGTCCAGTCTCATTTAAAGCCATCCACTTTGTCAGTCAATACATTTTATGGTAGCCAATTCTGTTGTTAAGTTGGGTGCTGTATGAAGTACTTTTTTTTTCATTTCTCCTGAATCTACCACTACTCAGCTTCAGTGGATTATCCCAGGCCTAATGTTGTATATGTGAGAGAAAGAATTCTCCCTCTCTGCTTGCCTTATGCTATGATACATCCATTCTTTTGTAAGCTACAGTCCTCCGCTCATTTTGGCAGAGAACCACAAGGTTCTGACCTGGGACAATGTTGTCCAACATCTTTCTAAATGACCTAGTAAAATAAAGGGGGGCATGCTAATGGAAAGAGAAATTCCAGAGGTCTAAGTGAGGTTCAGGAAAAGAAGAAGCACTAGGGACCACATTGCAAACATATAGTGGCTAGTGGAGTGCACCAGAGAATTCCAAAAGAAAATCAGCATGTGCTTTATAGACTATAGCAAAGCTTTGGACTGTATCATGAAAGGCTATGGAATGCCCTTCAAAACATGGGAGTGTCAACACATCTGATAGTCTTGCTGTGCTTAGGACAAGAGGCTACTGTTAAAACAGAATACAGAGAAACTGAATGGTTCCAATTGGCAAAGGGGTCAGGCAAGGCTGCATCTTTTCATCCTACTTGTTCAACTTATATGCAGAACATATTGTAAGAAAAGCAGGCTTGGACACAGAAAAGGGGGGAGTGAAAATTGGAAGAAGGAATATCAACAATCTAAGATACGCAGATGACACCATAATACTAGCAGAAAATCTCACAGACCTGGAACAACTACTAAGAAAGATCAAGGAAGAAAGTACAAAGGCAGGCTTACTGTTGAACATAAAGAAAACAAAAATAGAAATACATGGAATTATAGAAATGCAGACTGAAGCCAGGGACTCAGAAGAAGATCAAGAATGGGGAGAGTGGCTATAAAAGAACCGGAAAAGATCCTAAAGTGGAAACATACACAACTGAGCTCAAAAATTAGAATCATACAAGCCATTGTATTCCCCATTGCCATGTATGGATGTGAGAGTTGGACAGTTAAGAAAGAAGATAGGGAAGAATCAATTCATTTGAGATGTGGTGCTGTGGAAGAGTGCTGAGGAATTGAGGATTCTGTGGACAGCCAAAAAGACAAACAAATGGGTCCTAGAGCAGATCAAGCCAGAAATTTCTGTGGAAGCCAAGTTGATAAAACTGAGGCTGTCGTACTTTGAACAAATAATGAGAAGGCATGACTCATTGGAAAAAAGCAATAATGCTAGAAAAGATGGAGGGAAGTAGAAAGAGGAAGGCTACATGCTAGATGGATGGACTCTATTAAGGAAGTCACATGTATGACTTTGTAGGAATTAAGCAGAGTAGTGGAGAATAGGGAATACTGGCAATGTCTCATCCATAGGGTCGCCATGGGTTGAGATTGACATAGGTGACACCTATCTTGACAATAGTACATTAAAAAAAGAGCTAGTGGTTTTAGTAGACCACAGGCTTAATATGAGTCAACGGTGTGATGCAACATCAAAAAGAGCTTAATCACTTCTAGGCTGCATCAACAGAACAATAGTGTCACATCAGGAGAAATGATCTATTTTGTTCTGTTTTGGTCAGAGCTCACCTGGAGTACTGTGTCCAGTTGTGGGCACAATAGTTTAAGAAGGATATTGGCAAGTTACAGTGTGGTTAGAGAAGGGCAAGCAAGATTGTTTGGTTGCAACCAAGATTGTAAGCTGTATGAAGTCATCTGAGTGAGTTGGGTTCATATGGCCTGGAGAAGAAAATATTAAGAGTTTGCATCATTATTGTTGTTTTTGTTGCTTGCCTTCAAGTCATTTTTGATATTATCACAGGGATTCCTTTGCAAAATTTTGTTCAGAAGGGGTTTGTCATTGCTTTCTTCTTGCCCAAGGCTACCCAGTGGATTTCCATGGTAAGTAGGGATTTAAACCTTGGCCTCACAGAGTGCTAGTCGAGCATTAAAACCACTGCAGCACACTGGCTCTTGATGATATGATAGTTGTCATTAAATATCAAAGAGCTGTCATGTGAAGGATGGAATGAGTTTGTTTTCTTGCTGCTCCAGAGACTAGTCCAGAGACTAGGACACAAACCAATGGATTCAGTGTATAAAAAAGAAGACTGATAATATATTAGTAAGACCTTCCTGGTTGTAAAAACTATTGGACAATGGAATAGATTGTCATGGGAGATGGTGGAACTTTCCTCTGGAGATTTTTAAAAGAGGTTGGATGGTTTCCTGTCCAGTACTAGCTGTGCATACATCAGCTGTGCATTTCTGCACAGGCACAGGTTTAGACAAGATGGCCCCTGGTGTCCTTTCCAACTATTGAGTGTATGAGTTTGCCTTATTACTCTTTTCTGTACCTTTTCCATCTTTACAATATCCTTGGTTAAGTATAACGACCAGTATTCCAAGTGTAGTTATAGCATTTGGAGGCACAAGAGTATTATTATATTGGCAAATTTTATTTATTTTTAAAAGAATCCTTTCTAATCATGTCCAGCATGGAAAAGCTGCAGTGCCGGCCCTTAGGGCGGCCTTTTGCCACCCCTAAAAGGAGCGACATTTTGCTGCTATTTTCGGAGTGGCAAAAGGGAGGATTGGGGCCGTGGCATGAGGTTGCCACGGCCCTGATCTGCAGCTTCCCGGGGCAGCTCTGTGCCGCCCCAAATGGTCGGTCTGCATCGGCCCTTAAACATTCAAACAAAAGCTTCATACAGCCAGGCCATGTCAAAATTAGCCATGTATAAACTGTTGTTTGACAGGAAGAAATTTAGGAGACTTGCAAGTGAGCCCTCACTGGCAGATGGAGCAGGGACTGAAATGCATTGGCTCTGAAGTGATAAGAGCAGATTTGGGGAACATAACTCAACTTGGTTCCAAGCCAATCCATGGTTTGCCCTTCACTAGTTAATAATTCATTTTGTTATGTCGTTTCCAAAATATTTGTATCTTGCTGTTGTCCTATAGCATAGCAATATTACAATCCATTCAAACTGTGCTGTGTAATGCAATGTGATAAGCTACATAATATAATAGTGGATGAAGAAGATATTCATTAGCAGTATTAAGCTTTCTACTGTAAAGTTTTACAAGGATTCCTCTATTTGGTTATGTTAAATCAGAAGAGGAAAAAGAAGAGAATAAAGGCCATTAATATTAAAAGGAAGACTAGATGACATGAGGAAGTATAATTTCTATTTTAGCAGTACAGTTTGCCATGTTATTTCAGATGTAAATTTGGCAGAAAACATACATTTGTAAATGCATCCTCGACATTTCATTTAGAGAGACTGAAAAGTGTGTTATGGGTGCAGTGATGTGTATATGATGCAGCATCTAAGGCAGAATATATTTTCTGGAAGCTGCATGGTTAGAACGCATGAATGTGTGTGTTTGTGTGTATACAAAAATAAATAAATGCTGACCACAGGAACAACCTCTACTATATTTCATAATTTTATTGTTTTAAGTTTTGCATTTATATACTAATACAGTGCAAAACCCCATCCTTTAAATTTAGGAAATCCTTGTCAGAGAATCCTTCATTATCCTGCCTCTTTGTGTGTATTGTGTGTATTATGTGTATGCGTTATTTTTTGAAAACCTTAGAGGTGGAGTGTAAGATCCTTTTAAAACAAATTCCTCATCACTTTGATAATTGTCCTATCTTGCCACACTTCATGCAGGGGCCATGATAATTTTAAAATCCTCTTCTGGGCATTCCTATACCTGTCAAATCCTTTCAAGCCAGCATGATGCACAGTAGAGAACCCAAGTCATGAACCTGAATGTTGAGGGCAGATCACACGAAAGGTGGGCTTCTGACTAATAATAATAATAATAAAAATAATAAGTTTTATTTATAGACCGCCTCTCTGCATGGCAATTGAGGCGGGTTACAGCATTTAAAACATGACAAGTTAAAACATTCCCTCCTCCCATAATCTTGGTCTAAATCAGCAATTACCAAACTTTGGTCCTCCAGGTGATTTGGACTTCAATTCCCATAAGCCCCATGGTATCCAGTGGATACCAGTCCACTGGATACCAAGAGCCCATTGTATCCACAAGCCTAGAATTCTAGAAGTTGCCATTCAAAACACTTGGAGGACAAAACTTTGGGAACCACTGGTATAAACCAATTCAGGGCATTAATGTCAAAAAGTCAGCATTTTGAATTTTGTTCAGAAACAAGCTATTTTATCAAACATTTAGGAGACATTTAGGAAACATTTAGGAGTACAGTCAACCCTCCATATCCCCAGATTTTTTATCCACAGATTCAAGCATCCATGGCTTAAACTTTTTTTTTTTTTTTGCAAAATATATTAATTGCAAAAAAATTAAAAATAAACTTTGATTTTGCCATTTTAAATAAGGGACACCATTTTACAACACTGCTATGTATAATGGGGCTTGAGGATCCATAGACTTTTGTATCCACGAGGGGTTCCTGGAACCAAAGGCCCAGTGGATACCAAGGGCCCAATGTATATGATGGCCTGCATTCAGCTTCAATTGCAGACCTGGAAGTGTTCTGAAAATGGTATGCCAGGGCGATAGACTTTCCAAGTTAGAGGTAACTTTCCAAGTTACCTTTCCTGAGCTGTTTTTTTTTATAATAATAATAATAATGAAATTTATTTCTATACCGCCCAATGGTCACCCAATCCGGGCGGTTTACAAGTTAAAAACAATTTACAATAATAAGATATCCCTCCCCCCCTTTACACTCGGTGATATTTGTCACAAGATATCCCTCCCCCCCTTTACACTTGGTGATATTTGTCACAAGATTGATATGATATTTTTGAGCAGCAAGAAGTTAGCAATGCATACCAGTCTTTATCAGGCACTTGGTTCCATAGTTGGTTGATTGGGCACTAGTTTTGCCCTGCAGAAGACACAGGGCCAACCCTATCTTGAGGCAACCAACTTGGAGCCTATTCATAGTACACAGTCTGTGTGTTGTTATTCTGATTTAACTGTCATGGACACTTGAATTGTGTAGTTAGGTAACTGCTATAACTGCTCGAATTTGCATGCACATGCTGACATGCTGGCTGTGTTGTGTCACAGCTTTCTTGCAAAGCACCATCACAAACGCAAGAGTGTGCAGTGTTGCTGTAAGTTTTAACTACATGACAATATGCTTTCCCTTTGCAGATTGTAGATGGCAAACTGTGGTTCCAGTTAGACTGTGGAGTTGGCCCAGGCATTCTGGGAATTTCTGGCAGGGCTGTGAACGATGGGAGCTGGCACTCGGTCTTCCTTGAGCTGAATCGGAACTTCACCAGCCTGTCGCTGGATGATAGCTATGTGGAGCGACGCAAAGCCCCCCTGTATTTCCAGACGCTGAACACGGAGAGCTCTGTTTACTTTGGAGCCCAGGTGCAGGTGGATAATGTCCGAAGCCTGACAGACAAGAGGACCACACAGGTGTTGAGTGGGTTTCAGGGCTGCTTGGATTCTGTCATCCTGAACAACAATGAGCTGCCGCTCCAGAACAAGCGCAGTAGCTTTGCTGAGGTGGTTGGCCTGACCGAACTGAAGCTTGGCTGTGTGTTGTATCCTGATGCCTGTGAGAGGAACCCTTGCCAGAACGGAGGAACTTGTACCAGCGTGCCATCTGGTGGTGAATATCTTACACTGAATTTCCCACTCAGGGGAGGGAAGAGCATCGTTTTGCCTTCAGTTTCTCATGCCAATTATTATCATTGTTGTTGATAGCATTGTTGTTGTTATTAATTTCTTTCCCATCTCTCTCCATGGGTTTAAAACTTCCATTGTGTACTCACAGAACTGCAAACTTAATATTCTATCCCATTAGAAATTTTGCCTTGTTATAACAAAAATAATCATAATAAAATTTATTTATATCCCACCTCTCTGTAAAATGCAACCGAGGCAGCTTACATGATAAAAAGAACAATCTTGTCCCCCAATAGCCCCCCCATAATACAATTAAACAATCAAAATTTAAAAACATACTTAAAGATAATAAACTACAAAAACAATACAATAAATAACAAATAAATTAAAATAGCTGTAGCAAAGAAATCAGGGACAGGCATAACTATTTTCAGTGGGCAGTTATCTACTCAGGAAAGGCCTGCTGGAAGAGATCTAGCTTAACAGGTTTTTAAAAGTTGTTTAAGGTGGTCAAGTGACAGATCTCATCCGGCAGGCCATTCCAAAGTCTGGGAACTTATATATCAACTTATGTACTTACGCATCAACTTATGAACCTATGTATCAACTTATAATTATAGGGCCAATTTACATTTATAACAATCATTCTTTTGGGATGTTCCAGATAAAGCATGAACTTACAACCTCAGTAATTATAATACTAGATTGTGAGTTTATGATTCACCTGGAGCACTCAAAAAGTCTGATCGGAGTAACAACAATCAATGTGATATTACCTTCAGAACGTAATAGGGTGATAGCTGAGCTTATGACCAGCCAATAATATCCTACTAGTTTGCTTTCGCATGAGTGCAGAGGTTGAGAACATGCTTCCCACAACCTGTGTATTGGTAGCTAAACAAAACACATCTTTCAGTTGTTGTTTTATCCCTTGACACAAACATTAGCTGCTTGTAAGAAATGTGTATGAAGCAGCCCTATGGACGGAGCAGTGTTAATTTCCTTTTCTTAGTTACATTAAACAAACATATGCATGAGGGCACTGATAGAAAACAGGTGATACATTTGCAGAGTGTAATGTTTGATAGACAGTCAGCATTTGACAAAGTCCAGTGTCAAATTAGACACATTTGATCATTTCCATGTTTCCTAAAAACTCACTTTGGTCAATTTTCCAGCTGCTTTCGTCTGCAAGTTAAATGTTGTAAGCTAGGGGAAATAACACGGGAGCCATTTCTAGGAATTTGGAAGCAAGAAAGTCTCAGAGAAACCTTACAAACAGCTAGGTCACTTTGTCCTTTGGATGGGTTCATAGAGTCCCTCTGCACTCCTACTACTTTCTAGTTTGCTTTGGTTTTGTGAAGGGTACATCATCAGAACTAAAAGTGCCCAGAGAGACAAATTCAAAAGTTTTAATATATTAAACAGGTGAAGACAGTGGACCAAAAGTTTGATATGCACCATCAGGACTCAAAACTCTTATATTCAAGAGTTCTTTATCTACCAATGAAGGGGGGGGGGGGGGACATAGAGCACAGCAAGGAAAGCAATATAATATTTCAAAAGATGTAAAGCAAAGCAAAACAGCTTCATTTATATACTGCTTCATACCATGCTATGGAGTGTCTAAGCCAGGGGTAGGCAACCTTTCCCCTTTAAGGGCTGATGGACTTCAGTTCCCAGAAGCCTCAGCCATGTTGGCCAATAGTCCCATGTTGGCCAATAGCTCCTGGGATTCTGGGAGCTGAAGTCCCTCAGCCCTTAAAGGGGAAAGGTTGCCTACCCCTGGTCTAAGCGGCTTACAACTGTAAGCTCATTGCCCCCAACAATTGGGTACTCATTTTAGCGACCTCGGAAGGATGCAGGCCTGAGTCAAGCCTGAGTCCTGGTTAGTATTGAACTCGCAGCCTTGTGGTTTATGAGTGAGTGGCTGCAGTACAAGCATTTAACCACTGTAAAACCACTTGAGAAAATTGCTAAACAAGATTATGTCACTGGAGAGTACAGATAAAACAAATGCCTAACTTTTAACTTGGACTGTGTATTATAAATTAGGTCAAGCATTCTCCACATGAATAAACTAAGTAAAAGGAGAACCAGCTCTTCTTCCTTTTGATTTCATTTGAGTTTATTTACACAATCACTCGGCAAACAGCATAACGCACAAATTGAAACCTTTCTAACAAATCTCTTTAGGATAATTTCCCCTTTCCTTGCATCCTTGACAGGGTTACATATTTATGGGCCCATTTTATTATGAACGGCATATAAACATCTGACATCTGAATGGTTTGCCACTCTGTTCTCGGCTTCAAAGCTACTTAGGCCTCAATGCACTGCAACCACTATTGGATGGCAAGCACCCTGAGGGGATATTTCAGTATGCATGCACTCTCATTCTCTCATTAGGAAATCTATTTGCTTGGGGTTTTTTTTCACTGTCTCAGCAGTATATGTAAATAAAGAATTGTTATGGTGCCATAACTCGAAAGCAATGGGCCCTAACTATACATCAGCCGATCTATAAAGCAATCTGCTGTGACATCGTCATGACCACACTTTGCTTTCTCTTATTTTTTTCCCCCTGCCTTTCCCAAGGCAAAATAATTTGTTAGCCCAAGTGATTGTCTGTACATAAAACAGCATATATAATTAAATAGAATTGAGCAGAGGGCCTTGTACCATGTACAGATGCCTTCTGATGACAGCACACAATTGAGACTGCATATGGCAGAGTATTTGCTGGAAGAGATGCTGCCTGCAATCATAACAGAAAATGTCTAAAGGACTTTTCACACTTTGTTCAGCAACTTACAAACCTGGGTTTGTCACAGGTGTCACATCTGACAGCAAGCCACAACTAGGATGAACAGAGTAGCTAGGCCATGTGTCATATTTGTTTGTGTTCACTCATATGTCCAATTTGTGCATGCATCTCTGGAGGCTGCTTTGAAAACCTACAGAAAACATAGCATTAGAACATGTATTTTTAAGTATGTACTTTCATCCAATTTTTTGTTGTATGCCTTCAAGTCGACTCTGACTTGCGGCAACCCTGTCCTCTTAGATTGAGAAAATATAACTTGCCTAAGGCCACCCAATGGATTGCCACAGCCAATCAGGGATTCAAACCCTTTTCCCCTGTAATCCTAGCCCAGCACTTACCTTACAATATCACATTGCCTCTTTTCAAATACTTATATTTTAATGTTTTGTCCATAATCAGTAAAGTAAAACATTCAGGAAGTCTAAAACCACTGGATAACTAGAATCTGATTGACCTAGCAGTCCTGGGCATGAGGATTCTCAAAGGTTGCATTCTGCAAATAGCCTTAACTATAGCAAATCCTGCCTTCCTAATGGAAATAAGATTTATTAAACTCTACCAATAGCTTCTCCCCCCCCCCCCCCCCCCCCCCCCCACACACACACACTTCATGCTGACAAACTGCAAAAAAATCCGTGGCATGGGGGAAAAACATGTTCCAATGTAAAACAAAATGTGTGAGAAACATGTGCCTTGAATTTCCAGGAGAATCACAATTTAGGGAAATAGTTGAAAGCATGATTCCTTTTAAAACAAAGTACGTGCTCCCTACATGCCTTGTTTCATGTTGCTTGGCTGAAAATGGGTCAGAATGTTGACCAGAAGTGATGCAAAATCATTCCCAGTGTGCTGGAAACCTACAAAAGGGACCTTGGCTGAGGTCATTTAAGCCTGTTTCCACTTGGCATGCTTCTTTTTTAATGTCTGAAAAAGCCACTGGTAGATATATCAGATATCTTCACAGATTAATATATACATAACTGTTCAAATGCAGAAGCAACTACCCAATTGGTTATTGGCAATATTTGTGGTGTCTGAGGCTGCTCACAGTCTCCATTTGCACATAAAGAGGGAATTGTCTTCTAGAATTCCTGTGATTTTGAAATTCAACATTTCATTAAAATGTGCATTCAGTTTAAAAGTGGATTCTTTTTGTCTTACATCAACAGCACTGATGAGGTGCATGCCAAACTGAATGGCATGCCTGGAATCAAATATGAATATCCCACAGTTCATCTGTTCTACACATCTCTTGCCCCATTCAGTAGAACACAGCCAACCAGATATATATGTGCCTGACAGGACCATGATAAACTTCTCAACCAGCACTTTGAGGGTGTCACAAGTTGTTATTCAGGCTTTTTGCAGATGGAAGTGGAAGTCTGTCCATTCCATTTTTATATCCCCCTCATTCCATCTCTGTTATCTATCAGATCACAAGACTCTCCCCCCCCACACACACTTCATTCTTGGAAATTTATGTTCCCTTTTTATGCATTTTTTTCAAAAAAAAAAAACAAACAAACAAACAAACAACCCATGTATCTGTGTATTTTTCCAATATATGCAACACCGTAGACATTTTCCCATTGACTAATGTTTGTCTTGGTTTTCAATACTTTCATATTTCAATCATGCAAGTTTTTTTATATATATGCTTGTTTTTTTATATGCTTAATTTCAAGGGCATTTCTTTTTCCCCTCAGTACTTTACACATCTCACATATGTACAATTTCCAAGGCAAGATGGACATCATCCCAGTGCCAGTCTCAGGAGATGCAAATTTAATAAAGCCCTAAGGCTCTCTTCCCCAAACTTTTTTTTTTAAAAAAAATTGTTCAATTTTTGTCCAACCCTTTACCCAAAAACTGGCCAAGAGACTCCAAACTGCTTGTAAATGCAGTAGTTTGCTCCCCCAGAGCCCCCAAATCCCCCCAAACAAAACAAGAATTGGAATTTATCACACGGGGACAATTGGAACTATAAATGGGGATTATCCAGTGAAAATTGCACATTCATGTATAAGATTTTGACACAATGTCACGATTAAAGCACCATTATCCCGGGAATATCCTGTGAAAATCATGCAATTGTGACAAAAGTTTTCACACAATGTCATGTTGAAAAGTGATTAAAGCGTCATTATCCCATGAATAACCAGGCAATAAACAGTAACAAATCATTCCCTGATTATTCCTGTGATAATGACTCTTGTGTGTGAAAATATTAATTGCGTTTTAATAGTGATTGTGCGTTTTTCATGGGATAAACCCCATTTAAACTTCCAATTTTCCCCTCCATGTGATAAACTCCATTGACTTAAAATTGACCTAATAAATGCTACATCACTTTCAGTGCACTGAAATACACTGGTGAAGCCCACTGGGAAGACCCAAAAGAAAATGGTCCTCACTCTTCCTCCTGCTGCTCACCCTTGGTTTAAAATAATGTCTGGAATCAGGTATCAGTTCCCATATTATTTTGTATTCACAATAATAAATAATAATAAAATTTATTTATATCCTGCTTATTGACAAAGACAATCCAAGCGGCTTACATAAAAACTCATACAATATCACCCCTGAGACCAATCCACCCCCCCTTAAAACAGTATTAAATATCTCATAATTAAAATAATAAAACAATAATAAAATCATAATAAACCAACAGAATAAAACAGACAAACAAAACAAATAAACAAAACAACAAAACAAACCGAGCCAACCTCTAAAATGTTCCTCATCCATCAGAATGATGGGGCCACGAGAGGAACAGGAGGCCGGGTAAGGTAGGAGACTGAATGACCCGGGGGGACTGGGAAGCCCAAGGCTGGGTTAATTAATCTGGAAAGGCCTGCCAGAAGAGATCCATCCTAACCGCCTTTTTGAAGCTGTCTAAGAATGTCAGCTGACGGATCTCGTCCGGCAGGTCGTTCCAGAGTTTGGGGGCGACAGCAGAAAAAGTCCTCTGGGAGATCATCACAAGCCTCAGTTTTTGAGGCTGCAGCAGGTTCCTCCCTGAGGACTGGAGAGTGTGGGGAGGATTGTATGGGAGGAGGCGGTCCCTGAGATAGCTTGGACCCAAGCCATTTAGGGCTTTAAAGGTGATAACCAACACCTTGTACCGCGCCCGGAAGCTAATAGGCAGCCAGTGGAGGGACCTCAAAACAGGAGTAATGTGGTCCCTCCTAGATGTACCAAAAATGAGCCTGGCTGCCATGTTTTGCCCCAACTGAAGCTTCCAAACTAAGCACAGGGGTAGCCCCATGTAGAGCGCATTACAGAAGTCAAGGCGTGAGGTTACTAGTGCATGCACAACAGTCTCGAGATCCCTTACTTCCAGAAAAGGGTGCAGCTGGCGTATCAGCCGGAGCTGATAACAGGCGCTCCTGACCATCACACAATCAATCACAGTTTTGACATCAGTACCACAATTTTAACTTGACCCCCAACCTACTCCATGGGGAGAAGGAGGGCCATTCTGGTGATGATCAGAGCACAGCAGAATGATGTTTCTGTCAAATTTGGAGGATGGTTCAGGCCAGGACATTTTACTTATTAGTTAAGTATAAGCTGATACAGGATTCTAGCCAATACTCCTTAATCTGTTCATATTAAATTTAAATGAACTTTAGCCTTTTGGCTAAACAATCAAAATTGAATCTTCAAAGTCTGCTCCGTAGGGTTGTTCAGACACAACCCTTTGCTTACACAAAGATGAGCTACATATGAACAGTGTAATACATTTATGGTGCTGTTCAAGTCTTTCCAGCTATAAAAACGGAAAGTTATAAAGACCTCTAATGCTACAATAGCATTCCTAATCCAACCACTAGAGGGAAATACAGATCCATATATGTATGTTAACCATCCAAATGCATATAATCTGTCCATTTTCATTCTGATGTGTTTATTTTTTCTTTCTTTCTTTCTTTCTTTCTTTCTTTCTTTCTTTCTTTCTTTCTTTCAACAACTATTAGGTTATCAATGCAGCTGCCTCTCTCAGTTCACTGGACGAAACTGTGAGTCAGAGATCACAGCCTGCTTTCCAAACCCTTGTCGCAATGGAGGCTCATGTGATCCCATAGGCAGTGCTTTCATCTGCAGCTGCAAAAGCGGATTAACAGGAGTGACGTAAGTAAACTCATACAACCTGTTGAGAGGGCCTCAGATTGTTGTTGACATTCATGAGGTACCATTCACAAGGTGACCAGTTCTGTCCATAGCACCAGTCTATACAGTGTGACCAGATGTCTTAACTGCAAAGCAGGACAATGCACTGCAAAATGTAGGGCATTCTAGAAAAACGTAGGACATTACAAAATAAAAGCTAAAAAGATTGATATAAATATAAATTCATGCATGTTAGCCATGCTTAAAAAGGAGGACATTTTGAAATCCCTCATGGACAGAAGGTTGAAATGTAGGACATGCCCTGAAAAAGGAAGATGTCTGATCACCCTGAGTCCATTGCATAGTGTAGAAAAAAGCTTAGAGAGCTGATTCTTTGAGTTCAGCTTTAGAGCAAGAGGTCTAACACAATTCTTTTCTCTGATTATACAGTAATAATCACATGGCACTACACTTGGAAGTAATGCTGTTACTCAAAATGCCAGGATCCCACAGGGAACCCACAACCAATAATTAATAGGGAAAATTTTATTAGTTTAGGCAAAGCTTCTGAGAGGGCTTTGGGCAACTAAAAGCAGAGGTTAAGCCTATGTATATCGGTTCCAGGAAACAGAAGTACAGAATGCAAGGGCCAAATGTAGTTTTATTTATAATTTCTTCAAAAGCCAGTTGTTGTTATTTGTAAGTCATTGTAATAAAACATTGAGTGTTGTCCTTCACTTGTTGTCATACAGCCCATAACACACCAAGTTGTACATGGCTCACCATTCTGCTCTGTTGCACGTCTAAGGTTAAAGAGACAGTTGGCAGGCACCTACTAGAGTCAGACCTTTAAAAAGTTACTTTTGGAGCTCAACCCCCAGGATCATGCATCCAGTATTTAGGGGTGGAACATTTTAGAAATATTTGCCCCCAAAATTATTCAATTGTTTGTTTGTCTTTTTGATTGATTGATTGATGTCCTGCTTTTCTCCCAGATGGAACTGGACCAACTTCCAGATGGAACTCAAAGTAACCTATAGTATGCAGTACATTAAAAGGCATTAAATGATACATTCAATTAAAACACTACTTTTAAAACATTATAAGTTAAATCAATTAAAACAATTAAAATACACTTTATATACTAAAACATACTTTTAAAAAGCAACAATTCCAAGCTCTGCTCAATACTGATTTCAGAAATCCGTCATCCACTTAATTTTTTTTCTTTCAGGTGTGAAGAAGATATTAATGAGTGTGAGAAAGAGGAGTGTGAAAATGGTGGCTCTTGTGTCAATGTATTTGGCTCATTTTTGTGTAACTGCACTCCTGGATACGTGGGTCAGCATTGTGGATTGAGACCAGTGGTTGTTCCTAACATTCAAGCTGGACATTCTTATGTGGGCAAGGAAGAGCTGATTGGGATTGCTGTTGTTCTTTTTGTCATCTTTTTGTTAATTGTCCTCTTCATCGTATTCCGTAAGAAAGTATTCAGGAAAAACTACTCCCGGAACAACATCACCTTGGTCCAAGACCCAGCTACAGCCGCTCTGCTTCACAAAAGCAATGGGATTCAGTTCAAGAATATGAGGAACAGTGGCGATGGGCGCAATATCTACCAAGAGGTGGGGCCACCTCAAGTGCCTGTGAGGCCAATGGCCTACACCCCTTGCTTTCAGAGCGATTCCAGAAACAATTTGGACAAGATCGTTGATGGACTTGGAGTGGAACATCAGGAGATGACAACATTCCATCCAGAATCTCCCCGGATCCTAACAGCAAGACGGGGTGTCGTAGTGTGCAGTGTTGCCCCCAACCTGCCAACTGTATCTCCATGCCGTTCTGACTGTGATTCCATCAGGAAGAGCTGGGAAAATGGCACTGAAAGTGAGTAGTTCAGGCAAAGGAAAACACGGGTTTTCACCCAGTGTAACATAGTGGTTAGAAAGCAGGCATAAGACTGGGAAGACCCAGATTCAAATGTCCATTTGACCATGAAGCTAACTACATGGCCTCATGTCTGTTGTTGTTGTTGTTGTTATAGTTATATCCCTCTTTTCCCCCAGGAAAACAAATTGCAGCAGATTAAATTTACAAAAATACAAAAACATTCAAAAATACTAAAGTTAAAAACCGATTAAACAATGAAAAAATTAAAACCAGTTAAAAACAGCCCTTTTCGGGAAAAGAAATAAAAACTAGTAAAAATCCAGCACATTGTTTTTTGTGGGTTTTTCAGGCTGTGTGGCCATGTTCTAGAAGAGTTTCTTTCTGACGTTTCGCCTGCATCTGTTGCTGGCATCTTCAGAGAAATCTAGAACATGGCCACACAGCCCAAAAAACCCACAAAAAACTATGGATGCCGGCCATGGAAGCCTATGACTTCACATCCAGCACATTGTTTAGGTGGGACAGGCCTTGTACAATCAGTCCTCAAAGACCTATCAAAACAGAAATGTATTCACCTGCCTGTGGAAAGAGCAGGGAGGATGCCCATCTAACCTTTCTGGAAAGGGAGTCCCAGAGCTTGGGGCAACTGCTGAGAAGGCCCTCTCACATGTTTCCACCAAATGTACCAGTGAAGCTGGTGGGACAAAGAGAAGGGCCTCCCTAGCAGAACTCATAAGACAAGCAGGTTCATAAGGGAAAATACAGTCCTTCAAATAACCTGTAAGCTATCACTCAGCATTATTTAATGAACCTCACAAAGTTGCTGTAAGAAAAAATATGGTGAGGAGGACTGCGTGAATTACATTAAGTTCCTTGAAGGGAAGACTAGGTATAAATGTAACGCAAATACAAATAAATTTATGATGTTGTTCTTTCTTTTTCCTCATTTTTTTTATATATCCCACCTTCCCTCCCAACAAGTTCAAGGTGTTTTTCACACCCCTTCCCATTTTACCCTAACTAAGCACTATAGGATGTAAGGTTGAGGGGTTGTGTTTGATCCAAGGTCATATGTCATCATTGATTTCTTTGTGTATTTATGGCCACATCATTTTGAAGGTGTGGATGGATTTCTATAACATAAAAATGGAAATGTGTCCATTAAAATGGAATCATGTGTTTCATGGCATATAGGCTGGCATGGTGCAGATAATCAAAGAGCAAAGGAAACAAATGACCCATAATGTAATGGAATATGTTAATGGAATGTTCACGCCAATAAACAGTATATATGCACAAATAACAGTACAGCTACAAGATTTAAATGAGTAATAAGTTAGACTAATCTGTTATTTCAATTTTTCAATTTTTAAAAAAGCAGATTTAAGGTGGGGGGAAGCCCCTCCACCAAATTAATCTGGCAATATATATTTTAATACAAACATTTATAAAAACTGCAGGTGGCAGGCTGCATTTGAAAACAACATTGTCAGTGTTCACCCACATTAGATGTTGTCTCTTCTAAGATGATGGCTTCTTGAACACTCATCTTCATCATTATCATTTGTTTATGTCCCACCTTCCTCCCAATAATGGGACTCAAGGCAGCTTACAACATATTTTAAAACAATAGTTTTTTTTTAAAGTACACATATTTCAATCACAGAGGCACTGCTCTGCAGTGGTTCCGTTCCTTCCTCTCTGGCAGATCCC
>JAIPUX010001232.1:163098914-163123364 GCA_020142125.1 Phrynosoma platyrhinos | reverse complement strand
TCAAAAAATAAATCTGAAAGTTTTCTAAAAGACAAACAATTTATCACATTTAAAAATATTAAAATTCATTAAAAGACTATATAAACCACGAAACAGTACAGCACATCATTAAAAGCCCATCCCATTCAGTTTCTGAAAGCCCAATGGCTTTTGCTGTTGTTGTGTGCCTTCAAGTCATTTCTGATTTATGGTGACCCTGTCATGGGTTTTTCTTGGCCAGACTTGTTTAGAGGAGGTTTTCCATTGCCTTCGTCTGAGGCTGAGAGCATGTGACTTGCCCAAGTCACCCAATGAGTTTCATGGCTGAGCTGGGAATCGAACTCTGGTCCCCAGAGTCATGGTCCACCACTTAAACCAGTGCACCAAGTAAATTTGCTCATGGAAGGAGAGCAAGAGCAGAGCCATCTTGGCCTCCTTATATACACTCACTCATCAAAAACCAGGTGGTTGGAGGAGATGTTTCAAAATATTTCACATTGCAACCTTATATACCTTACATGCCAGTTCCCCCAACTTTCAGCCAGCTTGAGCAATGTTCATGTGTAGTGGAAGTTGTAGTCCAAAATATCCAGAGAACACCCAAGAAGGGGAAAGCTGTTTTGAATGCTTATCTAAGCACTGCACTCTTGGAAGCTCCTTTCTGAACAGGCATAGCTCCCTCTCTTTCCAGTCTTTGCCTATGCTCATTCTTATATACGATCTGTCCCATTTCCACATCAGTTTGTGATTAGTCTTTTCAATCATGAACATTCACATTATTGATACAATTTACTTTAACAGATATGCATCTTGCCTTCAAATGTGGGGGTGTTGTATACATACAATTGTTGTGAGCCGTATTGATTGCCTTCAGGCAAAAGGCGGGGTATAAAAAAAATAAAGTTTATTAAATAATCCTAAAATATACATTTCAACCTAAAGTCTATATATTATAGTACATATACTATATATGTACATTGAGCGCATCACACCATTCTGAGAAATTGGGGGGGGGGGGAATTAGAAATACTGTGTTTGAATGTAGGGGGTTTGTCCAAAAAGAGAGAATTGAGTAGTATGCTTAAAAACACATGCTGGAGGGAATCCCCAAAATCCCTGCTTCTGAGACATTCATAAGCTTTCAGTGTTAATCCAGTATTAATCCCCTAAAGCTCATACACTTCATCAAGTTAATTTTCCTTAATTTGTTAACATCCCCAATTTATATACAGTTTTCTTAATTCTGTCACCCAATTCTATTTGATTGTATAATCAAATACTGATATAATTATCACATACGAATCCATTTTTTCTCTACAGATCCCAGGACTCTGTAGGATAGAGTCATAGCAGTTAAAGTGGTGTCAAACTGCTTTAATTCTGCAGTGTGGATATAACCTAAGAGAGGAAAACAGGCAAGATATGGAGGGGAAAGGGCAACAGCCCAAGCATGTAGGGAGCAGAGTCATTTTTTTATCTTGAATCTACCTTCTTGCCCATAAGAAACTCTTCCTTCTTTACAAGACGCTGCAGTTACCCATATGTTGCCTTTTCTGATGTAGACAGGTATACATGCTTATGTAGATGTAGATACAGAAACAGATACAGGCCTAAATCCTATTATTAGTCCCAACTAGAGTATAGACATTGAATCAATTAAATTTACCTATGTGTTGACTCACTGTTCTAATTAATTCAGTTCTACTCTAGTTGGATTACAACAAGATTTCAGCCAAGATTACCTATAAAGAATGAAGCATAATTCATATTATTCATTGCTGCTGAACTGAGTCCTTATGATGATGATCATTTACAGCCTCTCATTTTAAAACTGAATATCTGTCTCAATAGTATGAACAATGGGCCTGTTGGTTATTAATATGATAACAGACAATTGTTTTCTCATTTGCAGTTTAGAAATGGGTAGTTGGAATTCTTTGCCAGAGAGCTCTAGTGCCTCACCAAAATACAAGCCCAAAGATTCCATAAGATGCAGCCAAGGCAGTAAAAGTGGAATCATAGTACTATAATTGTGTAGTCTGAAAGCTCCCCGGTGTGTTGAATTACCATTCCAAGGAAAATGGAATCTATCCATAACATATCATTAGGGTACAAGACAAAAGTCTGTGTTTCCACTCCACAGATTGGCTTTTATTTTTTGTGTATTTGTAGGCAAAGGAGTTGATGACATTGAAGAGGTGACCTGTTTTTCAGGAAGCAATAAAGGCAGCAACTCTGAAGTACAGTCCCTCAGTTCTTACCAGTCAGACTCTGGTGATGATAATGGTAAGCGTATTACTATCTTATTTCTGCTTCTTATTTCTGCTTCTGTCTCATTTATCACCAAGAAAAGAATCCATACTGCTTTTCTCGTAGGCTTTATTGTGTAATCAAAAATGTTGATTAGTTGGAAAGGTGGAAGCAAAATTATCTGTTATTGATAGCTGTGAGCTATCTGAGATAAATGATGGCTTAAATCATAACCACACCTGTCGGTCCTAAACTTTGTTGTACTGAAGACTGCTATTATGGTTTCTTTGTTTTTAATGAACTATTACATTTTCTTACCATGTGATCATGATAAAGGCAGATACTTAAAAGGTTTCACAGGATTAAAATTTCTAGGAGAGCATGTAGAAAATTAACACAAAGGACTGCCTTGCATTTTAAAGCTACACAAAATCACTTGTGTCAGAGACAATGCAAAAATAAATAAAAACCTAAATCATATCTGTTGCTGCCAAACGTACAGTGATGGTGGTGGTGATGATGATGGAGATGTTTGCCTTCAAGTCTTTCCCTGCTCTCGCGAGTTATAATCCAACACTGAAACCAGTATACCATGCCACTATACCATCCAGAGTACTGTGCATAAATCTAAGTGTATTAAATGGGATTATACTAGCCCTATCCGTTCTGTTATCAATTTGTACTCATCCAAACCGTGAGTCTAAAACAGAGTACTTATTTTAGGCATGGAGGCTTCTGCAAATCTGCAATATTACTGTATGAGACATCCATTATAAAGGGGCACGCCCCCTCCTCCGATATTACATTGCTCAATTCTATAATCCTATACAAGGGATGACATATTTTTCAGTATTACTGTTCCTGTATCTTTTCAAACCAAAGCTATGAAGTGTCTAAGGGGGGTTGCAGACTGCCAGAAATAGTGCAAATTGAGTCCACTTTTAGGGTTAGGGTTAGTGCTAGGGAATCATGGGAACTGTATTTTATTGTGGCACCAGAAATCTCTGACAGAGAAGGCTCAATGTCTCAGGGAAAAAAACAATTCCCATGATTCCCTAGCACTAACCCTAACCCTAAAAGTGGATTCAATTTGCACTATTTCTGGCAGTCTGCAACCCCCCTAAGCCGTTTACAACTGCAAGCTCATTGCCCCCCAACAGCTGGGTACTCATTTTAGCGGAAGGATGCAGGCCTGAGTCAAGTCTGAGCCAGGACTAGTACTGAACTACTATTGAATTCGTAATTGAATAAAGGGGGTCAGTTGTTGTTTTTTAAATCCTGCAGCTCCATGACAAAGTCAGTCAGGAATACTGAATATTAGAGGTATATGTCCCAGTGGAATAGACTAGAACAGGGGTAGGCAACCTTTTTGAGCCGGGGGCCGGGTTGCTGTCCCTCAGACAATGGGGGGGGGGCGAAGCACCATAAATAAATGAATAAATAAATAAATAAATAAATAAAATATTTTAAAAATAAAAATAGAAAATAAAAAATATATGCATGTACACTCTCTCAGCCCCAGAAAAACCATGGCAAAACCCCTGTGGAGATTTGGCTAAGAAAACCCCAAGAACAAGTAATAACAATAATAATCAATATCATCATGGCGGGCGGTGGCAGTGGTGGCAGGACTGGCCTGGGGCTGGTCCAAAGGTCTCGGGGGGCTGCATCCGGCCCCTGGGCCTTAGATTGCTTACCTCTGGACTAGAACATATGGAGATAGTGAGATACTGAGTGGGTCTCATAGACAATATATAGATCAGTCAAAGATCCAGGTCTTAAATATGTTGAAGATGGAACAGTAGCATGATTTAAGGAGTTTATCACACGGGGGAAATCCCATGCGGAAACGGGGGTTTAAAGTAGAAAAAAAACCACAAAAGTGGATGTTTTTTCAGATGACGTTGCTATTAAAAGGAGGTTAAACTGGGGTTAATCCGAACAGAAACCCCTCATTGACTGTTTCTTTTTACTTTCAAGTTTTTCTGAAAGTAAAAAGAAGCAGTTTCCATTTGGATTAATCCCATTTTAACTTTCACTTTTCACACTGAGCAACCCTGTTAATAAATTGCATCCGCTTTTGCGGTTTTTTTCTACTTAAAGCGGGGTTTCTGCACAGGACTCCCTGTGTGATAAACTCCTAAGTCTCCTTATTGGAACTTCAAAATTAAAATATAGAGGCAGGCATAGCTCAGTGGTAGAACAGGCTTTTTATATGCATAAGGGTCTCAGTTCAGTGCTGGAAAGTAAAACATTGTAAGTACAGTAGGGCCTTCGTATCTGCTGGGGTTTGTTTCCAGGACCTCCTGTGGATACCAAAATCCACGGATGCTCAAGTCCCATTCAATACAGTGACACAGTAAAATGGTTTCCCTTATAAACGCAAAATCAAGGTTTGCTTTTTGGAATGTATATATTTTACAAATATTTTCAAGCCGTGCATGCTTGAATCCATGGATTAAAAAATCGGTGGATATGAAAGGCTAATTGTAATGATGTTAGCTCATATTCTCCATCAGCTTTTTAGTTCTGTGTCCTTTATTAAAGTAACATCTCCTGGCCGGACAGCCTTAGCAACCGCAGCCACATCTGGGAAAGAGCTCTGTTCAGTTGCCAATTGGGGCATAAGGTGAATTATGTTTCCAGCCCACTCCCACCAGATTGTGAGATCGCCATGAGGAACTATCTCACTTCTATTTGCATCACAGCCTTGCTTGCCACTGCTCCTTGCACCCTAGTCAGCAACTGAACAACTTCCTTTGCTGTGATGCAGCTGTTGATGCTAAGGTGGGCTGGGGGACTGACATAGTCTTGCTGAATACAGAGCAGATACACATCCATAATTCTCATTACAAATCTATAACTTCAATACAGAATGCCAGTCATTATGTATTATATGTTAGTTTGTGGGGAAAGGGTAGCTTTAATGATGTTTTCTATGTGAAATACCATTACAACTGGTAAAGTAGCTACTTCTAAAGGTAATTTAACTCCCCACCTTTGCCTTTGAGGAGTTAATTGGGAGATTTGAAGCCATATTTATATATTTAAGTGTGTGTTTTTCCTTTTTTTTAAAAAAAAGTAAAAATTAAAAAGCAATGCATTAATAATATGTTGCTCTTTAAATATCAAGATAATTTTTATTATTCTTGTGTGCCTTCAAGTCATATCTGATTTATGGTAACTCTAAGGCAAACCTACCATGAGGTTTTCTTGGCATGATTTGTTCAGAGGGGGTTTGCCATTGGCTCCCTCTGAGGCTAAGAGCTTGCCTGGCCCTAAGTCACCTAGTGAGTTTCTGTGACTAAGCAGGGAGTTAAACCCTGGTCTTCTCTACAGGGTCAAACACTGTAAGTCAGCCATTCAAACCACTATACTATGGTGGATCTTTGTTAATGATTTACCTCACACACACATGCAAAATACCTACAATAGAGTAATTAGCAATTCATTTTAAAAATGTTTCAAGTTCTTTCTAAGTTTAATATCCACCCAGTTATAGTAGGGATGGGAATTGTGTGGCTCTCTAGAGTATATCAAACTATAACACCCAGCAATCCAAGCTGGCATAGCTAGTTGTGAAGAATGCTTTGAGCTACAATTGGACAGTGTCTGAAAGGCTACACAGTTAACGATCTGAGTTAAAGATTCAAGTAAAGGTAGATAGAAAATAACCATAAAGGGATAACATTGATTAAAATTCACAATAGCAATATTTGATTGGAGGTCAGTGTAGTTGTGGCTTTAGAACTCCAGAGAGACCAATCCCAGCTCAGCCATGGAAACCCAGTTGGTGGCCATAAGCAAGTCACACTATCTCAGTGCAAGAGGAAAGTAATAGAAAACTTCCTCTGAATAAATCTTGCCAAATAATAATAATAATAAAATGAAAAAGTCACCATGAGTTGGAATTGACTTGCAGGGACATGACAACAATATTGAGTTAAATAAATAATGCTAAATATAAGGTGGGGTTATAGAAGACATGAGTTCAGTATTCCATTGGTTCTGGTAATTCCTTGATATGCAATCTCCTCTTCCATACAGCTAATAAAATGTGGCAGTCCAGATGTTAAAAGACTCTTGTACATTTCTAGTTCACAGGATTGTTAAAAGAACAACAATAGTACTAAATGATTTTGTTGATTTTACTTGTATAGCACCCTGCGATCTTGTGATATAAGGCTGGATAAGTATAATTTAATCATCATCATCAAATTTATTGTTTTCAAATGCAAGCTGTTTGATGATGGTCTGCTGAATTGAGGTTGTAGAAGTTGGTCATTTTCCTCCACAAGGAAAGATAGTACACAGGTGTGACTACTGGAGAAAAAATGTTTAAGCCAAAAGATCTCCACACTATCTCCTATCTTTATGATTGTCTAAAAGATCATGGTGGCTTTGCCTCCAAAAGCCTTGAAGCATTAATTAATTAAAGATTAGTGTCAGATAGACAAGATACTGGTCTGGTTAATTGAATCTGCTGGACAATTCAGGCTGAATTTATGAACTGATACTCATCACCACAAATGAGCTTTCTAAAAATGCTGTTTTTAAATGTATCTATACTTGCTGTTCTGTTGTAAGGGGGTGGGGAAATGGTACGAGTTTATCTGAAATTGAAATGCTCTTCAAGCCACTACATAATTCATTAATGCCATAGGCTGTCATCTCCTTACCCCCCACCCCACCCCTATACCCTTCCCAACAAGTCTTGTCTGTGAAAATTTGATATTGATAACCTTACAGTGATGTATGTTATAAATACTAACATAAAGGTATCCTTCCCTTTATTTCTGCTTTCCTTCTCCTACAAGCTTCCATAGTGACTGTCATACAGCTTGTCAACAATGTAGTTGACAATATAGAAAATGAAGGTATTTAATCTTTAATTTATTTATCATGCACTGCCACCTTTTTTAAAAGTCTTGTTGCTGTTCTTGTTGAAAGACCACTGCAGAACCTCATTAAGTCACACTGCGACTAGTCAGGCCAGAGTAAATGACTTCATTTAACAGACAACCAACAGAGGACAAAGATGCATGAGAAAGACCAAGAAAGAAAAATATGCTGTTGTGATTTTGGTTGTCCATATCATGCCTACAGGGTTTGGAGTTTTGTTTGTTTTTCCCCCAACATGTAATATCCTTTGCAGTGCTGACAATCCAGTGAAATTAAGCTGTCGCGATGGAGCCCCAAGGGGAAAGCACCCTGTAAGATGTTACAGGATCCATGAGCTAATTTATCCAAACTACTGTACCTCCCAGGGTCAAAATTCAGATCTTAGACCCAACTAGAATAAGCACTTTGAATCCATGGCAACCATATGAATTGGCACTTAACTACAAGTTCCACTGAATAGGTCTGTGCCAGTTGGGGCTAACAATTGAATTTAAATCAGGTAAATTTATAATAAATAATAGACACACAAGGAGAAAGCTGGCAAGCCTAATTAATGGCTCATCCAATTTTTCTGTGGAACCTCCTCAGCAATACACATGTTGTGCTTTTTGTGTCTTGTGTACATCCTCTCAAGTGAGTGCCTAATGGAACATTTCAAGGTAGATGCATGCATTGTGACCATGGCAGGTGGTTGGACTGGATGGCCCTTGTGGTCTCTTCCAACTCTATGATTCTATGACTTGAGTGTCTGTGAGCCAGAGCCCATTTTGTCAATTGCATTATATGAATAATCCTTACATCCTGTCCTCCCTGTATGGCTGGCAGAGACTCTGCATTTGCTGCAGCAGTGAAATTTGAACCAAAAATGGAGACTCCTTTCTGTTTTGTCCCAATTCAAATCCATTTGTGCCTTTGAGTGCTAAAGATCACTTCTATGTCACATGAATCCTAACACAGTAATTTTTCATTAGCTGAATCAAGGGCTAGTATAGTAGTCAACACAGTAACTGAGAAAAACAGCCTACTTTGCTAGGACTGTCATCTGCACCGTTAAATCTTTACCTCACCAAGTCCTTTTAAGAGCCTCTCCAGAACACCTTGGTAAAAGCAGGTTTAGTGAAAACTGCCTCCTTCTCAGCATTATTTTGGAAGTTCAGCTCGGTTAAAAAGCAATAAACAAATACTTCTAATAAAGCACTACTAATAAGGGGCATTTGGATTCCACTATATCTAGAGTCACAGAATCATAGAGTTGGATCACAAGGGCCATCCAGTCCAACCCCCTGCCATGTAGGAACTCTCAACCAACGCCTCTCCAACAGATGACCATCCAGCCTCTGTTTAAAGACCTCTAAAAAAGGAGACTCCACCACACTCCAAGGGAGTGTGTTCCACTGTCAAACAGTTCTCACTGTCAGGAAGTTCCTCCTAATGTTGAGGTGGAATCTCTTTTCCTGTAGCTTGCATGAAAAGAGATTCCACCTAAACATTAGGAGGAACATCCTGACAGTAAGAGCTGTTCAATAGTGGAACACACTTCCTCAGAGAGTGGTGGAGTCTCCTTCTTTGGAGGTCTTTGTTGAGGCTGGATGGCCATCCATCGGGGGTGCTTAGATTCCTGCATGGCAAGGAGTTGGACTGGATGGCCCTTGTGGTCTCTTCCAACTCTATGATTCTATTATTTCCTCTGCCCTCCTTATCTCAATATATATATATACATATATTTCCAATAAGCAACTGATTGGAGAATCATGGAGAATTTCATACCTCCAATCACCCATCCAACCCTTATCACTGTGTAGTATCAGGCTTTTAAAGCACCTCTGTATGTACCTTATTTTCTGGCGTATAAGACTACTTTTTAACCTGCAAAATCTGGGGTTAAAGTGGGGAGGGGGGATCGTCTAGGTTCATGATAGGTTTGCCTTAGTGTCATCATCAGTTGGAAATGACTTGAAGGTGCACAGCAACAACAACAGTTTTGGAAGTCATACTCTTCCCAAACTCTATATTTTAACTGGAAAAGTGGGGAAAATATGGTACCATTGAAGTCTTTTTAAAAGCCTAATTCTTCTTCAAAATGGGAAATGGAGTCATATTCAACTTTGAGCCAGGCATGTCAACAGGTTGATGAGGTTCTGCTGTGTGAAGCAAAATAACTGCACAATAAACCTGCACTAAGGCATGCTACAATATGACCACAATGAGTGGCGTGTGGACATAAAACCAGGGACACAGGAAAGGTCCTTATGTTTCGTAAACTTAATGCTTGTGAACTTAAACCTAAACCTTGTGTCTCATAAACTAAAACTCTGAAATCTGTTGGGTTTTTTTGTTCTGTTTTTGTTTTCATTTTTTAAATAGTCAGGGCCGGTTCAGACAGTGCTGCCTGAGCTGCAACCACTGGTCAGAGAAAAGAACATTAAAAGAGCCATGTTGGATCAGACCCAAGCCCTATCTAGACCAGCATTCTTTTCATCCAGCTGCCAACCAGTTTGCTATGGGAAGTTCTCCAAGAGAAAATAAGTGCAACTGTACCCTGTGCTTCAGATTCCCTAGTACCTAATAATACAGAGGCAAACATTCTCTGAAACTGGAAGTAGGTGATATATAGCTAATCTGACTAGTAACCATGGATAGTCCAGTAATTCCACCGGTAAACTATTCACTAGGGATGAAAACAGTTTTACAAAATAATAAAGGGCTGGAATGTTGGTGCACTGCGCTAACGTAACATAGCGCACTGTTGGTGTGCTATACAGGTTGAGTCTCCCTTACTCCAAATTCTGAAATCCGAAATACTTCAACATCCAAAACTTTTTTCATGGGTGGCTTGTCATAGTGACACCTTTACTTTCCAATGGTTCATTGTACACAAACTTTGTTTCATGCACAAAAATATTTTAAAATGTTGTATAAAATTGCCTTCAGGCTATGTGTATAAAGTGTATATGAAACATAATTGAATTTTGTGTTTAGACTTGGGTCCCATTTCCAAGATATGTTATTATGTTTGTCATTGTTGTCGTATGCCTTCAATTTGTTTCCAACTTATAGCAACCCTAAGGTAAATCTAAAATGGGTTTTTCTGGGACTGAGAATGTGTGACTCACCCAGCGGGTTTCCATGGCCAAGTGGGCATTTGAACCCTGGTCTTCAGAGCTGTAGTCCAATGCTCAGACCACTACACCACACTGGCTCATGTCTCATTTTGTATGTATTCAAAGACAGGTATTCCAAAAACCCCAAAAATCCAAAACATTTCTGGTCCCAAGTTGGGAGACTCAACCTGTAGTAACATGAAGTTCTATTACCCTAAGGGTTGCACTTTTACCCATGTCACACAGCTGCCGTGATGGAGGTAAAGATAGATATGCCATTGCCATTGCTGGGAAAAGAAGGTTGCACTCATTTTAATCTGTAAACCAGCTTGAGTCCCAGTTTTGTGGGAAAGGAGGGTTATAGTAGAGGAAGAGAAGGGCAGTTCCAATCTTTGGAGGCAAGGTGCCTAAAGACGTATTGAAAATTGTCTCTCCTGTGTCATGCGTGATTCTCCAACTGATCAGAGCTGCTTTATCTCCAATGACTCCACCTGGAGTGAGGCATAGAAATACTGCCTGCTCAAAGCCAGTTGCCTTCTTCTCCTAATGAAAGCAGTAACAAATCTGTCTCTTACTTCACAGCCATTATGGCTGTAGTCCTTTTCCTCCTGCTCTAGCTGCATCACCACTTCCTACCCACAATATACCAGCATAATTGCACCAGCATGTTTAAAACACTGTAGGTACTCAGAGGATCTCAGTTAATATTTGCAAATTTCCTTATCTTTTCTGAGAAAACCTCAACAAGACTCATAATACTAGAAACAGGGGCCACCCACCAAAGCTAATGATAACAGATTACCTATATAATACAAAAATATTTTTGCACCCCAGAGCAATTGTTTGCAGAAATCTTGAAATCTGAAAAATCATTATTGTGTGGGAGTATGGAGTAAATGAAGATTTACAGCCCTATATTATGGTGGAGGTTTTTTTAATTTTTTGTTTGTTTGTTTTGTGAAAATGCACTGCCTAAAGACCCTAAAGGTACCAGATCCTATCTGATTTTGGAAGCTAAGTAGGATCAGCCCTTGTTAGTACTTGGATGGGAGATAGCCAATGAATATCAGGTACTGTAGCCTATATTTTAGAGAAAGGAACTGGCAAAACCATCCTGAATAGTCTTTGTTCAAGGCCACATCTGCACTGCACATCTGCACTGCAGCTTGATATTGCTTTGTCATGGCTCCATCCTATGGAATCTTGGGATTTGTAGGTTGTTGTGATACCAGAGTTCTCTGACAGAGAAGTCTAAATATCTCACAAAACTACAAATCTCAGAATTCTGTAACAGTGAGCCATGACCATCAAAGCAGTGTCAGACTGCATTATTTTTGCACTGCAGATGATGCCCAAGAAAAGACTATAAAATTCATGGGTTTACCATAATTGATAGGCAAGTTGAAGGCACACGCACGCACGCATGCACGCACACACACACTTCCTGTTACCTGCCCTGAATTTCCCATTGTTTAACTTTGGTGAATGATCCCTGGTGCTATCATTAGGAAACAGGAGGGAAAAGAAAGAGAGGGGGAACATTTTCCCACCTGAAAGTCAGATTGCTAGCTTAGGGCCTCGGCAGACGACTAATTGAGTCGTCTTCCGGGCCTGGAAGAGGAGGGGCAGCCGCACGTTCGGCGCCCCTTCCTCTCCCTGAGGTCGCCCTCGGAGTCGCCGGCCCTCCGCACGGCCGGCGCTCCGGGGATGACCTCACGCCGCGGCGACCACATGCGCCGCGGCGGAAAAGACAGCGAAAGTGCGCCCGCCGCTTTTAGTGCGCACTTTCGCTGTCTTGAGGAAGGAGCGCTGATTTAGCGCTCCTTCCAGGGACACCGCCGGTGCGCCGAGGTGCGGAGGCTGCGGCCCCGCGGTGCGCCGGCCCAGGGCATCCTGGACGCCCTCGTCTGCTTCCCCCCTTAGTTTAAACCCAGTTAAACTTCACTCACATAGTGAGTGCTGTTTTCTAATGGTACACGATTAAAAAGCATAAGATACAGTCCAGTCTTGTGGTCTGCTCTTGGAAATCAAAGAACACTAACACTGCAGCAATGATGTGAATTTCAATGTTCCACAGCCAAAACATCCAGGATCATGATACAGAGAAATTCAGGACTCAAGCGATTAAGAATAGTGTTAGAATCCTTCCCCAACTGAAATGCAAGGGAAAATTCATGCATTTGGGCTGGAGCATTTGCTGGACACAGGGCCACTAGTGGCATGTCCTAGTTGTGGTCTCACATTTAAACAGAATCCAGTGGCCAAACAAACAAACTGAAAGACAAGTCCTGAAACCATGACATAGTTCAAACAAATCAGAGAATGCTAGCAACTAAACGATATTACAATGGGCCTTCCACATTTGCTGGGGTTAGGGATACAGGACCTCCATGAATGTTGAAAAAACACAAATAGAAAAACCCTGTTGTTTTTTTACCTGAGAGAACACCTCTCTAGGAATCTCTAGGTCCTCTAGAGCAACACTATGGTCAATATCCGTTGAAAGTTGATCACAGAATTTCATTGAAGAACCCAGAAATGCCTGGAGAAGTGTCCTCCAGTGTGACCTCTGGTGGAAGTTAGACACAGACTTACTCTGGAAGACATAGAGATTCCTAAAGAAAATGTATTAATCAAATCCGCAATAATCAAATCCACAAAAGTCAAAGCTGCAAATGTGGAGAGCTAAATGTGGAGAGCTAACTAATTTGCACTGGTTCTGGTCATCCTTTTTCATAAGCCCATTGTTAACCACTATAGGATGGGTTTTCCAAATAATTGGTTGCATCAGAAAGGAAGAAGAAATGTTACTGTAATTTTTCTGCAATCTGTGTTTTTTAAAAAACAAAAAACAAACTTTCTACTGCAACAAATGATAAGCATCTGGTTCCCACTCTTTGGAAACAGACAGGCCATATTCCCCAATAATTATGAAATAAATTATATTGGGTCTGCTCAGAAGTTATTTTTCCCAAGGAAGATGTAGGAGTTTTTTTAATTGGCTCTACCAGTAATAGCAGCTCAATGGGCAGACATTAGGATGTGATCATGCATATTTCCATTCCTGAAGAAGAAGCTATGTAGCTGGGTAGTAGAGCATCCACTTTTGCATGCTTGTTCAATCCCTGACATCCAATAGGGCTAGGAAAATGTCCTAAAACATTTTTTTGTTGGTTTTGTTGTTTTTCTGTCCAATTGGCCATCCTGTTCCCAACCTTTAGCTAGGCATAGACTCTGTGGTGCTTTCTTCCAGTGGCCCAATTGACTGCCTTTCTATTCTGTTCTGTTCAGGTTGTTATACCGTGCCCCTCACCGTGGTATCTGAGCGTACTTGGGCCCAGATTTGTTTGAACCGGCCCTGAAAATGGTAGACTCTTATTTTTTTTTCTGTTTCACAGTGAGCAAGAGAAATAAACCATTCATCACCTTCTTTTTAAAGAAACTGCATAGACTTTTGCATTAAACATGTATGCTTGAGTCAGTTTTGCATGTTTGATTCAAATAATTGAAGTAATGTATTCTACCAGTTGATGCAAAGATGATGTTTCTATTTGTGTCGATGTAAATCTGAGTAGAAAAATCAGATTAATTTTTAACCTTTAACTAAAGCATTGATTAAAACCAATTGTACTAATACTTTGTCAGATATGTTTTAAGAAGCATATGTCATATTGTTAGATTTTCTGCAAAGTACCTGTTGAACCCAGTCCTAATTTCAGACTTGAGAATTTCCAGTGTTGCTTTTTCACTTTGTATTTAACAGTGTCTGGTATGGATCAAGGACAGAACTACAACAGAGGTGACTTATCTGTCTGCTGCAGTGGGTGGTCTTGAGGGCTGGATTTTTAACATGATACTAATACATTTAGTTTGGTCTCCCATCTTATGGATCATGCTATGTTCACTTTGTGCATGTCAGAGCATGAACAGTGCATATTGTGGTTTTCTTTCAGGGGTTTGCTGGTTCTTTTTCATCTCAATCTGTTATTCTATGTGGCTGTATTATTTGTAATTCTTTTCCCAGACCAAGATCTTGGAAATAAACCCAACAGTGTGAGCATGCTGACTTTTTTTTAAATGTACATAATGAAGCACTTTTATAACTGAGGAATGATTTTCACATCTTCCATGAGCAGAGCCTTACATTAGAGTTTAGCATATTAATTTTGTGACTTTTACTTTCTTTACTTCAAAATGGCTGTGTTGTGTTGAATGTTACCATGACATCAGGTTGCTTCTTTTCATCTCAGCCAAAGCATGTTTGGCCATTTTTTGTTGTTTTTAAAGAAGCTACTGTGATGCATGTCTTTTATTTGTGTATGCAGCTTTGTTTTCCTGAGGCCCAGAGTGGCTTGGTTTATACCACATGCATGCAATAGATCTAGGCCAGTATTCCCTATCAGCTACTTTGTTAGGTACTGTATACTTAGCTTAGTATACTTAATTAAGTAACCTCTCCTGGCCCAGCCACTCCAAACCTGATAGAAATGTTAATCACTCATGCTCTGATTATCAGCAGAATGGACCTTTTCTCCCCTGCAGCTGATGCCCAGTAAAATAGATTGGGGGGCATTAGGACTGTGACATTAGTGTTACAATCATGACTAAATAACATTCAAGAATATGGAACAGTTACCTAGGTTTACTCGTCTGTAACTGTTCTGTATTTACTGTAGCCACTTAGTCATGATTGTAACACTGTTGGACATTTGCCCCATCCCCCTCAACCTACTTTAGATATATCAGCTGCATGAGGATGTCCATTCTGCCATTGATTGGAGTATGGGCAAATGACATCTCCACTAGGTTGGTGAGGTGGGAGGAGGCCAGGAAAGGAAAGCTGATAGAAAATACTGGCCTTAATTTCTATTAAAAGTTAAGACCCTTCTCCAATCATTGTGTATTTGCTTTCTTCTGCAGCTTATCACTGGGACACGTCTGATTGGATGCCAAGCACTCGATTATCTGACATTGAGGAGGTGCCCAATTATGAAACCACAGATGGCAGCTCAGCACATCATGGGAGCACAAGAGAGCTGGAAACGGATTACTACCTTGGTGGCTATGATATTGATAGTGACTACCCTCCACCACATGAGGAGGAGTTTCTAAACCAAGACCAGTTACCACCTCCTCTCCCAGAGGACTACCCAGACCATTATGAAGCCCTTCCTCCCTCACAACCAGTTTCCATGGCCAGCACACTTAGCCCAGATTGTCGGCGACGTCCACAGTTCCACCCGAGCCAGTACCTCCCTCCGCATCAGTTCCCCAATGAGATGGACAATGGCGGATCTCAGACTGGGAATGAATTTAGTACTTTTGGTGTGGGCCCAGGGCCGAATGCAGAAAACATTAGTGGGGCAAAAAAGCCCTTATCCTTACACAATTCACTCGATGCATCCTCATCCGATGTTTCAGCGAGCTGTGGGTTCGATGACTCAGAGGTGGCTATCAGTGACTATGAAAGCATTGAGGAACTCCACCTGGATCACCATAACATTCACATTCCTTTTATGGAGACCCATCACCAGACTCAAGTGTGAAGAAACTGTTCTAGTTGCTATTGTTGTTGCCGTTGTTTGGTCTCATTCATAATTGTTAAGAAGACTTTTCCCCCCTAAGACAATAGATCTTTGTAAGGGACAAGATGGCAAGCTAGCATAACCCATTTTTAATCCTGACAAGACATGCATACTGCCAAGTGAGCAAAAGTTTGTATTAAAAACTTGGTTACCAGTCCATTCTAGATTGGACCCCATGAATCAATTGCTGATTGGTAAGGCAACACTTCTGTAAACCCCATTGATTCATTGTGTCTACTCTGGTTGGGACTAGCAATTCCATTTCATATGGTGTCTGGTATTTACTGCTGGTGAAGAGAGGGACAATTTTTGGTGACAGACATTTGTCTTCCATTCAGTTTTGTGGAGTATTCTACTATTAAAAGTGTTACAAGGCTAAAATACTTGCAGTATTTGAAAAAGAGGGTTGCTTTAAAAAACAAAACACAAATCCTACTGCATCCATGCATAGTTTTTAAAACTCCATTAATGAATAAGGTTAAATTAGGTGGTAAAACTACAGTGATGCAGAAGTCCTTTCCAAATAAATTATTTTCAACATTATTAGTCTATAAAATGATGGCTTTCTTTAGTTTTGAATGCAATACATAATTATAATGGCCACATACATTATAAGGCTGAGGCTGCAGCTCTAATCCCAGAAGAGTGGGGCAAGTGACAGGCACTATGTTGAGCAAAACAATATGTGCAGCAGGTTGACCCATTAGCTCCAACCTATATGGAAACTGCAACAGATTGGCCCCTCTTTTGGATCACTGGGAATCACCATGACATTTCCTCACAGCTGACCCATGACACAGTTCTGCAAATATGTTGAGTCAGCTAGCATGCCCCTAAGCAAGTCAGTGCTCTGAGTGCATCATATGAGAATGAAATGGGCTTATTACTGCACTGATCATCCAGCAACATAATTCGGAAGACCAAAGGTAGAAGAAATCTACAATCCTCCACTTGTCATATGAGGATCATCAATTGCTAAACTTGATGAAACTCCAACTGTGAAAGGATACAGGAACACCATCCTCCTTTGGGCAGACTGCAGTACTTGGTTTGTGCAATATATATATATATATATATATATATATATATATATATATATATATTAGAATATTTTGTTTTGTCCCTAACCCCCATCTCCTTTGATTTAGCTGCTTTTTTCATTAGCATGGAAGGATAATTTTTAAAAAATTAGGAAGTTGTGCAAATATTTCCTGTGTTTACATTGTTTGTTTCCACCTGCATTGTTTGCTTTCATGATACAAGCAACCCAACTAGCCCATTTTTGTCATTGTTGGGAGCAAACTATGCTTTCTTTCTTTTTAGCTGGAACTAAGGGGTTTGCTTTGAGCACTCTACAATTTAAAAGAGTGGCAAAGGAAGCACCCTTCCTTCCTCAAGTGCATTCAGCCAACCAGAAAGCATACTAAATAACTAAATGGTTATTCTTGGAAAGTAGTCATGGATGAATGGATGCCCTAACAGGTTTTCCTTGCCTTATCCTTTCCCCTGTCAGCACAATGTTAAATGAGTGTTTCCAGTCCATGCCTTCCATGATGGTGGGAGGGGGGGAGTTGGCAAGAATTAAATTTCAAAGTCTGTGATTTCATTAAGTTAATCAGCAACCAATTTTTTTTGGAAAAGGAAATATTTGTTCTTGCAGTTGGCAGTACAACAAGCCAAAGTGGTTTCAAAAAACAAACAAATAGTACTGCAACCATGTAACACTTTTAACAGGAAAGGGATTCTGAAATCCACAGCCTAAAGTTAGTAATTCATTATTTACTGCCCCCTTTTGCATTCTGTAAGGATGATTACTAGTGTTTGTGATGCAACAAATGATCTGGTTAGAATCTTGAGATGTGTGTTAAAAATGGATTTGAGCCAAGATGATAAATTATCCATATAAACTTTCTGGGAAGTGCAAGCCTGCTTATACTTCCAGGTCAAAGAACTGATCTTTCTCTTTCCCCTCCCACTGCCCCAAGTGCCATAGGAATCAATTTATGATGTGTTTTGTGAAATGTTTCTCCATCTCCCCTCAACTAATATTTTCTGGGCAATGAGGACCCCAGAACATTATACTTGAACTTTGTATCTCCCAGTTGTGGATAAACTAAAGAAAAGATTTCTCTTCCAAATTCAAAGCAGTTCTTCCAAGCAAGTTGCAATCAGGGTTGGTCAAAAGAGTGCAGTTAACTCAAGATTACTTGATGAAATCGCTAGCTTACCTTTGGGTTGGCCTGATGGATAGGCAATATTCTCCAGAGGGATGGGTGGATGAGCTATGTGCAATAGTTAAAAAAACAGTCAAAATCTGCTCCAAATTCTCAAGCGTACCACTACAGTTGACAATGGGCTTGCTTCAAGTAGACTTCAGTAGGATGCTGAACTCTGAACCATTGTTTAGTTGAACTATTAAGCTCTGAATTTTTTTTGTCCCCTACTAAGTAATTATGAAATAATCCTTTCTGGCTTTCATTTACAAAGAGAATCTTCAGCTAATGCTCCTCTGGAACACTTAATATCTAGGTTTATTTTTATTTTATTTTGTGTTTTTGCTGATACATATCATTATGCAGGGAAATAATCTGAAACAATGAGAACCTAATGCAAGTAGCTGATTGTTGGTATTTCCTGCATTTGGTGGATTATTCTTCCCTCCTCCTGCAATTTTCTACTTGTCTTCCACAAAACAGATCCTGATTTTTTTTCTAAGCCAAGCATCCAGTGGGCACTCTAAATAGGGGTTATCTTTAATTTCTGTCCACCTTCCTTTTCTACATCCTGTATACTCCTCCATTTCCTCCTAGGATACATGCAGTTTGGGATCCCCACACTGTAACCAGAACCTATGCAGTCAACTTCCCACTCTCCTAACCCTACTCCTTTATTATTAGTTTTTACAAGCAGCTGGCTGCTCACTGTTCCCTAGAGGTCATCTGTCTTGGTCCACAAAATAGTTTGGTTCATCCCATTCATTCATTCCACTATGTCTTCCTTTAGGCTCTTTTCAGAGTCTGGGAACATATAGTAACTGTCAGGTGGGATTATCCCTGCTAAAAGTCCTGAAAAGAGTAAGCATCTAACAGATTAGCATAATGAAGAATGGACTCATATTCTCTGCAGACCTTGCCTTCCAGCTAAAAGCTACGCAAACTCTTCCATTTTTTTCATAACTATCAATTCATATCTGTATCAACTTTTTCAGAGTTGTTGGTATCAGTGACATGATGCATAGTCTAGCCAATATTTACTGCAAGTAATCCCTATGACTAAATTTAGTTAGAACTAGAATCTATTGGAGCCATTGGGACTTGGGGGGGATGGTCTTGATTCATAGCCATTCTCTTTCCAACAGATAAGATAAACTTTTCCAATAAACTAAATGGGATTACAGATGGGAAAGATCAAATTTCTACATTGACTTAATTTTTTGTGTATTTGCATATATGTCCCATGTCTATTGAGACATTTTGATGAAGATCCTTCTTGATTTGGTGCTATTTACATGAAGGGAATGTTTTTTAAAACAGAAGGTTTTCAAAATGGAAGGTCACCACCTGCAGTAAGAAAAAGGATTAATTACCCTCAGAAGTAGTTCAGAACATGACACCTCACTCTACATCATCTGTAGGAAGAATATAACACCCACAATTTACAGTCCAACTTGAGTCTAGGTCTTCCTGAGACCAAGAACTTGGGCTGTATAACTGCTAGTGATAAGTTGAAGCTTGCATGACATAATGATTTGCTCTCAAAATCAGCATCAGTATCATTAGCATTCATTCCACACTGAAAATCTTCTTGTCAGACCTACCCTAGCATCTACTCACATCCTTTTTGTTGCTGTAACCTAAAGTGATGCAGTCCAGACTCAGTGCTTCCTCAGTTAATTAAGCCTTGGGTAAAATTAACTGCAAACTTTTGTCCAGGTTTTGCTCATGATGATTTTTTAAAAGCTGTATCAGTTAGGCAAAGCAACTTTAAAACACTGTGGCAGAGTATATAGCACAGCTGGAAATAGGAGCAGTTACTGAAGGCAAAGCTTCCTGAAATCAAGTTAAGCTTGTTGAAGTTCTTTTTATATGTCCTCCTTAACCCATGGGCTTATTATGGAATCTAGGGTAGTTAGCAGTACCTGATTTTTTTTTATTTTATTTTTTTATGTACCAATAGGTCCTCCTCCTCCTCACTTCACACCCCCCATAACATCTGTGCCTGAAAATAGGTGCAAGGTCATTGTAGGCTAGATGCACTCAACTAGCTTGTGGACAAACTCTGGATAACAGAATTACATAATCTCAAAAGTCTGTCTTCAGCCTATGGAGAACATTCTTCCTTCCCAATTGCTATCTACATATATGCCTGAAGTCATTATCCAGGACAAAGCTAGATGTGCAAAACCCCTATTTTGGTCCATGTTTTTTTAGATCAGGCCTGAACAAGAGATGACCCACCAAGGCAGATACAGTCCACAAGCCAACTATGGCTGCCAACTAGGATTTCAATAAACCTGTATTTTCTGCATCCCTGGGACTACTCAACAGGGACACATATAAAGACAGCAATGTATAGCTAATAATTGAAGGTTGTTTTTGAGGATCATAAACTGTGCATTTCTGCTCTGAACATAAAAAAAAACCTGAACACAATGGCTGAATTGTCCACTAGTTATTTGTGACAACATCACTACTTGATGGGCAGATTATTTACTTTTGGATCTGTGATGGTGTTCACACAAAATTGCAAGGATATTTGGCCAGTGATTTCCCCACTGTATGATTTGAACCAAAAGCATTTGCTATTTTTTAAAATTAAGAGATGTCATTTCAGCATCTGTAAAAGGAAAATAGTACAGTTACCACAGGAAATAGGAATCTTCCACAAAGCATTTGGTGGGTACATTGTCCTGTTGAACTGTTGTTTCAAAAACACATATAAATCTTTGAAAGGTCTTAAATCAGGACAACCTTTTCATGATTATGCAAAATTTGATTTTTGTGAGTTCATTTGTATTATTTGCCTAACCAAATGTTTTCCTGTAACTTGGCATATCTGTAATACAGTCCACATTAAGCTTCTTCATTATTTTAAGCTTATATTTCGAAGACTATGCACCAAACAGAAAGGCACTGAACATTTCATTATGTCACATGGGAGAAAGGCAAGTGGGGGTGTGCTGCAGTTATGTTGATCTCATCATGTAAAAAATTTTTAAAAAGCAATAATTTACAAACATTGTATTACAAGGCCATAACCAGGCTTCAGCAGTGACAGTGTTAAGGATACATGGGAAGTGAGTGTTGGAAATTTGAATCCTCCTTTGGGTAGCTTAAACCTGTCTAGGAAGGCCTGACCTGGGTTGTTTCCAGAATAATTTTGCAAGCCCATGTTAACTGCATCTGGGGAGATTGTTTGGGAAATCTGGGGAAGTTCTCTTTGAAGCACTGTATAAGAAAAATAATTGTCTTGTAAATTTTTACCTGTTGCAAGCAGGCTGGTTTGTAAAAGATGTATGTTTTTGGTGTTCAGAAAAAAAAGTTTATAAAAATAATGTATATAATAATTTTGAAATTACCAGGCTTTTGTAGATATTCATGCCAATCAGGTTGCTTTCTAATTTTTATTTTCTGTGCTCATTTGTGTATTCTGAAGAAGGCCATCAATGTCAGATTAAACATTTAAGATCATGGCAAATCAAGAGAATGGCGGATAGATTTGGAAATGGTACTTCTTAATCACTTCAGAATGTACTGTAATTTTCCTTTGGATCACATTTTATCTTTTAACCACCACTCCTTTCTATGAAACTCATGACTTTCCCCCCTTGAGTTTCTAAGAAACTCATGACTTTCTCCCCTTGAATGAATGTGATTTTTGCACAAATGCTATTACAGACATGTTTTCTAATGCCATTTCAGGAGGTTCCACCATTATTCCAACCACACAACTTTATGCAAAGGGAAGATTATCACTTCAAGTGGATCTGGTCCCTCATCAGCGAATGCATTGGTCTTTCATATTTACTGTCAGCAGTATTGTCTTGTGTTATTTTGCTATAAAAAGAAAAACAGAGAAAAAATGTGTACAGGTTTGTAACTGCCAAAATTTGCTAAGTTGATCGTTAAAACCAGTTTTCAAGTAAAAACAAAACAAAACAAAATGGTATTGAGTCTTTACTGACTTGCTTTGTTAGCAATAGATTCTCACTCTGCCATACATGGTTGCAACTGAGCAGATGGGTAGTCATAGGGACATTTCTATTTTGTTATCCTGCCTCACAGGGCCAATGGGATAGGGAAGCTACTGTAGCACATTTTCCCATGAATTCACCTATTCCATACCTTGGCTCAGTCATTAATCAAAATGGAGACTGCAGTCAAGAAATCAGAAGAAAACTAAGACTTGGAAAGGGAGTTATGAAGGAACTAGACAAGATCCTGAAATGTAAAGGTATATCACTGAATACTATAGGTAGGATGGTCCATGCCATTGTATTCCAGTTTTTAAATATAGTTGTGAATGCTGGACAGTGAAGAAAGGTGATGGGGAAAAAATCAGCTCGTTTGAAATGCGGTGCTGAAGTAGAGTGCTGAGGACTGCTAAGAAGATGAGTACATAGGTCCTAAACGAAATCAAGCCTGAACACTCTCTAGAAGCCAAAATGACTAAAGTGAGGCTGTATTTTGGTGATACCAAGGGAAAACATGACTCACTAAAAAAGACAATAATCCTTGGTAGGGTAGAAGGCAGAAGGAAGAGGAAAGCCACATTCCAGATGAATAGATGCAACTAAGGAAGACTCAACCCTACATCCGCAAAATCTGAGCAGGGTTGTTGATGATGGTGGACCCGGAGGTCTCTCATTGATGGGATCATTATAAGTTCAAGTTGACTTGACAGGAGTTAACAACAACAGGAGCTGTGTCCAGTTTTTACTCTGGTAACCCTATAATACTCAAGCATGGACCCACCTCGCTTTTTAACCACTTTCCCTCCCTACTAACCTCCTTGGGGGTGACTGATAAAAGAAGAGAGGGAAGGGGCCTTCATTCATTCTCTCCAAGTTACATCTGGATCACTATAATTCTGGAAGAGGGGAGGTTTGGATCATTGGTAGAAGAATTTGACACTGGCATATGTCCAGATACATGATACAAAGGGCTCGTTCCCACTTACATTTAAACTAGTTAAATATATATTTAATGCACCCATAGGTCACACCATAAGCACAAAGGCAGTGCTGGGGGTGGGAGGAATAACTGATTTCCCAAAAAATGAGGAGGGATGGTAAACACCCCTCTGCTATTAGTCCCTCCCCTCCAGAATGATCCGATTCAGTTCTGTTGTTCCCACTTGTTGAACACACTTCGAAATTGATTCTGCCAAAAAACTAGTGTCAGGAAACCGGGTATTTTTTGTGTGTGTTTGCCTCGTTTCATCATGATTGCAACCAAGCTCAATAGGATCGGAACCAGTTTCAAGTGGAAACGACGGTCATATAACCTGATTAGCAATTCACTTTAAATCATAGTGGGAATGAGACCAAAGAATGCAATTCCTTAGAGGGGAGTAAGTCCCATTGAAATCAAAATAATTTGCTTCTGAAGAAACGTGCTTAGGTTTCCACTGTAATGCTACAATCCTATGCTCACTTGGGGGAAAGCCCTACTGAATGCAGTCAGATGCAATTAGACACATTTAGGGCTGTGCTGTACATTATCTATGCAGAAAGAAAGAATGGATTCTCTGGGAGCACAAATACACAATTTAAGCAGCTTGTCTGTTGCTGAATTAAATATCGGCCTTGTAATTACTTCTGTGGTTAGAGGTGCAATCAATACCCTGAAATCAAACACGAGAATTTTCATTAATAATAAAGTAGCTCTATAGTTATGCTGTTGCGTGTTGCACAGCTGTCTGTCACTCTGAGCTGAGTAAGTATATTTGACTGGCTAAGTGTTGTAGATAGGAAAAGAAGCAATCATTTTCCTTGGGGCCTGTGAGCCCTGCAGTGGCAGGGCACTCTTGTTTCAATAAGCCTAGGATTCATATTTGATCTCTGCTAGGGAAACAAAAAAGGGCAAAAGGAAATGCAGCTAATTTGTAGAACCTCAGTCACTGTTTATTGAAATACCAGTAATTGCTGTATGATAAGGATTGAACTATAGGTGGCATTGGTTCCAAGTTTAAGCTGAATCTTGGCAAAGTAGTTTTTCCAGCTAGCATCATCCTATATCAGTGGCTTCCCTTCGTATTATGGGCTTACTTTTTGGTGGCAGAGGTGCAAGAAAAAAAAGGGGGGGAACATGACAGCAATCTGAGGAGCCTCCTTTTATGTTCCCTCCTGCTGAGGAAAAGGATGTTGAGAAGCTGGAGCACATCCAAAGGAGGGTGATGGGTCTGGATGTTGAGAAGCTGGAGCACGTCCAAAATGGTGATGGGTCTGGAAACCACGACTTAGGGAACTGGGTATGTTTAGCCTGGAGAAGAGACAGTTAAGAGGTGATATGATAGTTCTGTTTAAATATTTGAAGGGTTGCCATACTGAGGATGGAACAAGCTGTTTTTTGCTGCTCCAGAGAATAAGGACGTTATCACACTTGCAGCAAGAGAGCGGCGAGAAAGCTGTT
>JAIPUX010001232.1:163083602-163098814 GCA_020142125.1 Phrynosoma platyrhinos | reverse complement strand
AATGACACTGAAATGACGCTGCTTTAGGGCCAGTGTGATAACGTCCAATGACTCAGAACAACGGATGCAAGCTACAGGAAAAGAAATTCCACCTAAACATTAGGAGGAATGTTTTACTAACAGTAGGAGCAGTTTGATGAACACACTCCCTAGGAAAGTGGTGGAGATTCCTTCTTTAGAGGTCTTTAAACAGAGGCTGGATGGCCATCTGTTGAGAGTGTTTTGATTGTGAATTCCTGCATGGCAGAAGATAGGACTGGATAGCCCTTGTGGTCTCTTCCAACTCTTATAATTCTATGAGACTCACCATTTTGCTTTCTCACAGTGCCCTGTTCCATTCCAGACCTGACAAATCATAGGATCACAGAGTTGGAAAAGATCCCAATGGGCCATCCAGTCCAACCCCATGCCATGCAGGAATACACAAAGCACTTCTAACAGATGGACATCAACCTCTGTTTGAAAACCTTCAAAGAGAGGAGACTCCACCACACTCCAAGGCAGCATATTGCACTGTTGAACAGCTCTTACTGTCAGGAAGTTCTTCCTAATGTTTATATGGAATCTCTTCCCTTACTTGAATCCATATGGTATCAGGAGCATTGTGGGAAACAAATATAGCAGTTCTTTGGCTGCAACTACACTGCAGAATTAATGCAGTTTGTCATCACTTTAACTATCATGGCTCAATGACATAGAATCCTGGGGTTTGTATTCTGCATTCTCTGTCAGAGAGCTCTGGTGCCACTGTTGTAATTAATATCAATTTGCTGGTTGTGATCTTTGATCAAAACAATGCACAACTATATAACATGGTACAACTGGAAACAAACAACTAATACTCATAACAAGGCGCATATAAATAGTTTTTTGTGGGTTTTTCGGGCTGTGTGGCCATGTTCTAGAAGAGTTCTAGAACATGGCCACACAGCCCGAAAAACCCACAAAAAACTATGGATGCCGGCCATGAAAGCCTACGACTTCGCATATAAATAGTTTTAGTTTGTATGCCTGCATGGCAGGGAGTTGGATTTAATGGCTCTTGTAGGCCCTTCCAATTCTTACAATGTTTCTATGAACTAATCAAGTGGTGAAAGTTCAGAATAGATCTTATTTCCAAAATGTCTGTTTGCTTTATGGAGAACCTTGGGCCCTATAAATGTTTTGGCCTATAACTCCCATAATTCCTTGTCATATGCAGTGGTGGCTAGGACTTCCAGAAGTTCATGTCCAAAACATCTGGATGTCCAAAGTTTCCTCAACCCTCGTCTAGGCGTCAGTTGAATCTATACATATGTAGTAATCATGCTGCTGAGACCAATATGCACTACTAGTTAGAAAGACAGACAGAGACTTTCCCGGATTCTTTTTTCCCAGTCTCTCACATCCAGCTACCTGGTATTCATTAGTTTGTAGCTCCATTTTGCAATAGTGGTGGATTCTCCTAACATCTGGTGTAGCTGTTAAATCAGGGAGAGGTTTTTATGGTATGTTTTTATGATATGTTTGAATTACAACTTTGCTATTTTATCTGATTTGTTATTGTCAGTTGTACTGATAACTATTTTTATTCAGAAGGCAGGCTATAAATTCAATGCATTTATTTCAATGCCATCATCATTATTACTGCAAAGTCATTACTGCAAAGCAGCTTTGCAGCAGGTTAGATATGCAGCAGAAGAGGAAGAAAGACAGAGGTTAGAAAATTGGTTGCATCCAGCAAAATAAATATTATTGGGTTAAGTTGAGAAATAAAGATGGAATCGAACAGTTATTTATGTATTTATTTAATCAGAAGACTGACACTTGAAAGGGCAGCTATAAAGGAACCAGGTAAGACCTCAGGTATAAAGATATATTATTAAATACCAAAGTCAGCATGGGCTAAAACAGAGGTAGGCAACCTTTCCCCTTTAAGGGCCGAGGAACTTCAGCTCCCAGAATCCCAGGAGCTATTGGCCAACGTGGGACTATTGGCCAACATGGCTGAGGCTTCTGGGAGCTGAAGTCCCTCGGCCCTTAAAGGGGAAAGGTTGCCTACCCCTGGGCTAAAAGAAACAGCCCTGCCCTGTTTTGAAACCTACCTGTCCAGATGATGCATGTGGCTGAAATGGAAGGAAAACTGAGCCAAGCTACACTCTGGGGCTTAACACTAGAACAAAAAAATCCAAGTCAGAAAGTGTGAACTATTGCATCAGTGTGCAGACTGTGTGCCACTGCCAAAGTGGTGAGGCAGAAGAATTTCTTTAATTAATGTTTTATATGCCTAAATTAGAGATGTGTGTAAAATAATGGTCAAGCAGGCATGCTAAGGGAATGCTGGGAAGTGGGACTCTAAGGAAGATGCTGAAATGTTTAAACTCAAAGAATGCTAAAGGGTTATTTAGACAGGCTGACCAGAGGCCTGGTAACCTAATGCATTAAAGACCTTCATTAGGAGCCAGAGTGGGCCAGAGCCTTTGGGCCTAAGCAGACTGCCAGAAATAGTGCACATTAAATCGAGGCACTGCCCTGGCTCAGTGCTAGGGAATCATGGGAACTGTAATTTATTGTGGCACCAGAGCTCTCTGACAGAGAAGGCTCAATGTCTCAGAAAAAAAATACAATTCCCATGATTCCATAGCACTGAGCCAGGGCAGTTAAAGGAGACTCAATTTGCACTATTTCTAGCAGTCTGCTTAGGCCCATAATAAATCATTGGCAACTACTCTTGTTTGTGCAAAAGGGCCTTCAGCCTAGTACACACCAGTTTGTTTACTGATAAGAGATTTTGGTATGTGGTTGGCATGGCAACATGGTAACTTAAGCATATTATAATGTATTCTGAAATCTGTATTCTCATTGCTCAGGATTCTGTGTGTTTAAAGTTTAGAGCATCCAATAGAATGTCAGCTTTGAATTTCTTTGTCTGTGAGTGCATAAAACTATGGCCATCTTGGCTTATCCTGGGCCCCAATTATCTGAATGCTAATTCCGATGGGACCTTGCCGGCAATAAACCTATGTTTTCAAACTATTTTGGTCCCTTGTTTTGCCTCAAGCTCTGCAAAGAACCATGGATGTTGGGAGTTAATTTGCAACAGTTGGTTTTTCCACTACAGTGGTCAGCGGTAGGTGCCCTGGAACAGGCAAGCCACCAGCACCATGGTTGACCTTTTTTATTGTCACTCACCAACAAATCAATTGAACAAGCACATGAGTGGACAACACATGAGTGGACAGATGAATGGAGAGTTGCACCATCAGCCCATTCCACATGCCATGAAGTGAAATGACAAACATTGAAATGTCAGGTTACTAACAATAAGGTAAAGGTAAAGGTTTCCCCTTTGACAAGGTTGTCAAGTTGTGTCCAACTATAGAGAGCAGTGCTAAGACAATTACTAAGACAATGGAGCCAGAGTTGTTAAAGATGACCCCACAATCATGTGGCCATATTGACTACACAGAACCCTGCTACTTTCCCACTGAAGAAGTACCTACATGTTTATCTATTTGCATTTGCATGCTTTTGAACTGCTAGGTTGGCAGAAGCTGGGATTAGTGATGGGAGCTCACTCCGTCATGCAATGCTTGGGTCTCAAATTGCCAGCCTGCTGACCTTGCGTCAGAGTTGGCATCTTAACCACTGAGCCACCGTGTCCCTGTACCAACAATATAATGGATTTAATAACAACATTGACAAATTGGTCAATCTAACAGGGGACTATGGGAGGTGGGGAAAAGCAAATATGGACGGGGAGGGGCACCATGATTCTGCTGTGCCAGTGTATCCCTGGGTACACTCATGTACCATGTGGATAGTCATTTGATTGTGCAATGGGCCAACAGCAGACTGGGATGGGGAGGTGATCATCAGCTGCTCATGCACATGTGTTTGTGCTGAAACAGGGGGTAGGGAAGGGGCATGATATAGCTTGCAGCCACAAATGCTCATTATTGGCAGATCCTACATCACAGCAGCAGGGTGGTAATGTGCACTTTGTGTCAGTCATTGGCCTATTGTGGGAACCAGTGGTGCAGTCAGTGAGTTCTCCCTGTGAAGTGGAAAACCCTGGGAGTAAGCCAGATTTTCCTCTCTGTCTGCTCCTGGCCTATGCCATATTATTTCTGGTTTTTGTGACTGATAGTGAAACCTGGACAGTGAAGAAGGCTGCAATGAAGAGGACTGATGCATCTGACAAAAAGACAAATAAATGGGTCTTAGAACAAATCAAGCTGGAATATTCCCTAAAAGCCAAAATGACTAAACTAAAGACTTTGGACATATCATGAGATGACATGATGATAATGCTTGGTAAAGCTGAAGGCAGGTAGATACATTATAGGTAGATACACATGATAAAGGAATTCGAGTGAACCAAAAAGATCTCAGAAGTACTGTTGTTGACTAGACTCCTGGAAGTCCCTCATCCATAGGCTAGCCATAAAGCTGAATTTCATAGCAAATACAATCCCATCCTTTTGCTGAGTTGCTTAGTTTGAGTAAGATAGCAGCCATGTGTCCTTGATCCATACCTTGTGTCCCTGATTATGGTCCACTGGAGTAACCACAGACACTTGCCCTTGTTTTTAATTTGAAATAGATCGGATTTACAATTACCACTGTGGTACTTTTGTCCCAAATATGCTAGGTCTTGTGTGAGACAGTATTGATTAGTAGCAGACATTGAAATGGCTTTCGAATTGACTACCATGCCTCCTAATAATAAAATTCTGAGGAAATGCTTCATAATGTGTGAAACATTAGAAGATGTGAAGAAGATGCCACATGATGGCAGTGTTGAACAAGAAATGTCTCATAGCTATCACATAGTCAAATTGCTGTTGTAAAGCACCAGGCTTTTTACACAGTGTGCTGACTATTGCTAATTGCTGTGTTAGGGTGTGCTTGTTTTTGTTAATATATGGTTTATCTTAGTTTTATTTTTTTTTCTGATTGTTTAACTGTTTTTCAACTGTTGTATTTTGTGAATTTTTAGCAATGATTTTTAAATTGTTGCAAGCTGTTTGGAGTCCCAATCTGGGGAAAAGGTGGGACATTATTTATTTATTTATTTAATGAGAAGAAAGTGTTTTAAAGCAACAACAACAACAAAAAGCAATTGCTGTTGTGTGCTTTCAAGTTATTTCCAGCCAACAGAGACCCTAAGACAAACCTATCACAGGATTTTCTGTGCAAGATTTGTTAAGCGTTTACCTGTGCCGCCTTCTGAGGCAGAGAGAATGTGACTTGCCCAAGGTCATTGCATTGGCTTCCACGGGCAAGCAGGGATTTGAACCCTGGTATCCAGAGCTTTAGTCCAATGTTCATAGCCTTAGTACTATGCCATGCTAGTAAAAAAAAATAAAGCAGGCTAGTAGTAGTTATATTGTTGGGAATAATATTAATTTCCTTACTGAGAATAATAGCAAGAATTTGAAATATATAGGACAACAGAGGTATAACAAACACCCCAGGTGTCAGTTTTCATAGGTCCTTTAGGCTACATGTTTTAAGAGGTGCCGCTTCCCTTTTGCTGTTGTCACCATTGCCAGAGCTTAAGAGTGTCACTTGGTGAACTACAAGGCTCAGAATTTCCTAGTTAGCCTATTGTCATTCTGGGTTGAATATTCTGGGTGGTATAATCTAAAATAATAATAATAATAATAATAATAATAATAATAATAATAATAATAATAATAATACTTTTCCAAATTTTGAAATTCACTTGCTTTCTCAATTCCATGTTCCCACTCAGAGGAAAAGTGAAAGGAAAAAGCATCCTGTCCTCCTCTTCTTTCTTGTTACTGTATAAAAGCTCAAAGATGAACAGACTTGGGTATTCCAGTAATAAAAGTATGGCATAAGCAGTGGCAGCAGAAGCGGAAAGGCTGGGGGAAGCAGGGGCCATGAAGGATGTATAGCATTGGAAAAACAGGCTGCTCAGAGCTAGTGTTGCCAGGTTTTCAATATAGCAATAATGGGCAGTTAATAATCAGGATAAAATATAAGAAGAAGACTAGGAATGGGAAGGGCAGCTATAAAAGAACTAGAAAAGATAGAATTATAGAGTTGGAAGAGTCCACAAGGGCCATCCAGTCCAACCCCCTGCCATGCAGTAAGACACAATCAAAGCACCCCCAACAGATGGCCATCCAGCCTCTGTTTAAATACCTTCAAAGGAAGAGATTCTGCCACTCTCTAAGGGAGTGTGTTCCACTGTCAAATGGCTCTTACTATCAGGAAGTTCCTCCTAACGTTGAAGTGGAATCTCTTCCTGTAGCTTACATTCATTGTTCCGTGTTCTAGTCTCTGGAGCAGCAGAGATCCTAAAGAGTAAAGATATAAAGCAGAGCACTAAAGCTAGAATCGTCAAAGCCATTGTACTCCCCATCACCATGTAGAGATGTGAGACCTGGACAGTGAAGAAAATTGACAGAAAAAAATCAAATTGAGCTGTGGCACTGGAGAAAAGTGCTGAGAATACTGTGGACAGCCAAAAAGACAAACAAATGGGTCCTTGAACAGATCAAGCCTGAACTCTCCCTGGAAGTCAAGATTATCAAACTGAGGTTGTCATACTTTTGCCACATCATGAGAAGGCACGACTCATTAGAAAAGACAATAGTGCTAGAAAAGGTGGAGGGCAGGAGAAAGAGAGGAAGACCACATGCTAGATGCATAGACTTAATTAGGGAGGTCACAGGTCTGAACTTGCAAGACCTAAGCAAGCAGTGAAGGATAAGGGGACTTGGAGATGTCTCAACCACAGGGTCACCATGAGTTGGGGTCAACTCAAAGACAGTTAACAATAGCAATAATCAGGAAGTAGCTCATAGAATCATAGAATCATAGAATCATAGAATCATAGAGTTGGAAGAGACCACAAGGGCCATCCAGTCCAACCCCCTGCCATGCAGGAATTCCCAATCAAAGCATCCCTGACAGATGGCCATCCAGCCTCTGCTTAAAGACCTCCAAGGAAGGAGACTCCACTACTCTCCGAGGGAGTGTGTTCCACTGTCGAACCGCCCTTACTGTCAGGAAGTTCCTCCTAATGTTGAGGTGGAATCTCTTTTCTTGCAGCTTGCATCCATTGTTTCGGGTCCTAGTCTCTGGAGCAGCAGAAAACAAGCTTGTTCCCTCCTCGATATGACATCCCTTCAAATATTTAAACACGGCTATCATATCACCTCTCAGCCTTCTCTTCTCCAGGCTAAACATCCCCAGCTCCCTAAGTCGTTCCTCATAGGGCTTGGTTTCCAGACCCTTCACCATTTTAGTTGCCCTCCTTTGGACACGCTCCAGTTTCTCCACATCCTTTTTGAATTGTGGTGCCCAGAACTGGACACAGTATTCCAGGTGAGGCCGGACCAAAGCAGAATAGAGTGGCACTATGACTTCTCTTGATCATAGTAATGTCCAGAATCCTCTTGGGCAGTTTCAAATGCATGACCACCATACTTATACAGCTATGCAATGGCTCCCAGCCTTACCCACCCCCACCCCCCAAAAATCCCCATTTGCCAGGCTGTAGCCATTGTGATCAATGGAAGGAAGTTCCCCTGTTGCTTGGGAAGCTACTGACTGACATTCCACCCCCTCCCATGAGAAATCACCATTGCAGTAGGCAGGTGTGGGGATCCTGTTGCAATGCCCTCTTGCACCAGAGATCACTTGCATGAGGGAGGTTGTGTGGAGACTGAGAGAGTCTGTGGGATTGGAGGACTTTCATGATCCCAATGTACCCCCCTGAACTATGGCATATGTAAGTCACTGTATGTTAGACATTCATAACTGCCCAAGAAATTTCTGGCCAAGACTGAGCTCTACCCAGATCCCAAAAGAAAGTATTGATTTCCACTAACACATTTTTTTCTGTAAAATTAACATATTGTCCACATTTACAAATACTGAGATGCACACATTTTTCTATTTATGGAGTTCACACATCCAAAAATAGAGCCTTCAGGGGGGCGGGGAATCTACATAAAAGGAAAACCTTTTCTGCCCACAAATAAGGGAATTCTTTATAATATGGGAAGCCTGGCAACCCTACCCAATGCTGGCAGTTCTCAAAGACACTGGAAAAATTGCAACCATTAACATAGACTGAGATCCTATACTATTGCATAGTCCTGCTTACACAGTTCCTTGTCCCCATACATTCTAGAAGCTGTCAAGCCCTGTGAGGACGTCCTGCTACTGGTGCTTACTTGGGAAGGAGGGAGGGATTCAGACCATAGAGAAGCAACTGGTCTCAGACCAGTTAAGGGGAGAAGAAATGATGGCACACTCTCAAATGAAGTCTCCTCTGGGACCTCAGAGGAGACAGATCTTCATGGTGTGACTCATTTCTCCCTTCTTCACCAGTGGGCAACAATAGTAGGGGTGCCTTGCAGGTCTTGACAGGTGCCAGATGATGGTGGGCTTTTGGACGGAGCATAAGAATCAGTGAATAGCCCTGTGTGCCCTGACTATAATGAGACTTATGTGTGCACAAGGTGAGAATTTCCACAGTTTGTGTTCTATTCTGTATGAAAAAGGCTTGTGGGTTTTTTTTAATGTAGAAAATTGAATTTTCTTGTAAAGAAAATAACATTTGTGTTCACAATACAAGCATTTTCTGGGGTGTTGTGGAAGGTGTTGAAGGCATACAGCATTTTCTGTACAAAAATATTACATTTGAGCACAAGAAACAAGTTTCCTGCAAAGAAAGCACAGTTTCTGGCACAGAAAACTGCAAAAATAAAACTCCTGTGAGGAAAAGAACATTTCTGCCCATAACAAAAAATGCTGATTTCTGCACAGGAAACCTTTTCCGTTGTAACACTCCCATTTTGTGGTAGGTATACTACCAAAGTCAGACACTCCCATTTTGTGGTAGGTATACTACCAAAGTCTGGCTTCAGGGTAAACCTATAAACATCACAATAATCCAGGTATATGCACCAACCACAGATGCAGATGAAGAGGAAATTGAGAGATTCTATGATGCAGTCCATAAAGAAAATAACAGCATACCATCACAAGATTTCAAACTAATCATTGGGGACTTGAATGCTAAAGTTGGCAACAAAGAAGAATAAAAAACAGTAGGAAGATTTGGGTTAAGAACAAGAAATAAAGCAGGAGAGCGTCTGATAGAATTCTGTGAGGCCAATAATCTAATCACTGCAAATACATGCTTCATACAACCAGATAGGAGACTATACATCTGGACATCACCAGATGGTAAACACAAAAACCAGATAGACTACATAATTGGAAGTAAAAGATAGAGAAAGTCTATCCTTGTGGCCAAAACCAGACCACGAGCTCATTGTGGCACAGACCATGAACTGTTCATAACAAAAATCAAAGTTAAACTGAAGAAGAAAGCAAAACCATCATTATACCAAAATATGACCTGAATAACATTTCAGATTAATTCAAGGACAATGTAAGAAACAGATTTGAACTATTGAGTATAATTGGCTGGGAACCTGAAGAACTATGGGTAGAAGTCAAAGACATAATTAAGGACGAATGCAAGAAAACATTAACAGTGGCCAGAAAGAAAGATAAGAAGCAATGGATGACAGATGAAACAGTTTATGCAATAAAAGAAAGAAGAAAAACAAAAACAAAGGGAGACAGGAACAAAGCCAGATGTATGAACACAACTGTCCAATGTCTGACATGCAGGGATAAGGAAAAATATTACAATGACCAATGCAGAGAAATAGAAGACAACAACAAAAAGGGAAGAATGAGAGACCGCTTTTCAAAAAAACTGAGAAATTAAAGCCAAGTTCAGACTGAGGGCAGGGATGCTCTATGGATTAAAAAAGAATAATACAGGAACAAGAAAAAAAAAATAAAAAGACATTGGAGGCAATACACAGAAGAGTTATACAAAAGAGATGAGGGAATAAATGATATTTGGAATGAGGAGCCATATGAAGATGAGCCCCAAATTCTAAGAAGTGAAGTGGAATCTGCAATAAAGGAAATGGGAAAAAATAAATCATCAGGAACAGATGATATCCCAGTTGAACTGCTACAGTGCCTAAGGCAGATGTAACTTCAGTACTAAGTAAAATAAACCAACAAATATAGAAAACAAAACGGTGGCCAACAGACTGGAAATGCTCAATATACATACCAATTCACAAGAAAGGAGATACAAAAGACTACAGCAACTATAGGATAATAGCACTAATCTCACATGCAAGCAAAATAATGCTCAAAATTCTGCAGACACGGAAAGAGAAATTCCAGAGGTGCAAACAGGATTCAGAAAAGGAAAGGGCACTAAGGACCACATTGATGGCTAATAGAGCATGCCAAAGAATTCCAAAAAAGAATTAGCATGTGTTTCATAGACTATAGCAAAGCATTTGATTGTATAGATTACAAAAAGCTATGGAATGCACTCAAAGACATGGCGATGCCACTACATCTGATAGTCCCAATGAGGAATCTGTACCAAGGACAAGAGGCCACCATCAGAACAGAATTCAGGGAAACAGAGTAGTTCCCAATAGGCAAAGGGGTCAGACAAAGCTGCATCCTATCACCCTACTTGTTTAACTTATATGCCAAAAACATTGTAAGAAAAACAGAATGGGAATCAGAAAAAGGAGGAGTTAAGATAGGAGATAAGATAGGAGATAAGATAAGAAAATCATCATGTGTTTTATAGACTATAGCAAAGCCTTTGACTGCATAGATCATGAAAGGCTATGGAATGCCCTTAAAGACATAGGAGTGCCAAGACATCTGATAGTCCTGATGAGGAATCTGTACTCGTGACAAGAGGCTAATGTCAGAACAGAACACGGAGAAACAGAATGGTTCCCAATTGGCAAAGGAGTAAGACAAGGCTGCATCCTATCACCCTACCTATTCAACTTATATGCCGAACATATTTTAAGGAAAGCAGGCTTGGACATGGAAGAGGGAGGAGTGAAAATAGGAGGAAGAAATAGCAACAATCTGAAATATACTGATGACACCATAATACTAGCAGAGAACCTCACAGACCTGGAATAACTACTAAGGAATATCAAAGAAGAAAGTGAAAAGGCAGGCTTACTGTTGAATATAAAGAAAACAAAAATAATGACCACAGAGAACTTACTAGACAATGAGGAATTCAAACTAGACAATGAGGAAATGGAAATAGTAAAGGAGCTCTCATATCTGGGATCAAAGATTGATCGGAATGGGGACTGCAGCCAGGAAATCAGAAAAAGATTAACAATGGGGAGAGCAGCTATGAAAGAACTAGAAAAGATCCTAAAATGCCAAGACATGCAGCTCAGCACAAAAGTCAGAATCATACAAGCCACCATATTCCCTATTACCATGTATGGATGTGAGAGCTAGAGAGTCAAGAAAGAAGATAGTAGGAAAATCAATGCATTTGAGATGTGGTTCTGAAGAAGAGTGCTGAGGATCCCATGGACAGCTAAAAGGACAACAAATGGGTCCTAGAACATATCAAGCCAGAGATACATCCCTAGAAGCCAAAATGACAAGACTTAGACTGTCATATTTTGGACACATTGTGAGAAGGCATGAATAGTTGGAAATGACAATAATGTTAGGAAAGGTGGAGGGATGTAGAAAGAAAGGAAGGCCACATGCTAGATGGATGGACTTTATTAAAGAGACCATGAATAAGAGTTTAAAGGAGCTGGGCAGAGCAGTAGAGGACAGGGGGGCCTGGAGATGTCTCATCCATAGGGTTGCCATGGGTCGACACCAAAGCGAAGGCAGTTAACTACAAAAGATAGGAGGAAACAACATTAACAATCTAAGATATGTGGACAACACTATATTATTAGCAGAAGACATTCAGGAATTGGAACAATTAATAAGGAAGGTCAAAGATGAAAGTGCAAAGGCAGGTCTAATGCTGAACATAAAGAAAACAAAAATAATGATCACAGAAGAAATACACAAATTCAATCTAGATGAGAAAATTGAAATAAAGAATTCTCATATCTAGGGTCTAACATTGACCAGAATGGAGACTATAGTCAAGAAATAAGAAGCAGACTAGGAATGGGAAGGGAAGCTGTGAAAGAAGTGGGAATACTAAAGATCAAAGACATGCAACTGAACACTAAAGTAAGAATCATGCAGGCCACTGTAGACCTTATAGACCTTACAGAGGTCTATAGTTACCATGTATGGATGTGAGAGCTGGGCAGAAAGAAGGAAGCAGACAGAAAGAAAATAAACTCATTTGAAATGTGGTGCTGGAGAAAAGTATTTAGGATACCATGGAAAGCCAAGAAGACAAACAATGGGTTCTTGAACAGGTCAGACCAGGACTCGCCTTGGAAGCAAAGATGATCAAGTTGAGACCATGTTACTTTGGCCACATAATAAGAAGGCATGGATCACTAGAAAAAACAATCATGCTAGGAAAGGTAGAGGGTAGAAGAAAAAGAGGAAGACCACAAATCAGATGGATAGACACAACCAGGGGGGTTATGGGGAAGGGCTTGCAGGATCTGGGCAAGGCAATGGAAGATAGGGATTCTTGGAGATGTCTAATCCACAGTGTCACCATGAGTCGGAACCGACTTGAAGGCAGCTAACAACAACAATAAATACTACCAATAGTCTCTCATGGTATATGGTAGAACATGGACATTGGCCAAAAATATAAGTGCTTTTGAGATAAAGTGACATGTTATAAAATGAAATCATAGCAGTTTATATGTGCTGGTCTACAGCTGAAATAAAAGAGAATTTAATTGGCATGAAATCTTTCTTATCATCATGTAACTCATGTTGTAAATCACTTCCAATGTTATTGGTTAGTTTCTTTAGCTGAGAATCTCAATACATTTGAATTCTCTATAAACATTATAAGACAGAGGTGTGTGTGTTTGTGCATGTGTTTGTGAATATTATTATATCCTTTCATTTTATGCATTAAATCCTGTTTACCCGATAGACTGAGTTGGATGTGATCCCAAGGATCCTATTGTCCAACCACTTAACAAGTACAAAAAATCCATTGCTAAAGCAGCCTTGAGAGGTGGTCATTAACCTCTGCTTACAAACTGCCAATGAAAGAGAGTCAACCATCTTGAGCATTAGAATATTTCACTGTCAAATATCTCTAACCATCAGGAAATTCTTCCTACTGTTTAGTCAAAATCACCTTTCTTGTCATTTGAATCCATTGGTTTGGGTCTTGTCCTCTGGAGCAGCAGAAAACAAGCTCACTGTTTTCCATCTGGTAGCCCTTTAGATACTTTAAGATGGCTAAATCATTCTTCTAGAAGTTTCAAAGATAAAATAATGTCTCTGAGCTGCAACCTGGCAACTCTAAAACTGCATCACCTACCGCCAGACATGCTTTTGGTGAATGTACAAATAACTTCTTAGACCAATGTTATAAAACTCCTAAATGTTATAAAATAACATGAAACTTCAAGTCCGTCTGTTAATGAGGAGTTGATTGGAAGGAGATGGATGAAGCATCATGAGATTGCAAAGGTGAAAAGTATCTAGATGAGAAGTGAAATGAACCCATATACATATATGTGACTCAACACCCATTAACATGCATGCCCTCAAGTATTCAGGGCTGAAGAAAAATGTAATCTGCCTGCTTTTCTGTAGGTTTTGTACCTTTCAGGCAAAGAGAACCTTCTGTCCCTTTTGACCAAAAATACTGACATCCTCTCAATCACCTTGGATACAGTAACCATCCAATTAATGCAGATATACCTCCCTTCATCCTACCTCCCTTTTGCTAAACAAATAAAATTCCTTTTAAACAAAGAAGTACTAAGAAATCTGAGTTGCCCAGAGGTGAGTAATATTGCTTACTGATGTTAGCCTTGGCAAGGGAGAAGACAAGTTCCCTTACAGAGGTCTATAGCAAACATGTATTCTAGGATGACCCTTAATACCCCACTCCAGACTTTTCCAAACCTTTTGTTCTAAAATGAATGGGAGGAACTGGTGAAAGTCCCAAAGAAGATACTCATCATGTGTTGATCCCTAGTGTTGCAGTTCTGGACTGTAAACTGGAGCAGTGGTTCTTGTTCTTTGGTCCTACAGATGTTTTGAACTTTAGCTAGTGATATTAGGAGCTAAAGTCTAAGCCAGGGGTAGGCAACCTTTTTGAGCTGGGGGCCGGGTTGCTGTCCCTCAGACAATTGGGGGGCCAAAGCATCAAAAATAAATAAATAAATAAAAATATGTTTTTTAAAAAATTAAAAAAATATATGCATGCACACTCTCTCAGCCCCAGAAAAGCCATGGCAAAATCCCTGTGGAGATTTTACCAAGAAAACCCCAAGAACAAGTAATAACAATCAATATAATCATGGCAGACGGCGGTGGCGGCAGGACTGGTCTGGGGCCGGTCCAAAGGCCTAGGGGGGCCGCATCTGGCCCCCGGGGCCTTAGGTTGCCTACCCCTGGTCTAAGCCATCTGGAGCACTGAAGATTAAGAACCCCATGCATCTGTGGAAGTAGGCTCAATTCTATGATATCTTATGCTACCAACTTCTCTTTTTCAGTTAGTATCAAAGGTGCTACAAGACCTATTTGCATACTGATTTTCCAGACTAACATGGCTATGTCTTTAAAGTGGACTGGAGAATGTTAAGTACCTCATCAAACTTCAAGTCCTGCAGGATAGAGTCATAACAGCTTAGGTGACATCAAATTGATATCATGGTGGATAAATTCATTCTGTTTGAATGGGCTCTCCATGTTCAAAATTGCTTGCAGTTCCTGATGACTCAATATAAGCTGATAGCTTTTCTTCACATATGTTGTTTTAACATCAGTGTTTTGCTGTTAATAGTTCTATAACTCGATATTTTTGTACTTTGAAATAATAATAATAAAAATAAATTTTATTTATAACCCGCCTCTCTGCATCGCAATCGAAGCGGGGAACAGCAATAATAAAAACATACATTTTAAAACATTCCTTATCCCAAATCCAACCCTCCCACCCCTTAAAACTAAATTAAACTAAAAAAAAAAAGAATTCAATAAACAGAACAATAAACAAACATATAGTAGCAGCATCAGGGAGGGGCAGATAAAACCATCCCTTTGAGCCAGAGCATTATTCCAGGAAGGCCTGTCAGAAGAGATCCGTCTTTACTGCCTTTTTAAAAGCAGCAAGAGTAGCAATAAGACAGATCTCGTCCGGCAGGCCATTCCAGAGTCTGGAAGCGGTTGCGGAGAAGGCCCTC
>JAIPUX010001232.1:163022710-163057679 GCA_020142125.1 Phrynosoma platyrhinos | reverse complement strand
CTAAAATAATCAGACAGGAAAGGTAAATAAGAACACAGCCTGCGGTGAGGTGGAGGTATGACCTTTAACTGTTTTTGCAATGGTCTTTGTTTAGTCTCCATTGCAAAAGGAAGTGTAAAGAGCCTGGAGTAAGATGGAGTAAGCAGCAAACCCATTTATCTTTTATTTTAGCACCATCTACATCTCCCACATGTCCTTGGGCTAGCATGCCTTCTCATACATATAGCTTCCTAATGTTCCAAAGGTCATTGTGACCTCTCTAAAACATGCCTGACACTAGATAACAAATATGAAACCCCATATTCCGTGAGAGGGGTGTAGGATATTTTAACATCTGTGAGGGAATCTCCATAGGTTGGATGAAGAGCTCTGCAGATTTTCCATCATCATTTGAACCTTTCATTTCAGATGCCACCATATAAAGCAACAGAAAACAGAAATGCTCCACCATATATGTGACAGATATTTACATATTTGAGTCCTAGAATTTGAGTGTTGGGAGGTTCAGTTGAGAGAGCAGTTAAAGTGGTCTCAAGCTGAATTATTTCTGGCAGTCTGTTCAGGCCCTCAAATTACTGGTCCATATAGCCCAGTGTTGTGAGCTCTGACTGGCAGCAGTGGCTGCCTAGGTTTTCAGGCAGGATTCTTTCCTAAGACTAACTGGAGCTGTCTGGCATTTATTTATTTGTTATTTATTTATTTACTTCATTTATATGCCACCTTATTTCCATGATAGAACTCAAGGAAACTTCCAAAAACAGTAAATCAAAAATGGTTACAATAAAAAAATTTAAAACAATTAAATATCCCCACATTAAACACCATGAAATCATTTAAAAGCTATATAAAAGTTAAAAACAAATAAAACACACACACACACACACACACACACACATATAAACATTTTTTCCTGCTTAACCATTAAAAGCCTGCTTAAATAAAAATGTCTTTGCCAGCCACTGGAAGGAAACCAAGGAGGTTTCCAGCCTTACCTCCCATGGAAGGGTTCCAGAGGGTGGGAGCATGACCTCACCAAGCAAGCTTGTAATGGTGGCAGGCCTGTGCAAAAGCCTTCCCTGGAGATCTTAGCATTCTTACAAGTTTGTATGGGGAGATACAGTCTTTCAGACAGTTTGGACCTAAGCCTCTTAGGGCTTTATAGGCCATGAGCAGTACTTTGAATTGTGCCCAGAAATGAACTGGTAACCATGGCATTTCCTCATAGCACTTCCATTCAAATGCTAATGAGGGGCCCTTTCACACCATACAGTTACAGCACTTGGATTCCAATGTTACCACAGGCTTAGACCCCACATTCACCCCTCTTATATTTGATATCAACACAATATTAAAAAGGAGTCTTGACAGAAGGTGACCTGTGGAATGCCCCCAAAGCAGGACATTTGCCTCAGTGGCTCCAGCAAGGGAGGAAACAAGGCACTCACTGCAATGGATTACCCAAGACATCAGCATAATCCCTTTTGAACTATGGAGGGTGGCAATGGGATTCTAGCAAAGGAAGATGGTGGTGCTTATAAAGACAATGATCTCTCTTGCCAAGGTGTGAGTTTGCCCTTTGCCTTTGGAAGTAACACCTATCTCTGAAGATTTGCAACTCTCAACCTTTGGTCTGAAAACATTTGCTGTAGCCATCAATCATTTGTCTAAACAATCATTGATACATCTACTGTAATTCCCATCTAATATTCCTTCCTGGAAAACAATTTGGCATATAGTTAATCCTTTCAAGTCCTTGATATCTGCCCCTAAGGCACATTTTGAGTATAAATATGATCCCTTAGACCAGGGGTCCCCAAACTTTTTGATCTGGGGGCCGGTTCACTGGCCCCCAGATCTCCAGGGGGCTGGAGGTCTGTGTGCACATGCGTGCATGCACATGCGCATGACTCGGGCACCATTTTGTTTTCCAAATGGCACCTAGAGTCATGTGCATGCGCCTGGCATCGCGCACACATGCGCACGATTCTGGGTGCCATTTTGGAAGATAAAATGGTGTGTGGTGGCATGCGCAGGCAGCGGCAGCGGCAGCGGCAGGACTGGCGACAGGCCAGTAAGAAGGCCTTGATGGGCTGGGGCCAGCCCGCGGGCCATAGTTTGGAGACCACTGCCTTAGATCACAGTTCTTCAGTCTAATTTGGAAGCAGGCATCCATGCTGTCGGTTTCCTTCTGGATTCTTCAATAGCCAACTGTCCCCCACATTTTCAGATGGTAATTGTGTTCATTTCTGTTCTGGGCCTCCTTTAATTGAAAGCAAGCTTCATAGTGGCTACATATTACCATTAGCAAAGCCTTTTTACTATTCACCTTTTATCGGCTTTGTTTCTGTAGCTCTCGTGTGTGTGAGAGAGTGTGTTTTTGTGTGTATGTTGCTCATTCCCTTAATAAACTACAAATTAATTTGGAATTGGCTCTGGAGTTCTGTGTGGTTTGGATCTATTTATACACTGAGTAAGATCCCAAGACCACCTGGTGCCCCAGTCATATTATAACTCTAATTCCCCAAAGATATTGGGCAACACCACTTTAACTGTTATGGTAGCAGCTTATGGAACTATGGGATTTGTAGTGTGGGTGCAGCAGAGGCGGTTTCTGCTACAGTGTCATTCAAAATACTTAACAACTCTACCCACAATTCTCCCTCATTGCTCCTAATCCAGTCCTTTCCTCCCTCTGACCTTCTTGCCTTTCTCTCCTCCTCATCTGCTCTGGTCTCTATCTCCACCTCCCCTTTGCTATTCATGGATTCCCCTCTAATGTCCACAGCATTTGTGTCTTTTAACAATTTTAACAACTTTAACAGACACTTTAACAGTTTCTGGTAAACTAGTGCAAATCTGTCTGAATGACACTATTTGTTCAGAATTCTAAAAATTTCTCTCTGAACTCCAAATCCCAGAATTCCAAAGACATTTTTGAAGAATCTTGAACAGCAATTTGTTACACTGCATTACTATATAGTATCCAAAAAATGGGTCTTCTGTAATGTACATAGAAGCTTGTAGTATAGTTTTATAAGTACAGTTTTACAAGCAATTGTCATTCCTCTTTGTGTTCTGTCATTGTTATTCTGTTGCTCTGTTATTTGTTACCATGAGATGTCATGGGAGTTAAAGTGGAATCATAACATTATACTGCAATTTTCAATGTTTTAAATTCATTGTTAGCCAATTTGAGTCCTTATATTGAGAGCAATGTGGGTTATAAATAATATAATATAATTATTATTATTTTGTTATGTAAAAAGCATCCTGGCCCAAGAGTACTATGGAATCAGAAGAGACTGGTGAGATCTCATGGTGATATACTACTTTTGACCCATTACATTTAGTGATGGCTGGGCAGCATTTTAGCAAGAAAAATGTGTGTGTGTGTGTGTGTGTGAAAAAGTGAGCGAGATTGAGAAAGAGAAAGGGAAAGAGAGAAAGCTTGTACCCATAAGTCAATACAGTTGGAAATTATTGCATCAGAAACACAAAAGTAGGCACAAATTTTGGCTCAGCTGTAATCCATATGTATTTAAAAGCAAGTAAAAAGAAGCTACAAAAACATTTGTGGGAAGGTAAAGCAGCTCCCACACTCAGGCAACATTAGTCACTTTTTGACTCTCTGTGGATTTGCATTATTTCCTTTAAAAACATCTTTCAAAACTCCCCTTTAAAAACCATTTGTTCTAATTAGTATAATTCTATTTTAATGGGGAATCCAGCAGCTCTGGTCTGACATCACTTGGACCATGGCAAAATGGCTAAAGATTTTAATCATTCAACAGATGGGTACTGCTGCTCTTGCTAGAATTGCCAGCTTTCAAGCCTTTTAGCCAGAGCTTGAAAAAAACTGCTTTTTTGGACTTCATTCCAGCCATCTTGGACCAAGCCAGTCTTGGTCTAAGTAAAAGTCCCTGCTTTTAACCCCCAAAGGGTTAGATTCAGCTACAACAGCAACAAAAGTAAGGAGGTAAATGCATTCGTCTATTCTTCCATAGGGAACATCCTCTCCTTTGTTGTTTGTCCTTGCTGTTTCATGGTGGCCTCCTTGTCATTGGAGTAGAGAAGCTGTGGTGAGCTTTAACCAAAAACTCTCAAGAGGCCATCCATATACATCTTGTTTTAGCTTTCCAAGCTGCCTTGTGTTCCATATTGGTGGAAAGGCATCATATAAATGTTATAAATAAATAAATAGCCAAATTTATCCATCAAATAAGTTTAGCAGCTTTAGGGTTGGGACTGAAACCCAGACTGGATTTACTGTCCCATTGCCATGGAACCCACCAATCATTCTGCCATTGTCTCTGTTTTCTCAAGTGCACTGCCATGGATTTTTATTCCTGTGAATAGGGCAAGCCAACAATGACTCTTGAGACAGGATATCAATCTAAATTAAAAAAGGAACTGGAGGTTTGTAAAGCTCACCTTTCCTTTACAGCAGCCATGAATCTGATCACCAAGGGTTGATCCATGTAGAGGGGGGAAATAAAAGGGAATCTTAGAGCCTAGCCCATTGTGTAAAAGTAGCTGTGAATATTTAAGCCTTTGACATTTTATGTTTTTATAGCCCAAGGTTGGAAATAGACATTCCAAGACTGTATGCAATGCAGTGTAAAAGAACCTAATTTTCATTCACAGGTGTGTTGTCATGGCTCTGGCTTCCTATGAAATGAAAGAAAACTTTGCCACATTCTCTTCTTCTCTTTTGTTGTCTTTGTGTGCCTTCAAGTTATTTCTGACTTATGATAACCCTAAGACAAACCTATCATGGGGTTTTCTTGAAAAGTTTCTTCAGAGGGGGATTGCTATTGCCATCCTCTGAAGATGAGAGAGTGTGACTTGCCCAAGGTTGCCTACTGGTTTTACATGGCCAAGCTGGGATTTGAACCCTGGTCTCCAGAGTCTCATTCAAACCATTACACCACACTGGCTCCCTTTCTTCTCCTAGGATGTTATCACACAGGGCAAATCTGCTGGTTAATCCACACAAATCCCAAACAAAAACTGGATTTGTGCCTCGCGTTTTCACACAACGTCGCACAGAAACTGGACAGAAAGTGGACAGAAACTGGTGTTATCTGAGATCTTTTGAGATTCTGTTGTTTGGAAGAAATGCAAATGCGAAATTAAGGTAATTTCGCATTTACCGCAATGTAAAAAGCAAATGCGCATTTGGGAGCATTTCCCTGCTTTTCCCATGGTTCCAGCGAGCATTCCTCTATCTGCACATGTGCAAGAAGCTCATTTCTAGTATATTTATGGGCTTTTCTCACTTGTGTGTGAACGTTAAATGCACTTACTGTAAATTCACATTAAGGTAATTATGTGTGAAAGCCATTTGTGGAATCAAGGTTTATTTTGAGTTTATTTTTGGAATGCCTCATTTCCACTTTATTATCACTTTCTGGCCCACGTGTGATAACGTCCCTAGTACTTCTTAATACGGGGCTTCAGGAGTTTGCTTTTTTTCTGTGGGAACAATTCAAGTTTAAATCACTTGTTTTTATTTCTATTCCATTTATTTTGATGTATCTAAAGGCTACTGCAGAGTAGAAATGAGATGCTTGGTTAGGTTTTTACTTCATTGTGGTTAGAACTGACTTCAGATCAAGAGGATGAATTAGATCCAATCTGCACTGCAGACATGATGCAGCTTAACACCACTTTAACTCCCTTGGCTCAATGCTATGAAATTCTAGGGTTTGGAGTTTTGTGAGCCTTCTCTGTTGGAGAGCTCTGGGGCCACCACAAACTACAAATCCCAGGATTCCATAGCATTGAGCCATGGCAGTTAAAGCAGTATCAAACTGGATAATTTTTACAGTGCAGATCAGACCTTGGTCATGACTGACATAAGTCCCATTGATTTCAGTAGGGCTATTCCCCATTGGGTCACTAAGTGTGGACCCAACTTACATTTAAAATGGCAAGGGAACTCAGAATTTCAGTTCATTGTTAACTGGACTCAATTATGTAAATTCAGCTGAGTCTAAGACTTTTTCTTCAGTCTGAGTGAACTGATTGATTGAACAAATCAAAGGATTAATGACTCCTCTATTATTTCTGTTGGACTTTTAAAACAAAAGCAACACACAGATCTATACATTGCCTGCATTAAATTCAGGGGGAAAGAGCCCAGTGGGAGAAATTAATATATTCACACTGCTCACCATAAAATCTTAATCCACATCACAGTGGGGAAACTGATCAGGTTCTCTATGAGTGTCTGTACTATATACACCGCTGTGCTTTATGAAAAGACTTACCAACCTATATGATTTTTCTTAAAAACAGGTTATTCTTCCTCCCCCCCCCCCCGAAGAAGATGCTGAAATGTAAAGCTGGTAGTAGGAGTTTGAAAACAAAGCAAAACTATCTGAAATGATTCCACGCAGTTGTTGCTGTTGTTTTAAACCAGCCCTGTAAAAATGTCATACTACGGCTGCATTGCACTGGAGAAATAATTCAGATTGGTACCACTTTAACTGCCATGGCTCAATGAGATGGAATCCTGGAAACTATAGATTGTTGTGGCACCAGAGCTCTCTGACATCTCGCAAAACTAAAATTCCCAGAATTCCATAGCATTGAGCCATAGGAGTTAAAGTGGTGTCAAACTGGATTACCTCTGCAGTGCAGATGTAGCCCCTGGCTGAAATACTGCTAGTGTCATATACCTGGGTAAGTACCCTTGCACATACATGTGTACTTTTTGTGAAATAGGCATATCCAGTTCACAGTTGTGTAAGCAGAGTCCCACAAATGTAACTGTTTCACTTGTGGCATTTACTGCTGCATTTTCAGAATTCAGATGATTTTGAGCAGCCTGTTGTATTGTGCAGCCAGACTGCCAAGACAGCCCTCTAACCCCACCATGGTCACATGAACACACACGGACTTCCACTTTCTTATTTTCTTTTGGATGGCAACAGCAGTCCCTTTCTGTTGAGTGGAAGGAAGAAAAGGCAAGCTAATTTTAAAAATGCTTGAAAAGAAAATTCAGACGAATCAGGGTATCTCCTCAACTTTCTCACACTTGCTCTCCTCTTTCTTCCCTTCCTGCCTGTTAATGGCTGTCCTTATCTTCTTCTCATCCTTGTTAGCTACACAACACCCTCCAAAAAGTCAATATGAGTCAACCACCCATGCAATCTTCCCTCTTTACTCTTCCACTGTTCAGATGGAGTCAAAAACTACCCAGTACTGTGTAACAGGCAGAAACTCAATTACATTCCACTGAAAAAGAAGGAAATTATGGCCTTAGACACTGCAGACCAAAAAAAAAAAAAGAACTCCACTGCATCTCAATAATGCAAAAAGTAATTAGTTACCAACATAATTCATTAAAACAATATTTTTGAAAGTTAACACATTAAAAACTAGATCTGGCAACAATGCTGGAGCTGTGATCCCCAAAATAATGTTTCCAGGCATTGCCAGAGATTGAAGGCTGTAAACGTATTTATGAAACTGTGAAACACCTCTTATCTGAAAATGACTCAGGGCAGGAATTCAATAGATTTTATTTGGAGCATGTTGTTTTCACCATGGTGATGGCACTTAATCACTATTAAAAACGTTAATGAAGTATCACTTGTGTTGGCAATAATGGAGCTATACAAAAGGCCTCCAGGGCCTTCTATTGAAGCATGTGGCTGACAATACTGGAGAAACTGCAGAGTAAATGGAACAGAAAATTGAACAGGCTGGAAGATTTTCTGCAGTGATCTGCTGCCATAGGCTTGTGATACAGAATAAGAACACTGAACCATTGAAAGTAGTATGTATCATTCCAAATTCCTTGTAATTTGTCTAAATTGTAATAAAATTAGATATGAAACAACAAATGGTTTTAATCCAGGGATATCCCAATAGCACTGCCATAATGAAACCTGGGCAACAATTCACACTAAATGGGTCCCAAGGAGCATAATATCTGAAGTCAGAACAAAGGATGGGAAGAATATTTAAAATTTTCCAAATGAATGAAAAATATCAAGTATCTCAAGTACTGAGAAGCCCTGATGGGAAGAATGTAGATTGATGAGAATCTTTTGCAAATTCAGATTTATTCTGTGAAAAAATCTCACATAGTTGTTTTGTGCAGAAAACAATATTTCTGCACAGAAATATAACTTTCTGGGAAGAAAATAATGCTTTTTTCTGTGCATTCCACTCTGCACAGAATAGCAACTTGGTTCTGGGCAGCAACCTAGTTGTGAGCAGAAAATGCTGTTTTCTGCATAAAAAAACTACCTTCATGTTTTGTGCAGTTTATCGACACTTTTGTACAGTGTGAAGAAAGTTGCTGAAATTACTTGTTGAAATTACTTTCCTCCTGCAAGAGGAAAATTACAAAGAACTGCAACCATATGCAGACAAGAAATTTCAAAGGAATTTAAATAGATTTGCTTAGTTGCATTGTTTATCCTGGTTTTTATTTTCCTATTATCAACGATCAGAGAAATCTTTTTAAGAGTTCTTGTACAGAGGGAATTAGAAGACATAAATAAACCATGAGGTGTGGGACAAAAGAATTACACAAGACACTAAATTATTTTCTCTTACTACTAAAAAGTAACAAGGATATAAGACATACTGAGATGCTTCATGAAGAAAATGGCCAAAGCTGCAAATTGAATGTGTGTTTGTGTCTTCCAGTCCCTTTTAGTGAAAAAAAAAGATTTTCACATAGATCCTTATATTTTGCACATAAAATATGATTTTTATTAGAAAACAGGGTATTTGGCACACTTTCTGCCCATAACATTTTTATTTTGTATGCCAAATCAAGGGGTGGTAGTGGAAAAAAGTTTTTTCCATTAACAATTTTTTTCCCTAGAAAAGTTCCATGTGTAGAAAAAAGGGTCTTTTAAAAAGTCTTAGGGGCTGTACAGATGGCCCCTAAGGAGTGGCTCCATGATACCCCTGGGAGCGCTGGATTGGGGGCACGGCAACTGCATGCCATGGCCCTGATCCAGTACTTTGCTGCTCCAAAAAGAGCTACTCTTTTTTGGAATGGCAAAAAGCTGCCTTTGCTGCCGTGGCGACACCTCTTCTGTGCTCCTTTGGCACAGTGTGTTTAAACACTGCACAAGGGTGGCCGGTGTCAGGATGACGTGAGGGTGGAGTCAGGGTGGCCGGCGTGCAGTCGCCATGCCCTGACTCCACTCCCAGGCCGGCCCTTTTGGCCAGTCTGTACAGGCCCCTAATCTCTTTCACTGTTGAGAACTGTTTTGCAGTTTTTCACTTTTGTATGTAAGAATGGAATGAAGATTTGCCTCTTGCATGTGAGAATGGAATAAATGAAGACATAAGGCTGCCCAAAATAAAGATTGGCAGTTTAAATAAGAGGGCAGAGTATTTCCCTTTATTGGATGGTAGCAAGCTAGCCATGGGAGTCCAGGTCATGTGGTACCTATCAACCAGGTCTTCTAACACTTTGGCATCTTTTTCCTAGGGCAGCTGCCTTCCTTTGCCCACTAGTGGGTATGGCTCTACTTACCAGCTCATGGCTTTGTTAAATAAAGCATCTGCCTTAGCTCTGAAATGGAACAAGGCCAGAAATGAATGTTACTTGAAACAAGAGAAAACAGTTATTTCACCTTGAAGAAAAATAGTGAGCAGGGTCAGAACTATGTATTGCTTTCTATTGCAGAAGTCTAGAGGACTGTAACTCAGTTGCAGTGCTAGGCTCAGTCCCCGGTATCTTGAGTAAAATGAAAGCTGGTCAAAGGCAAACCATAGAAAGCTGCTGGTGTTCAGAGTTGGCAACCTTGGCCTAGATCAATCATGAGTAAATTGTTGGCCTCCAGATTTTGTTGAATGACAACTTCCATCATCTTTCATCACTGGCCATATTGACTAGGTCTGGTATAAACTGCAACTTGATGATATTTGCAGGTCCACAAATGGTCCAGCATGAACCAGCTGGAGACACATCATAACTGTACAACACGTTCCAATGTTTGTTCCTTTAAACTGATTTTATCTATGGCATCTTTTGCACCTGAAGCATGCAGTAAAAGTATACAACCTCTTTGGATGCTAAACTGGCTAATAAGTACTGCTGATGATTTATAGGATAGCCTGGGGTGAGATAATGAGTTTCCTTCACATCTATGAAATGCTCAGACTGTTTCTTGAAAGCTGCCAATAATGAATCACCATCACACTATTAGAGGCAGCCAGATGAGAGAGAAGTGCTTGGCAAAGCAGTGAATTCAAACATCGTGGCAAAAACTGTGTGCTTTAACTGGAATTCTAAACAAAACAATCAAATGTGATCTAAACAAAACAAACCCCTATATAAAGATCAACAAGGTGCACTAATCTCAGCAGCAGGATGGGAGAAAGGTATTTTCTACCACTTGTTTCATCATATTTGATTCCCTGCTTCCACCCATGCCAAAACTGCTTAAAAGGGTTAGGGAACCCTTCAGAAGAGTGGTGTGTGTGATTTGGGGACTGCAAGGGAAGGTAATGGACAAAAATCACCTATCCTTTCTCAGAGTTTGGAAAGCTGGCTTAGATCCTTCATCAGATATGTAGCCATGATGTCATGGCTGTGATCTGTCTCCCAATCTGACCCCCCCCCCCAACCCACCTTAATGGACAAGGAACAGAGTTCTGTGAGTGAAGTGTCAGTGGTGGTGTAACATTCAACACTTGCAGGGCCCTGTCACAACACTTGCAGGGCCCTGCTGCTCACTGTAGGGAGGTAGCTGAATGTGTCATCCTTCAGCACCCTGCTTGCCAGCATTGCAGAACTCTGTTTCCCCAGTGCACCTGCCTAGATTTTAAGGTGGGTTTCAGGGGCATTTGCAATTGTGGCAATGGCTCCATGAATGTAAATGTAAATACAAAACAGTTATGAGGTGGGAACTTATGACATTGTAATTGTCTAACAGGATGCCAGACACTGTGTTTAACTTTTCCAGAATCTGCCCTCTCTCCTAGTAGGGGAAGCTTCTGCCAGTATTGTGATACTGAGGTTAGTTTGTTGTATCATTGTAATTCAACCTAGATATCGAAGAAATGAAAATAAAGATTTCCCATACCTTGGATCAAACATTGATCAGAATGGAGACTGCAGTCAAGAAATCAGAAGATTAGGAAGGGCAACTATAAAAGAACTAGACAAAATCTTAAAGTATAAAGATATACAGATGAACACTAACGTTAGAATCATTCAAGCCATTGTATTCCCTATTACATTGTAAGAGCTGGACAGTAAAGAATGTAGATAGGAAGAAAATTAATTAATTTGAGATGTGGCACTGGAGAAAAGTGCTGAGGATACCATGGACAGCTAAGAAGACAAACAAATGGGTCCTAGGACAGATGAAGCCAGAACTCTCCATGGAAGCCAAGATGACTAAGGGGTTGTACAGACAGACCCCAAAGGGTAGCTCCATGCCACCCCAGCAGTGCTGGATCAGGGCCATGGCAACCACATGTCATGGCCCCAATCCAGCTTTTTGCCTCTTCAAAATGAGCTGGCAAATGCCTCTCCTTTTTGGAGTGGCAAAAAGCCAGCCTTAATGCTGCTGCTGTGGCTCTTCTGCATGTCTACACACTGTGCCAACAGAGTGTCCTGCAGTGGGGCATGTGGCATGACGGCAGTGTCAGGGCAGCCAGCATGCAGTCACTCCACCCCAACTCTTGTGGCCGGTCTATACAGGATGTAAATTGAGGTTGACATACTTCAGTGAGAAGGCAGGACTCATTAGAAAAGACAATGATGCTGGGGAAGGTTGAGGGAAGTAGAAAGAGAGGAAGACCACATGCCAAATGGATAGACGAAGGGCCTTTGCAGACTGCCAGAAATAGTGCAAATTGAGTCCACTTTAACTGCCTTGACTCAGTGCTAGGGAATCATGGGAACTGTAGTTTATTGTGGCACTAGAGCTCTCTGACAGAGAAGGCTCAATGTCTCAGAAAAAAAAATACAATTCCCATGATTCCCTACCACTGAGCCAGGGCAGTTAAAGGGGCTCAATTTGCACTATTTCTAGGAGTCTGCAAAGGCCCTCAGTCAGGGAGACCGCAGGCCTGAGCCTTCAGGACCTGAGCAAAGAGGTAAAGCAGGGATAGCCAACCTTTCCCCTTTAAGGGCCGAGGGACTTCAGCTCCCAGAAGCCTCAGCCATGTTGGCCCATAGTCCCGTGTTGGCCAATAGCTCCTGGGATTCTGGGAGCTGAAGTCCCTCGGCCCTTAAAGGGGAAAGGTTGCTTACCCCTGAGGTAAAGGATAGAGGGGCTTGGAGACATCTCATTCACCGGATCACCATGAGTCAAGATTGACTCAAAGCAGCTAACAACAACAACAATGTAAACATTTGCAATTTATGAGTTTAATAAGTTTTTGCATTAATGTTAAATAAGTATCCACAAGTACCAGACTTTCCTGATTAATCTTTTTTGTCACTCAGTTTAGAGATCTTCTGTGTGTAAGGGTATATTGCCCTGTATTTCCCTTTTAGCTTCTGCCAGCCTGACCCTTGTTGCGTTACATTTTTTTTTCCAAAAAGAGAGAAAATCTGGGTGATATCTCTTATCAAGGACAAGTTCTTTCTTAAAAAAATGTCTTCCTTTTATATTGCCTCTCTTTTAAAGAGGCCACTGAAATTTCTTTTAAAGCAAAATTTTAAAGCAAATGGGATGACTGTTGAATGAAACCTACAATGGACTGATAAGGGCTGTAACATTTCTTTGGCCATGGGTGTTGTGGGTGTAATGAATTCTTTCCCATGCTCTGAGATTGAAAACAATTCCTACTTGAGGCAAAGTATAGTGAATTTTGAATTTCTTCCTCAAACAAAACATGTCAGATATTTTGAAGGAAGTGCAAATAAGCATCTTTAACGCTCAAACAAAACAAGCATTTTTTTGGGGGGGGGGGAATGGTGATATATTTGCTACATTTGTATTTGTTACATTTGTATTGCTCTGATGCATTTGTTACATTTGTATTCCTCTGATGTATTTGCTACATTGGCTGGTCATTCAGGGAGGAGATGCAATTAGATTTCAAATATAACATATTATTTATGCATCTCCCAGGAAAGGAACCTTTCTATTTTGTTTAAAAGAAGCAGTGGGTGCTTTGTTTTACATTATATTTGTATTCTTCTGATGTATTTGTTACATTAGTATTTGTTAAATTTGCATTCCTCTGATATATATGTTACATTTGCATTCCTCCCTTCCACCAAGGAGGATTTTAATTTTAAAAATGTGTGAGAACATTGGGGCAGGGGTTAGGAGACATTTGCCCAAAACTGCATAGCCAGAGCTAGGAAAAAGTTACTTATTTAGACTAAAACCTACAGAATCCCTCAGCCACCATAGCTAATGATTGTGCTGGCTAAGAGAATCAGAGAGTTCTACTCTGAAAAAAGTAACTTCCCTGACCTCTACTCATAAATGAACAAATATTCAGTTCTGAGAATGGACAAAATGGAATCTACAACAAAACTGGACAATGAGAAGCATTCCTCTTTAGATGCTAGTCAGCCATCCATGCTCTCTTTCTAGATGCTTCAGTCTGCTCTTCCTCTCCCAGTCCTTCCTGGGCTTTCAAACTACTTGAAAAGAGATTTTACCTCAACATTAGGAAGAACTTCCTGACAGTTAAGAGCTATTTGACAGTGGAATGTACTGCCTCAGAGTGTGTTGGAGTCTCCTTCTTTGGAGACTTTTTAAACAGAGGCTGGATGGACGTCTGCTGGGGATGCTTTGATTTTGTAAGTTCCTGCATGGCAGAGGGTTAGACTGGATGGCCCTTGTGGTCTCTTCCAATTCTATGATTTTATGATTCCATTCCCTCCCAACAGTTGGCCAGCCTTCCATTATGACTGAGAATGACCAGTCTTCTCTGGCCATTTCCCCCTCCCACCCAATAGAATGGAGAATTAATGTCCATTGCATCCAACTGCTATAACTTTTTTGCATTTAGTAGCTCAACAGTTGTTTTTGTATGTGTAGGAGGACAAATTGTGGCAATCCTGTACATCAGAGTACTGAGTGTTAATCAGATTTCTAATTAGGTAAAGATCTTTAGCTGTGTGAAGCCATGCTTAATATCCACTAGAGCATCTAATTTACAGCATCAGAATATCTGGTGTCATTTCTTGTGGCGCTCAGTATTGATTTCAGAATCCTGGCCAATGAAGCAATTAATTGGATTCACAAGTAGATCTTCAGAAGAGGTGTAAAAAATGTAGCCTACTGTGAGGATAAAGCATATATCACACATATTCTCTACAAATTAGTCCATTATAATTAGTCTTTTACAAGTGGGTTTCACTCTCCATAAGGCACAGATACAGGGTTTGACACTAAGGATTCAGATGAACTCCTGAGATGAACTCCTTCATGGGCAGCAATAATGGTAAAAAGAGCTCCCTATCTTGCAATAGCATTTATTTATTTTATTTATTTAATTCCTATCCCACCTATCTCCCACTGTGAGACTCAAGGCAGCTCACAAGGTAAATTAAAATCCAATGGAGTTAAAACTATGGATAACACAAAAGTTAAGAATCAATTGACTAAACAATCAATCAACCAAATGAAACAAGGGGTGGGGATGCCACTGTTCCTTAGTCATTTAAATGTTCCTTTCTATGATCTGAGCAGTTCAGCCAGTGGTAATCAGAGACCCTCCTCCCTGTTCTGCCCCTCCGTGATATTAGGGCACTTATGCCAAACCACACTAGAGGTTCCACAAGGCTGACTTAATGTATTTTACTGCCTAAGGTGGAGTAGAAAAAGGTGCACCACACATTCAAATAAAGCTGCACAGTATCCCAAACCTGCCATGTTATTTTGGAACCTGTGGCAGAAAATCACAGAAGCCACCGTCTCCATACATGGCAGCTAAATATATTGAGTAACTAACTCTATGCTGCCTTATCATAACATCTCATTCTGCTTAATGTTAGGGCTGGCCCTGTATTAGTGCTGCAAAATCTTTGAGCATACTATAATATGGTCTTTCCTTCCTTAGATCAAATGAAGTCATGAAAAGTCATCATAATTCGTGCCTGCCTCTTCCCACGGATTGAGGCAGAGAACAACAGTTCAACAGTGAACAGCATTAGTTAAAACATGCAACAGTTTAAAGGGACAAATAACACACACACATTTTGAAACAGTTCACATTTAAAATTCAACATCTACATTCACAATTTTAAAAAAAACAGCTGGATAAGTCTGCCAGAAAAGACTGATTTTCTATGTTGTTTTAAATTCAGACAGCATATCCAGCTGTTGAATCTCTTCCAGCAGTCCATTCCACAGTCTAGGGGCAGCTGAAGAAAAAGTCTTTTGGCTGACAGTTGCCAGCCTAATCCTGGCTGACTGGAGTAAATATCCACTGAAGGACCTGAATGTATGGGGCAGATTATATGGGAGGAGGTGATCCTGTAAGTAACCTGGACCCAAACCATGTGGGGCTTTAAAGGTAATAACCAACACTTTGTACCTTGCCTGGAAACTAATTGCCAGCCAGTGGAGTGATTTTCATATTAGTGTAATATGATCACTCCTGGATGTCCTAATAATCAATCAAATCTGGCTGCTGTGTTTTGAACTAACTGAAGTTTCCAAACTTAGTACAAAGGTAATCTAATGTACAGTGCATTACAAAAGTTGAGCCTTGAGGGTACCAGAGCACGAATGATCAAATTTAAGTCCTCCAGTTCTAGGTAGGGGAGCAGCTGTCATAACAGCCAAAGCTGATAGTAAGCACTCCTGGCTGTCACATATATCTGAGCTGTCATTTGGAGCAATGGATCCAGACACACCCCCTGGCTTCAGACACAATCTTTCAGAGGGAGTGTTACCTGATCCAGGATTAGTTAACACACCTTCAACCCAGGTTAGGAAACTTGACAGTAAGCATTTCTGTCTTGTCCAGATTCAGATTCAGCTCATATCTGAAATTTGGCTTCTCTGGCTGTTTAGAGATAGTTTTACCTGATAAATACAAATAAATAAATAACCCACAACATTTCAGAATGTGGAGTTGATTTCACTCTGTATAGGAATGATAAAGTGCAAGGGGCATGACCAAGAGACAAAAAATGTGCTGGCAATCAATCATGTAACACAGTGAACAGAAATCTCTTTCCATTTCACAAAGTTACAAGTACAAATGCAGCAAGGAAATGTTTTTCTGACAAAAGTGAAATTGAACTAACAGCAAACCAAAGTTTGGAAAACTGTGAAAACTGTGAGAATTTATATTGAGCTGGGACAGTTACAGTCCAACTTGTAATTTGGGAGGGATCTGAAGGCACATGACAACAATAACATGCTTATGGTGACCCAATGAATGAGAGACCTCTAAGACAGTGGTCCCCAACCCCTGGTCCGCGGCTTGGTACCAGTCTGCAGAACAAATGGTACCGGGCTGCCCTGCTACTGCGTCTTCTGTGCAGCGGCGGCGGGTCCTGTGACTTTTGCGAGTCCTGCGAGTCCCAATAATAAGCGCAATGATGGGACTCCTGCATCTGCCAACGTGCCCTGGCCCAGCTGATCAGTGTGGGGGGTGGGGCTTCTGTGCGCGGCTTTAGTGAATGATGAGTGACGTCCCTGATGCTGTTCAGAGGAGCCAGCAGGAGATGGTGGGCAGGGGATGGTGAGCAGGAGACAATGGGCAGGGGAGTGTTGGCCCGCAGCAGCACCCACTGGTCACTGATTTAAAGTGGTCGTTGCTGGGCTGCTGTGCCGCAACCCCCCCAGTGGGCTGTGGAAAAATTATCAAACGTTGACTGGTCCACGGCAATAAAAAGGTTGGGGACCACTGCTCTAAGACACCTTATCATCAATAGCTCTGTTCAAGTCCTGCACACTCAGAGTTGTGTCTTCCTTGCTTGGTCTATCCTCTCGATTAGACTTCTGCAGTGCGCTCTACATGGGTCTACCCTTGGGCCAAGTTCAGAAACTTCAGCTTGTACAAAATATGGCAGCCAGATTGATTACGGGTACTTCCTGTACTGACCATATAACACTGGTCCTGAAGTCCTTTCACTGGCTGCCAATTAGTTTCTGGGCAAGGTACAAGATGTTGGTTATTACCTTTAAAGCCCTACATGGCTTGGGACCAGAATACATAAAGGAGCGCCTTCTTCTGTATTGTCCTTCCTGCACACTAAGTTCCTCAGGGAAGAATCTTCTACAGCCAAAAAAATCTAGGCTAACATCGGTCACCCAGAGGGCCTTTTCTACTGCTGCTCTAAAGCTGTGGAATGACCTGCCAGAGGAGATCCGTCACATCTCCACTCTTACAGCCTTCAAAAAGGCTCTTAAGACGGATCTCTTCCGGCAGGCCTTCCCAGGTTAGTTCCTCTCCCTGCACAAGGTGATCTACATCGCTCTGGCTACCAATTATCTCCCTTTTTAAACTTTTGTATTTTTTGTTTTTAAATAATGTTTGTTTAATTGTAATTTTAGCACTGGGTGGGTGGTGGGTGGGAAGGGATTAATTTTTTAATTCTATTGTACTTTATGTATTTTTATTGTTGTAACCCACCCAGATTCTTTGTGATTGGGCGGGCTACAAATAAATAATTTATTATTATTATTATTATTATTATTATTATTATTATTATTATTATTATTATTATTAATCCACCTGCAATGTAGTTCCCCTCTATTCCTATTTGCCTCCCTCTTTACTAAGTGATACCATCTTTTATAATGAGCCATATCGTCTCATGATATGGCCAAAGTCTGATAGCCTCAGTTTACACATTTTGGCTTCTAGGAAGAGTACAGGTTTGATACATTCTAGGATCTATTTATGGGTCATTTTGGCAGTCCTTTGTACATGTAGAACTCTCCTGCAGCACAATATTTCAAATGAGTTGGGATTACTTCCTGCCAGCTTTCTTCACTGTCCAGCTTTTACAACCATACATAAGAAATAATATAGCATGGACAATCTTGACTATGATATTCAGTGATGAATCTTCACATCTGGGGATCTTACCTAGTTCCTTCATAGCTGTCCTACCAAGTCACAGTCTTCTTCTTCTTTCTTGACTATAGTCTCCATTTAATTTATGACTGAGGCACAGCATAGAAAATAAATGACTATTTCAGTGTCTTCATCATCCACTATATATATGATATAAAGTCTGTGGGACAGTAAATAAACAATGGGGAAAAGAATGATTTACTGGGACAGTCATCTCTGTGTTATTGTTACTCTTGTCTATATGACAAGTAGCTGAAATTTGGAAAAATTGTTTGCAACACTTGCACAATGTCTTCATTGATGGTCTAGCTGTATGTGAATTCAGCAACAAAACAGGACTCTAAAATGTCCCATCATGTACCTAAAAAGTCCCAAGAAGATTAAATTTATTGGGGGGGGATTGAGGCTGACCTCTTCGTATGTTTTATTAAATCTTTTGTGGAATTTATTATACCAGTCCAAAAGGACTCTTCAGCTGTACCTGCACTGTAAAAATAATGTAGTTCAACAGCACTTAACTGTCTTGTCTCAATGCTATGGAATTCTGGAATCTGTAGTTTGTTAGAAGGCTAAATATCTCACAAAACTACAAATTCCAGATAGCATTAAGCCATGGTAAAGCCAGACCCAAAATGGGAAACAAAACCAGAGCAAAGCCCAGCTCAGAATAGGAGACAGAAATCAGAGTAATGCATTGAATTGCTGATTAGATGCAAACCTATATCAGTTTAATCAATTGACTACTAATCAATACACCAACTTAAAATCTTTGAATATATTTTTGTTTTTTAAATCAGATATTTGATTTTTTTTCTTATGCCTCTGCATTATTGTTTCCTTGGCCCTTCTGAGAAAGGAGTTGTAAGATCACAGGGCTGCTACAAACCAAAATGATAGAAATCGTTTCTGTCTAATGCCATCGACAGAGACACAGGAACATCCTCATGCTGAACTGCTCCTCTGAAAAATTACAACTTGTGTTCTGGTTTTGCAGGGGAAAAAAAAAACCACTTCCCCAGCTTCTTCCAGGAATCAGAGCAGTCAAGTAGAAAATATTTCTGCTTTGATGTTCCACTGCTTTGTGCTGGAGTTAGAAGCGATGATTATGATTATGAAGAAAAATGCAACAGGTGCCTAGAGGATGCCTGCTGGAGTTTCTTTTTAGTGGTGCCCCTTAAAAAGTTGTACTTTTTGCACCATTTCTCTCTTACATTATTAAGCCAGAACCCCACTTTCCTGCAGCACTGTGGTCAGCAGCTGAAAAGTTCTTTGTCAAATGGGCCTCCAAATGTCTTCAAGTAGGTTGTATATTTAAAAAAATAGTAAGCACACAATAAAATGTCATGATGTTAAAATTTCCAGATAATTATTATGCTGGAATCAGAGGCCTTGTTCCCACTATGATTTAAAGCAAATTGCTGATTGGATTATATGACTGTTGTTCCCACTTGAAACCAGTTCCAATCCTATTGAGCTTGGTTGCAATCTCAATGAAGCGAGGCAAACGCAAAAATAAAATAAAATAAAATAAAATACTGTTTCCTTACACTAGTTTTTTTTATGGTTCTTTTGAAAAGAATTGATTCTGAAGCATATGCAACAAGTGGGAATGACAGATCTGAATTGCATCATTTTGGAGGAGAGGGACTAATGGCAGGGGGTTTACAGTTTTTGGGAAATCAGCCATTCCCACCCCCTCTTGCTGCCTTTGTGCTTGTTGTGTGACCTATGGGCACAATATATCTATATCCATATCATCTATATCTATATCTATATCTATATCTATATCTATATCTATATCTATCTATATCTATATCTATATCTATATCTATATCTAGTTCCCAAGCCAAGCTGGTCAAAGGGGAAATGGTTGGCGAGGGGCAGAGGAAGGCTCAGTTGCTAAAGTCACCCTGCTTGGTGCCTGGAATGGCTCTGTCCTCACTGTGTTCCTGCTTGCATCACCAATGATGCACAGATGATTGACATGCATTTTGAAGGGGCGCAAACTAGTGGGAACAACAATTGTGCCAAAAAAGAAGCGATTACAAGGGAATAAGGAAAATATCTGCTTTCATAGTGGGAATGATGGACCTTTTGGAATCGATTTACCAACACGGAGTGAAGGTGAATCGCAAACTGGTTTAAATGTAAATGGGAACGAGTCCTTAGAGATTTTGCTAGCCACTTCCTCTGCTGCTCACAGTTCAGAAAATACACAGCAATTTACACAAGCATAAATCTGCTAGCAATTTACACAATTTACTAGCAATTTACACAAGCATAAGTCATCCTTGCTAGCAGTTTACACAAGCATAAGTCATCCTTCTCCATGTCTTTTTTTGTCATTGCAGAGATAAGTATTCTCTTCCAGCCTTTGCAATGACCAAAGCCCCCTGCACCACAACTCATGGTTTCACTGCAATAGCCCCTCAAATAGCTATTCAATGGAGACTGCAAGGATCAGAGAAGCATCTAGCTCTGTCCCATAATGGAAGCTGTCATCAGTTTACATCTGGTTATGGGTAATAGCCACAGAATGGCCATTCAAGGCATGGAGTGGCCTTTCACAGCAAAAACCATTAAGTCCTGGGATTGGCAAGTGAAGAGGCATAGCAGAGTTCTATCTGCAGAACTCTTACACTACACTGGACAATGTAGAAATTTAGTCAGTATGATGACATAATGAAACACATTATCTCTCCCTCCATGCCAAGCAAATGTAGTACTGTGCTGAGTGTTGGACTTTGGGAAAGCAGGGTTCCAATCTCTGTTGGGAAATCACACTTTCTCAGCCTAAGAAGAAGGCAGTGGCAAACTCACTCTAAATCTCAACAAGGAAGCCCTATGCTGTGTTGGCATAAGTCAGATAAAATCAATCAATCAATCAACTTGAAGCCACAGAACTACAAGAATCTGCCCCATCCCCAATTTTATAGACAAAAACTGACGACACAACAGGAGTTCTTCCCAAATTCTCCTGCTCTAATTTCTTCTATGAAATCTGTCCCAATGCACAGACATTGCATGTCTGTGTGTCTGTAAATGTGTCTGTCTCTCCATGTTGGAAATACAAAACAAATTCATTTTCCCAACCCAACCAGCTTTTGATTTTGCTTGTGAATTTGAAGTAGGTCAGAATTCCTACTGTAGTTCAGGACAGCATTCAGAAATCTCACTTCATTACCACTCCTGTCTAGGTTATCTTGCCTCATTCTATCTGTGATACTTCATTTTTACTCTTCTACATATTCTTGACAATAATGAGGAACAATTTCACACAATCCACTTTTACCCAATCTCCTTTTCTTCCCCTGAAATTTTTTTTTAACTAAAAGGGTACTTCCATGCTGAAGAAACCAACATTATTCTAGTTAAGTATGATGGGGAAGTCACACAAGAAACACTGGCAATTAGTACTGAAGTCCTAATGCTTAATGGTAGAGTATATGCTCTGAATAAATATCAGGACCAATCCCTCTCAATCCAGTTAATATAATATAATATATGGCCCCGATCCAGCACTTTGCCATGGCAGCTTTTCTGTGCTCCTTTGGCACAGCATGTCTGTACACTGCACCAAGGGAGCGCCCTGATGCCGCCCGCCATGCAGTGGGGTGCACAGCATGACGGCAGCATCAGGGTGGAGTTGGGGCAGCCAGCATGCAGTCACCATGCCCCGACTCCATCCCCAGGCCAGCCCTTTTGGCCAGTCTGTACAAGGCACTAGTGAGTTTTCATGGCCAAGAGGGGAATCAAACTCTGATCTTCAGAGTCATGGTCCAATGCTCAAATCAATACATCATGCTGGTTCTCCAAAAGTATTATACTGGCTCTACAAAAGTACTATACTAAAGCTAAACCAACATATCCCTAAGGCTGGAATTTTCTCCCACCACTGGAGAAATGGAGTGCAACACATCCTTTATCCCCTTTTTCAGACACAGGGTTCAATGTTGTAGGTAGCTCAATTAAATTTCAGACTAAAACTTGGGGTGGAATCCCAATCTATTTGACATGGAAATCACCATCCGCCTTCCACTGACATCCTTCCATTTTTACTCCAACTTAGGGCCTCTACAGACTGCCAGAAATAATGCAGCTTGAGTCCACTTTAACTGTCCTGGCTCAGTGCTAGGGAATCATAGGAACTGTATTTTTTTCAGGGACATTGAGCCTTCTCTGTCAGAGAACTCTGATGCCACAATAAACTGCAGTTCCCATGATTCCTTAGCACTGAGCTAGGGCAGTTAACAGTGGCCTCAAGCTGCATTACTTCCAGCAGTCTGTAAAGGCCCTTAGTTTTAAGTTCAGCCACTTCTTCTGAGTGGCTAATTACCTTTGGTCCTCCTTCCATTTTCAATTACAGACAATCATTCCAGCAACCTGAATTGTTTCTATCCAGCTAGTCCACAACAAGAACTGTAACCTGAACTTCCCTTTGAACCTGCTCCCTCTGTGTGACCTCTGTAGTCTGTCTCACCAGCTTTCTCACCTTCTTCAGCTTAAAAGTGCTGAAATATATCTACCAAGTCTTCTCAGTGACAAGAGTTAGGTCAATTACCATTTAACCTGCCTGGAGATCAAAATTAATTTACTGAACCTGGCTTTCAGTGTTCTCTAAAAAACAGACATGCTTTCCTGCAGAGAAAGGTAAGGGAAATGTCAGCTGGGAGAATACTACCACCCCCTCACAATACTCCTTCTTGTGTGTGTGGGTGTGTTGTTTTAGTGTAGGTTACACAGAAAAGGGATACTCAAGTTCTGCCTAGAAATTGCCTTGCAATGCAATTCAAGTTAGTGGAAGTTCATGCTACCAACCTCTCTCTTTCACAGGATCTGTTTTGCATACTGATTTTCTAGTCTAAAGGCCTAAGCAGACTGCCAGAAATAGTGCACATTAAATTGAGGCACTGCCCTGGCTCAGTGCTAGGGAATCATGAGAATTGTATTTTTTTCTGAGACATTGAGCCTTCTCTGTCAGAGAGCTCTGGTGCCACAATAAATTACAGTTCCCATGATTCCCTGGCACTGAGCCAGGGCAGTGCCTCAATTTAATGTGCACTATTTCTGGCAGTCTGCTTAGGCCCTAACATGGGTATGTCTTTGAATTATCTCAGCAGAATGGGAGAAAAAAGTCCTTGCAACTGAAGGGCCTCCTGTCTCGAGGATAAGAGCCCTACCTATTCTGGAGCTCATTTCTATGTGTGACTCAAGGGGACAGGACTCACATGCTCTCCCCCTGCTCTCCCCCCTTCTTATCCCCCTGAAGAAGCTCTAACCCCATTCAGATGAACACTGTTACAGAAATGTTAATGACCAGAAGCTATGCCTTATCAGTGTTTCCAAGCATGCTGTAATTATGCTGATTGAGCTCCTTTTCAGACTTTCCCATGCAAACCGTGGGGGCACAGGTAGAGGTGTTGGGACTGGACCATGCATCCCTGGCTCCATCTATTCATATACAAAAAGAACATCAAAATAGGACTGATGTCTGACACTGTGGTTCTCAAACTTTGGTCCTCCAGCTAGTTGAGACTTCAAATCCCACACTTCTCGACCATTGGCCATGCTGGCTGGGACTTCAAGGAGTTGAGGTTCAAAAATTCTGGAGGGCTAGAAATTGAAAGGGACTGGTCCATCATATGCACATTTCAGCCAGCAACCAAATACCTTTTTATTAATGCAGGCCTTTGGCAATTGATCTGGTCTACCATGGAGGGCCTTTGGGAGGTTTGAGAGGCTGGCTGCTGGAGCCCCATGCTGGGCCCTGATCACAAAATGGCCATGGGGGCACACTGGCATCAGGAGTGTAAGTAAGGGCACATAGGCACCAGGCAACAAAGGTGTAAGAGTGGGGAGTGAACATAGGGCCTGAACAGACTGCCGGGAACTGTAGTTTTTTCTACAGGGCAGTTAAAGTGGTCTCAAGCTGGATTATTTCTGGCAATCTGTTCAGACCCATAGATGTTCCTGGTAGATACTGTCAGGCTTCTCCCCTTTAAAGTTATGTGGCAAACAAGCACAACATGATGATCACTGCACTAGAAATAACAGATGGCTGAGAATTTTTCATTTTTTCATAAGGACTTAACAGTATTTACATAGTCTCTTTCAAATTGAGCAATGACATTATTGTACATTATTGTATTACATTGTGAGTATGAAAATCTTTTTGCCTTATCTTCATTGTGTTTCTCAAATGCAGAAACACGCTGGGATTGTCATTCTGTCTCAGGGCCTCGGCAGACGACTCAATTGAGCCGTCTCCGAGGCCCGGAAGAGGAGGGGCCACCGCACGCGCGGCGGCCCTTCTTCTTCCTGAGGTCGCCCTGAACGCTTCCGGGTCACCGCACGCCGGACGCGTTCAGGGCGACCTCCCTCCACAGCGTCCGGATGCGCTGTGGAGGATAAGTCACAAAAAGGGCGCCCGCCGCTTTTAGGGCGCTCTTTTTGCGACTTATGAAAGGAGTGCCTTTTTGGCGCTCCTTTCAGGGTCGCTCTAGGAGCGCCGCGGTGGGGCTGCCATAGCCCCGCGGCGCTCCGGACCAGGGCGTCCCAAACGCCCTGGTCTGCAGAGGGGGTCAGTCTCATACTGAGTTGCAAGACTTTTTTTCTTCTTTTCAGCATGGAAATTCATGTACAGTATATGATTTTGGAAGCATTGCTCTCATATACACATATCAATTACAGCACTGCATGCACGTTTGTTATTTTTTTAAAATTGTTTTTCTCACAAGCAGTTTTCAAAGACACACGTGATTCTGCATACATGGTTTCCTTATCAAAACTAGGGTTCCCAGATTCCTATCACAGCTAGAGTGAGATGATTGATTTGTGTGTTTTGTTTAAATGAATACTTCTGAATGGTTGAATGATCTCTGCAATTGTTATTGATGGTCAATGTATCATTGATGCTCAGTGTATCCCTTGTAACATGAGCTTTGTTTCATCACAAGGGATCCTTCTTAGGTCTCAATTCTTGGCCTGGAATAGCCTTAAATTGACAACTCTAATCACCAGCATAGCATATTGGTTTGAGTGTAGAATTAGGACTCTGGAGATCAGGGTTCGATTCCCCCCTTGGCCATGGAAATCCACTGGGGGCCTTGAGTGAGTCACACATACTCAACCTCAGAAAACCTTATTGTAGGGTCACCTTAGAGCAGGGGTAGGCAACCTTTCCCCTTTAAGGGCCAAGGGACTTCAGCTCCCAGAATCCCAGGAGCTATTGGCCAACATGGGACTATTGGCCAACATGGCTGAGGCTTCTGGGAGCTGAAGTCCCTCGGCCCTTAAAGGGGAAAGGTTGCCTACCCCTGCCTTAGAGTCATCATAAGTTGGAAATGACTTGAAGACACGCAACAGCAACAATTGTAACACATTGCAAGCCTCAGAAATGTACAGATTGCCATGGAAAGACATATTGCATCTTGTTACCAGTCTCAGATGATGAAAAATGGATATTTTCATAGAGAAATGAGAATCCAACAAACTCCTTTTCACTTCTACATTTTAAGCCAAAAATGTACCATGTACCATGGAGTTTCCAGTTTCCAATATGATTTGAGGCCTTTACCTCTCTTGTCCACTGAGCTCCTTGTGACAAGAGAGGTAAAGACCTCTGCTTTAGATCATACACAGCCGCTACCAACCAGAGTTGACATAGAGGTCAGATAAGCCAACTCAGGGGAATCAATCTTGCCAAGAAAACCCCTTAGGGTTGCCATAAGCTGGAAATGACTTGAAGACATACAACAGCAACAAGCCAACAGCTCAACCCAGTATATGGCAGCTTCACCTGTAATCATATAGTTGATCATCTGCTACTCATGAAGGACATGTGACTATTCCACAGTTGCAATTAAGAATTTTGTCCTGTACACCAATGTGTTTACTGATCTTGGGCTAGCTACTTGAATTTTCTTGCACCCACCAGCCCATCCGCTAAAACAATCACAATCTCATATCTTCGTCAGAGGTGGTAAGAATATTTGAGTGCTGCTGATTAAAAGCACACTGCACAGCTACTGCAAACTACTTTGATTATTTATTATTTCAGACAATATTGTCTAGATTCTTAATAAGGAGGACTGGGAAATTCAGAGGTAGAACCTGAAATACAGGGCTTGAGTCAGAGAATAACACCTTTATTTTTTTCTTTATGGAATGTAATAAATATACTCCCGAGTGTTATAGGGCCTGAACAGACTGCCAGAAATAATCCAGCTTGAAACCACTTTAACTGTCCTGGGTTAGTGCTAGGGACTCATGGGAACTGTAATTTATTGTGTCACCAGAGCTCCCTGACAGAGAAGGCTCAATGTCTCAGAAGAACTACAGTTCCCATAATTCCCTAGCATTGAGCCAGGACAGTTAAAGTGGTCTCAAGCTGGATTATTTCTGGTAGTCTGTTCAGGCCCTAATACTTCACCTAAAAAGAACGCTTGCTTTATGGAGAACTAGTAAGATGCAAATGAAGGTAACACACAGAGTATTCCTTCAGGCATGAATTGGCACATAAATAGGACCTGAATCAATAGTTGGATTGCTACTGTCTAGCTGACTCTAGCACATCCTCTGTGCAATGTTATTGTAGCTTTGCAAGACTGGCCACATGAGTTACTACATGGATTTTGATCCAGGAGGTTTCCAAGACTGCTATTGCACATGTTGAATGATTTTCTGTGTCTCTTGATCATTCTCATACTGAATTATCTAGCAATAACCAGTCTCTGGTTACTTTTTTTAAAATGCCCTAATCTTTAAATCAGTGTTGGATCTCACAGTGCATTTGGTATACTTCTCATAGAAGAGTTTTAACTCAACCATACTCAACAGCATAGCATTTGGAATCCAGAATGGAGATGGGATACAATTCAGTGGACTCAACTGTTTTGGTAAAAGTAATATTTGCAAACATTATCTTGAAAGCAAACATGCCACATTTCAAATGTCTCCATAACTGTGAGGCTTGCAAGGCATTTCCAAGATATAGATTGTTCTTGGAAGAATGCTTATATTTCCAAATGTGGAGGACTGAAATGTACACAATTGAAAATAATGCTTGGAATTCTGTATTGCAGTTGTGGCTCAGTAACATAGAGTCATGTTTCTGTAATTACTCTGTATTTACTCACATTGCATAGTTACAATTGTGGCATTATTGCCACAATTGTAAATGCCCTCCCAAACCTACTTTATCAGGCAACAGTTGCACCAAGAGATGGATCACCTGGTGATCAGAGCACAGGAGGATCATATTTTCACTCCCATCCCACAACCAGGAATTACAACAGGGGTCCTGTTGTGTTGCACACTGGTTACAACTAGGGATGGAAACATCCTAGAGAAGCATCCTCCTCTGGTATCCCGATCATCAGCTGAACAGACTTCCATCTCTCAGTGTGGCTATCCCCTAGTAAAGTGTGTGGGGGCATTGTGGACAGGAAATGTGACTTGGGCTGCATCCAAACTGCAGAAATAATCTAGTTTGATACCACTTTAATTGCCATGGATCATTGCTATGAAATTTTGGGAAGTATGGTTGGTTGTGGCACCAGAGCAAAGCAAAGCAAAGTCTCCAGAGTGGTAGTCCAACCCTCAAACCACTATGCCACACTGGCTCTAAAATACGCATAAAGTTTACAATTTTTTTAAAAAAAAAAAAAAGTTAAAACAGTGCAATGGAAACCAATACAGCATCCTCATTACAGTTCTTAAAAGTCTAAAGTTCTAGAAGACAGTCTAATAAAAAAGTCTTCATCTGCTGTCAGAAGGACAGCAAGGAAGGGGCTGTTCTGGCTTCCCTAGGAAGGGAGTTCTAGAGTTTAGGGGCAGATACAGAGGAGGCCCTATCTCATGTTCCCACAAATTGTACCTGTGAACGTAGTGGGACTGAGAGAAAAATCTATTATCTATAAAATTAACTGCAGGCTATGTTTATAAGATGTATATGAAACATAAATGAATTTTGTGTTTAGATTCTATCACCATCTCCCATATATATATCACTATGTTTGTATATGCATATACAGGTGTTCAATTAAAAAAAAAAAACCTACACACACACACTGAAATCCAAAACACTTCTGGTCCCAAGTATTTCAGATTAATAATAATAATAATAATAATAATAATAATAATAATAATAATAATAATAAAATTTATTTATATACCACCCTTTGGTAATCCAATCAGGGCAGTTAACAACATTAAAAATAATACAAAAACAATATACTCCCCCACTTAAAAAGCCATTAAATCAATTACATATTAAAACAACAGACTGAAATTACAACAACAATTAAAATACAGCGACAATGTCACAACAGCAGTTAGAGACTCCAGCTACAATTCAAGGGGGAACTGGAGGCCTTCAAAGGAGGGGGTTTCCTGCGGCTGGGATATTCTATCCCGGAAAGGCCTGCCGGAAGAGATCCATCTTGACAGCCTTTTTAAAGCTGTCTAGTGATGTCAACTGATGGATCTCATCCAGCAGACCGTTCCACAGTCTAGAGGTGAGAACTGAAAAGGCCCTCTGGGAGGTAGCCGACAGCCTAGCTTTTTGAGGCTGTAGCAAGTTCCTCCCAGAGGACCAGAGTGCACGGGGAGGATTATATAGGAGAAGATGGTCCCTAAGATAGCTTGGACCCAAGCCATTTAGGGCTTTAAAGGTGATAACCAATATCTTGTACTGGGCCCGGAAACTAATAGGCAGCCAGTGGTGGGACCTTAATACCGGGGTAATATGGTCCCTCTTCAATGTTCCAGACACTACCCTGGCCACCATATTCTGCACTAATTGCAGTTTCCAAACCAAGCACGAGGGTAGCCGCATGTAGAGTGCATTGCAGAAATCTAAGGAAGACTCAACATGTACCATATAAACCAAACAGGGATAAAATTGTAAAAACTAAAGGTACTAAAAATCCTTTCCTATGTGCAAAATTAAATTGAGTAATTTCACAGCATCTTTATTCACCCAGTTGATGTTGTGACATTACAACATATGATCATCCATTGCACAGTGGTGAAGTGACTGATGTACCATGGCCTGATGCTCAATAGACACTAATGCACATTGGGCACTTCTGATGCACATCCTGACTAGGACGTGCTGGAACACAACAGGAATACCTAATGTGGATCAGAGGTGCATTGGCATTACTAGGGCTGGCAGCACCTGGTAACTCCCAATAAGTCATGGTACTACTCCCCCACTGACCTCTTCCCATACCACAATGTACAGAATCCTTAGCAATGTTTTTGTACTAATCATAATTCTTGTATATCACTGAATGTAATGACAATAGTTTTGATATAAACAATTAGCAAAATTTAAATCAGATCTTAAATTACAATATCATACACATAGCATAAATGTATTCACATTGTTTCATTGAGTTAAAGTGAACATTTGGTAAGATGTGATGTTTTTAAAGAAAAATTTAAAAGCATAATTAAAAAATTAAATTAAAAAATATGATTATTTTTTTAAAAAATCTGGGACCTCTCCTTTCTCTTCCCACTGAGCCTCACCCCATTCACTCCATCTCTTCAGTGTTTTAAAGGGATGCAGGAGAATGCCACAGTCCATTTCTCTCAAAAGGCAGATATTCTTTGCCCCCTAATTTATTTATCCAAGTACCACTGGATAAATAAATTAGGGGGCAAAGAAGCAAATTGACCATAAACTATTGGTTTAGTGTTGATTTGGAAATGTAAGATCCAGTACTAGCAATAAGGCAGTTCTTGCAATTTTCCCCTATATGGACTATGACACTCTTTATACCCCCACAACATATATACAAACACTCACACACACTCCTATCTCGACCAGCAAGGATCATCAAGGGGATTTACATGGTTCCTGTATAAATTGTTTAGATTACAGCATCTGAGTCCAGATTAAGCCCTGCTACTCTACTTTTCAATTAAACCAAAGAATTTGGATTTGGTTTCAACTGCAGCAGTTCCATTTAGCTTTTGCAAAGTGACTCATTTGGCTTAGAATTTAATTTTAAGTTAATGTTATTATGTGTATGGTGGCTAAAATAAGCAAGCACCCTCTGCAATTACTAGGATGCAGACTGTGCTGGAAAAATGTCAGGCTGAGTGGAGGAGTTTCATGAGATTATATCCTATCCTTTCTTATACTTCTGATATTGGCAGTAATCCTAGTGGATGAATGGCAAATGGAGTACTTAAAATTACCACACCAGAAGACGCTTCCCATCAGTTCTCTGGCACTAGAAGACATGAGTAAAATAACTCATTTATTAATTGTTAAGAGCTGATGGCATTCTCAGTGCCAAGAAAATGTCAGATATAGATAGCATTTTTTCCAGAGGCAGAATTAGATCACTTTTTGTAGAAGATGGCCATGGTTTGACAAAATAACACTGGGTCATTTAACCAGAGGCATCATGAAGTCTATATAGTACATTTAGCTACTTCATACCATATACTTACTCTTTGGGTGAACGGGCTGGCAGGCAGGACCAAAAGCACGCAGGGGGAATCCTGAGCTCCATGGCTCTTCTCTGGCCCTTGCGAGGCAGACAGGTGGGGGATGGAGCCACACACCAGGCCCCCTCCCAGACAGGGTTCCAAAGTCCAGGAACCCTCTTGCCCAATGCTGCCATTGCCACCCTTCTCCCTCTCTCCTAGTGTGGAAGGGCAGCATGTTGGAAGCATCTGAGGTGAATGTATGTATGTGTATGCACAGCTAGGAGCTACGTTTCAATCTTCTGTCCAGGAGGAAAGTCAAAATTGCCTCCATTTTGAGCATGATTGAGAAGTATGAATTTATATTAATATTTTGGTTTTTTGAAAATGTATTACTGTTTTTGGCTTTTAGTTGGTCATGCCCCCCATTTTTCTTGAATGTCTTACATTTTGTGCCGGTTTTGTGTAAGAGAATTATGGCAGCCCTAAACAGAGACAATGATTTATTGGCAAACTACACACATTTCAACACTACTTAACCCCCCTCCCTCATCCTCATAACCAATTCATCACATTTCATCTCTTCTTCCCACACTACATTCCAATACCCATTCATATGGTTATCTACTCTCCTTGGCTTTAGGCATCATCCTTGCTCTTGCCTTTGTCCCCCAATGATCATAGTTAAAATACCCACAAGATTTTGAATTTCAGTAGACATTATCTCACACAACCAGCTTAAATAGGTCTGTCTTTGGATTTCTTCACTCCGCCCCATGCATCTGAGGAAGGAGGCTCAAGTCTATGAAAAATCGTGCTACCAGCTTCTTTCTTTGTTAGTCTCAAAGGTGCTACAAGATCCCTTTGCATCACAATTCCTAGTTTGGGATGGGGGTCCATGACTCTGGAGACCAGAGTTTAAATTCTTGCTCAGCCATGGAACTCCATTGGGTGACTTTAAGGACATACTGCAGAATGAATGTGGTTTGACACCACTTTAGCTGGGCTCCATCCTACAGAATCCTGAGATCTGTAGCTTGTTGTGGCACCAGAGCTCTCAGACAGGGAAGGCTAAATATCTCATGAAAATACAAATCCCAGAATTCCATAGCATCGAGCCATGGCAGTTAAAGCAGTGTCAAATAGCATAAATTCTGAAATGTAGATGCAGCTGAGGTTCAACTCTTAAACCACTGCACCACACTGGCTCACAAAAAATGAATGAATGAATGAACTAATAAATGAACAAATGAATGAATTCTACTTTTTAAGGAGAATTCTGCTTAAAACAGATACTACAGACAATTCTAACCTCTAGTAGCAAATCCATTTGACTATGAAGGAAAGGAAAGCTATCAAGTTCAGGTGGCATGTGAAAATACCCATTCAGCCAAGAGCTTTTTATAAATTTGTGGACCATATGTTCCTTTGGCTTGTATGCTACTAAGGATAGAAGGGATCCAGTAATCAAAAAAGATTACATCATTTGGTAAGATTATGCTTACTAAGCACTTATTTGTTTTTTGTCATGGCTACCCACATCCTGAGGTCTTGCGATGGCAGGGCTGAAACTCGCATTAGACAGAATAAGCCAGCCAGCTCAGGCAGTATAGTTTAGTTGCCATGAAAGGGTAGCAAATGGTAAGTTGTATAAAGGTATACCTCAGTTAATGAAATGGATGTGTTCCCGAGCTTCACGTCTTTAAGAGAAAATATGATACTAAAGGCAGAAGTAAAATGGAAAGAATAGGGATAGGTTACTAGACCACAAAATAGAACAGTAGTTCCAGAAAACATGTTTCAGCACAGCTTTTATTCCAAACTGACAGTAAGGACATGTGAAACAAAAATGAAACGAAACAACCTGGTCAGGTAAGTCTTGCATGCATAACCTGCTGCTAGGATTCTTGAGCAAAGGTTGTAAAATAGGAGAAATCTGAGGCACTGCTGATAAAATTCCTGAGGCTTTTTTTTTTTTCTAAGCATGGGAAAATGGGAGATAGGCATCCAAAGCACTACTGGTTACATTTTGGCTGAGATTTATAAAAGAAGAGAGAAGAAAAACAATAGGCTCCGTGGATTCATTATTAGATAAAAATCTTATACCCTCCAACATTTCACAGAAGAAAACCAGGATATATATGACCAAACAACATCCGAGTGTGATCAAGATGCCCAAAGTTATTAGTGAAGACACACAAGTTAGGAGAGGCTGCTGCAGTTTGCTTTTGCCTGAGTCTACTGGGAAGGGCAAGATTGTGTCTTCTCTTCTCTCTCCTGCTGACTTTAAAATAAGCACAAACTATTTTTGCACTGTGAACTGAGTTTCCAGCAATTGAAATAAGGTGAGGACAAATGGAGAAAGTGGAAGGAGGAAAGAGAAACTGGAATATTTTAAAAGCAGCTGAAAAAGTGTGATGGCAGAGTATTAATTTGGAGGGCTGGAAGTTATGGGATCTGAACAGTGCCAGGTATACATCAGGTTTCCCCCCCCCCCTCAAATTGCAGTGCCCACAAATAAACATAGTATTGCAAGTGAGGTCTGACCAAAGCAGAATAGAGTGATACTATGACCTTGGGCAAGTCATACACTCTCAGCCTCAGAGGATGGCAATGACAAAGCCCCTCTGAAGAAATATGCTAAGAAAACCTCAGGTTAGTTTCATTTTAGGGTCGCTACAAGTCGGAAATGACTTGAAAGCACACAACAACAATGACTTGTCATGATATGGATGCTGTACGTTTCTTCATCTAGCCATGCAGGCTAGAACTGCAGCCTAGATACAGCTGGCTATTCTCCTCTGTTGGAGAAGAGAGTTCTGATCTGAACCCGTTCCAGACTAAACTTCTGCCTCAGATGTGGTGAAGATGAAGAATGCTATTCTTTTGCTACCGAGAAAGCAATATTCAGCCATCAGATTCACCGACTTCTGCATATGGAATGAGTGGGATCTTTTGGTCATTTTCCCCAGGCAACAGAACATCTTGGGTCAACTCTGACCTCCTCCTACAGCTTTTCAGATATATTGACCATATATCTGCTTTTTGACTAGCCCTTTCACCTTCATGTCCCCTGCATATATTTTTTTAGTTTATTATTATTATTATTATTATTATTATTATTATTATTATTATTATATTTATTTATTCATACCCCGCCTTTAGCCAAAGCTATCAAGGCGGCTTACATGTAAAATCCATCACAAAACCCACATAGTACAATAAGCATATAACCCTGCCTTAAAAATAGATTAAATCAAATCAGCATTAAAATATAATTTAAAACAATAAAACATTGAAGCATCTAACACAGATTAAAACAAGTTTCTTCATGCAGCATGTTTACTGACCATGGTGCTTGGGACAGTATGGGAGCTGTACTTCCAGAAAGATACATTTCACAAGCTTCTCCCTATAGAAACATGTGAGAGATGGCCAAGACGGAATCCAGATAAAGTCTGTCATCCTGTAGATTACTCCCCATTAGATAAGACTCATTCAAGCAGTTGTTGAGTGGTAAGTCAAAATGTAGATAAAGCAAATAGAATTAGTGGGTCTACTCTATTCAGGACTAAAGGTGCATCTACACTTTAGAAATAATGAAGTTTAATGCCACTTTAAGTGGTGTAGCTCCAAGCTATGGAATACTGGGATTTGTAGCTTTACAAGGTCTTTAGCCTTCTCTGCCAAAGAGTGCTGGTGCTTTACAAAACTACAAATTCCAGGATTCTGTAGGATGGAGCCATGGTAGCTAAAGTGGTGTCAAGCTGCTTTATTTCTACAATGCAGATGCACCCTAAAACCGAATTTAGGCAAAGGTTGATGCAGAAATAATGCAAACTTTAACTGCCATAGCTCCTACAGAATCCTGAGATGTGTAGGTTTGTGAAATATTTAGCTTTCTCTGTCAGAGAGCTTTGGTGTCACAACAAGCTACAAATCCCAGAATTCCATAGCAGTTAAAGCAGTGTCAAACTATATTATTTTGGCAGCACAGATTAGACTTAAGACAGTTCAACTCAATGAAAAAGACAAACTGACAATTTTGATCATGGAAAAATCCTTGACAAATTCCAAAAAAGACTGGGAAATGTTCATCTCTTTTTTCACAATCATATTAGAGTTTTGTAAAATGAATTGAGGTTGTTTAATAATATAATAATAATAAAATTTTATTTATATCCTGCCCTCTGGAAATCCAATCTGGGAGGCTTACAATAATAAAAACATATACAATGCCCATAAAAACATATACAATACAGCAAACCCCCTCCCCCCCTTAAACAGTATTAAATCAGAAAGATTTTAAAATAACATTCACTTAATACAACCAAAACTTAACCCAGTATAAAGCCCAGCAACAATGATCCTAACCATCTTTTGATGGGGCCACGCAAGGATCACTGAGGAGGGTTATTTGTACCCGAGGCCGGGATAATTAATCTGGAAAGGCCTGCCGGAAGAGGTCCTTCTTGACAGTCTTTTTGAAGCTGTCTAATGATGTTAACTGATGGATCTCATCCGGCAG
>JAIPUX010001232.1:162989600-163001890 GCA_020142125.1 Phrynosoma platyrhinos | reverse complement strand
TTAAAACTTAATATAATATTAACATCAAATACAACAGAAACAAAACAAAATAAGTGGTTTATATATTAAGAATTGGTTAGATATAGAGTATATAGAAGTAGGATTTATATGTAATTAATGGTAAGAAATGTGATTTGAGAACTGGTAAACCTGTTGAAGTTCAATAAAAATATTTTTTTTTCCAAAAGAAAAAGAAAAGAAAAGCCACATGTGAATTTTGCACACAATAAGTCCATAGCTACAGCCTTTTCTATGGAAGAAAATGCCTTTTCTGTGCATAAAAAATAATATTTCTGTGCAATAATAGTATTTTGTGCATGGAAAATGCTGTTTTTCACACAAAAAATCTCTGCAAATTTTGTATAGAATAAGTCCCAAACTACAAAGATTCTTTTATAAAGAGAACTTGTAGCACCTTTGAGACTAAAACTGAAAGAAAGAAGCAGGCAGAATGAGCTTTCATGGACTTGATTCTACTTCTTCAAATGCATGTGAGGAAATAGACTTATGTTTACAAAAGTCTACAAAAGCTCATGCTGCCAACTTCTTTCCTTCAGTCTCAAAGGTGCTACAAGACCTCTTTAGATACTGATCACAGAAAAATAGAATCATAGAGTTGGAAGAGACAACAAGAGCCATCCAGTTCAACCCCCTGCCATGCAGGAACTTACAATCAAAGCATCCCCAAAACCTAGCCATCCAGCCTCTGTTTAAAAACCTCCAAAAAAGAAGACTCCATCATGATCTGAGAGAGTGTGTTCCACTGTTGAACAGCTCTTAATGTCAGGAAGTTCCTCCTAATGTTTAGGTGGCATCTTCTTTCTTGTAGTTTCTATCCATTGTTCCAGGTCCTATTCTCTGGAGCAGCAGAAAACAATCTTGCTCCATCCTCATAGAATCATAGAACCATAGAGCTGGAAGAGACCACAAGGGTCATCCAGTCCAACCCCCTGCCATACAGGAACTCCCAATGAAAGCATCCCTGACAGATGGCCATCCAGCCTCTGTTTAAAGACCTCCAAAGACTCCACCACTCTCTAAGGGAGTGTGTTCCATTGTCAAACAGCTCTTACTGTCAACATGTACCTTCTAATGTTGAGGTGGAATCTCTTCTCCTGTAGCCTGCATCCATTGTTCCAGGTCCTGTTCCCTGGACCAGTAGAAAACAAGCTAGCTCCATCCTCAATAAGACATTCCTTCAAAAATTAAACAGGGCTATCATATCATCTCTTAATCTTCTATTCTTCAGGCTAAACGGACCCAGCTTCCTAAGTCACTCTTCATAGGGCATGGTTTCCAGATCTTTCACCATTTAATATGACCATTTAATATATTTAAACAGAGCTGTCATATCACCATTTAACTGACTCTTCTCCAGGCTAAATATACCCAGCTCCCCAAGTCTCTCCTCATAGGGCATTGTTTCCAGACGCTTCACCATTTTGGTTGCCCTCCTCTGAACACACTCCAGTTTTTCAACATGCTTTTTGAATTGCTGTGCCAAGAACTGGACACAATATTCCAGGTGAGCCCTCACCAAAGCAGAATACAGTGGCACTATTATTTCCCTTGATCTAGACACTGTATTTCTATTGATGCAGCCTAGAATTACATTGGCCTTTTTAGCTGCTGCATCACACTATTGACTCAAATTTAACTTGTGACTTCCTAGGACTCCTAGATCCTTTTGATATGTTTCCTTGTTAAGCCAGGTGTCCCTCATCCCATATCTATGCATTTCATTTTTTCTGCCTAAGTGCAGTACCTTTCATTTCTCCCTGTTGTAATTGAAGTTAGATTTTACAGACTAACATGTCTATATCTTTGAATTCTTGCAAAGATTCTTGTCTGTTCAAGATTCTCTCTGTTGGGGTTTCCTGACCCTTGGGAAGTATGTTCTTTTACCATTTGTTAAATATTTTCAAACATTCCTTCCATTTCTACCTGAGGCTGTCCTCCAAATCTGCCCAACAGTAAGACTAACAGCCCTCAACCCTGTGTTGGCTTAGCAAGGAAGAGTCAGCTCTATGAGGGAAAGCTGCAACAACACCTTTCACTTCTAGAGACTGACAGCTCTTCTGCTATTTTGCTCCTCTTCATTACACATAGCAAACCACTTTTGAAATAGAGGGTGACTGCAACAAACATTTTTAAAATGGAGTTGGCTTTGGCAAAAAAATAATCATAGAATCATCCAAGCCCTCTGACACCTCTAAAGTAAGTCTGTGGAATGTGGCCACAGACTCATTACATTTGGAGATGCCCCCTAATCCACATTAGACAACAAGGTTGATGTAATGGCTCATGTGCATGAAAGTCAATTCATTTTTAGCAGTGTCCTTCTGTTGGCAGGACAAATTGTTAAACGGTGGATTGTTCCCAACTTTAAAAAAGGCAGGCATGCAGCCAGGCACTTCTCTCTGATTGAGATATGAGAGAACAAGTCAGCAACTTTGAATCCCTGCTCAGCCATGGAAGCTTATAGGGTGATCTTGGGCAAGTCATACTCTCTCAGCTTCAGAAGAAGGCAATGGCAAACCTCCTTTGAATACATCATGCCAAGAAAACTCCATGCTGGGTTTCCCTTAGGGTTGCCATGAGTTAGAAGTGACTTAAAGGCACACAACACACATATCTATAAATGAGCGAATGATTGTTGGCATGACTGACTTTCCCAGGATGGAATTAGACACCATGATAGGTCCTGATTTGCACACTTAATTTCAGTCTTAATTCATTAGAAATGCCAAAGTGTTTCAAACAAGCAAAGTCATGGTTGTAGGACTCACTCTGCAGATGGTCATACTTACATAATAGATTTCTCCATGGTCCAAGCAAGTGAAAATATTGCTTAAGCAATCTTTCCCAGTGTGGTATCCCTCAGATTAGCTGAGCTACAGCTCCCACAGGTCCCAGCTAGTGTGAATGATACAGAATATTTATCCATCATGCCATTTGAATATGTGACTAAACTGATTTATTGCCTTTGAATGACAAAAATAAAATAGCAGTGCTTTTCTCTCCTTAGTTTCTTTAAGCTGTTGAGAGTTTTGGTTTGACATATAATGACACCCTCATGTGATACTTGCTAGTGGATTTTGGAAAGTATTTATTCTCAATTTTTGGAAGTAAAGTAGATGGCTAAATGGTCCTGCCATTCCTCAGCACTTTTGGAAACTTTTCAAAGAAGAAAAGTTTAGATATTCTGTTATAAACAGTGGTATAGTTTCAGACCATCTGAAAGATATTGGCTGCATTTGGAAAGAAAGAAAGAAAAGTTAAGGAGGAGGGATGGTGATGATAAAAATGATTATAACTTATATCTCATCTTCCTTCTAAATCTCTAAATTGAAGCTCAAGATGGCCTACAAGATCTTTTTTTTTAAGGTACAATAAAAACACAAAAATATAGTGCTGAAACATGGTTGAATATGTTGTTATAGTATTAAACACAGTTGAATTAAACACATTTTAAAAGCAGATCAATAAAAAGTAGTGTACACATATAAGTATGAAGGTCTTTTCCTCAGCAGCCAGTCAGTCACCAGTGGCAGTTGGTGGCTTCTTAGTAAATGGGGTGATAAATCCATTTTTTCTTTTAGTGTAAACTTTAAAGGAGCTACCCAAGGTATGAAGCCAACGTTGGAGGATACAGTTCAGGACCTTGGATAGCTCCTGTAAAATTCACACCTAAATTGAAAGTCAGGTAGCAATCACCCCATAGACTTAGGGGGGTTGCAGACTGCCAGAAATAGTGCAAATTGAGTCTACTTTTAGGGTTAGGGTTAGTGCTAGGGAATCATGGAAATTGTTGTTGTTTTTTTCTGAGACATTGAGCCTTGTCTGTCAGAGAGCTCTGGTGCCACAATAAAATACAGTTCCCACGATTCCCTAACCCTAACCCTAAAAGTGAACTCAATTTGCACTATTTCTGGCAGTCTGCAACCACCTTAGAAGCCACTGCTAGTAATTAAGACTGCTAGCTTTGCCTTAACTGAAGAATCACAGAATAGAGTTGGAAGGGATTGCAAGGAGCATCTGACCGCACCCTGCCATGCAAGAATGCACAGCTAAAACTCTCCAGAAAATGGCCATCCAACAGTTTAAAGATCTCCAAAGAAGGAGAATCCATCTGCCCCACCCACTCACCCCCCTGAACAGACAGTCTATTGCACTGTTGAACAGTCCTTACCATCGGGAACTTCTTCCTAAGGTTTAGATGGAATCTCCTTTCTTGTAATTTGAATCTATTAACCTATGTTCTAGTTTTTGAAGCTGCAGAAAGCAAGCTAGCTCCATCTTTTATTTGGCATTCCTTCAGGTATTTGATGATAGCCATCATGGCACCTCTGAGGCTGCATCTGCACTGCAGAAATAATGCAGTTTAACACCACTTTAACTGTCATGGTTCAATGCTATAGAATTCTAGGATTTGTAGTTTTGTGAGCTATTTAGACTTCCTGACAGAGAGCTCTGGCGCCACAGCAAACCACAGATCCCAGGATTCCATAGTACTGAGGCATGACAGTTAAAGCACTGTCAGACTGTATTATTTCTGCAGTGCAGATTCAGTCCCAGTCTTCTCTTCTCCAAGTTAAATATACATAGCTCCCTAAATCCAAAGTTAAAAGTAAAACAGACACTACATACAGCTCTTGGACCCCACATTAATAGTCCCTGAAGTCCCCCAACTGCGCTGTTTTAAAAAAGAAGTTCAGGGTGGTTTTTGTCCCAAAACAACTCAAAAAGCCACTTGAACATATGAAAAGACATAACCATATACCACCTCCCACATGTAGCCGTAAAACTTTTATTAACCCCCATTTTGCACTGCATCCCCTTTCACAATGTAGAGAGGAGATCACACAACATCACTTCCTTTTCACCATTTTGGAAGAGAATACATAAGAAAAAATGAAGTGCTTGAGTTTGCTGTGGATTGGGTGCAGCCCATGGGGGTGTATGGGGATGTAAAATTGGTCCCTGGCCTTTACACAATCACCCATCCTTGTCTTTGGAAAAGGGGAGCATTATTAGGGTCTCTTTCCACCCTCCTACAAAGATTCCAGGCAGTTCTTTTTTCTCAGAGGATGCATGACATTAATATAGCTCCCTGTAAAATCTAAGGTGCCTTACTTGAACAAAACTTTCCTTTTTGCTATTATTGTTCAGAGCTGTATATCACCAAGTCAAGGCAAACAACTAATACTCAATTAGCCATTGCCTGCCAAAGTTAGATTTCAGAATATGGTAAATGCAGTTCAAGCTTCTTACAGCCAGCCAGCTCATTTGAAAAGGTGATTTGCAGCTCACAAAAGCCAAGCAGGAATTTGAAAGCACTCTGCTGTCTAAATAATATAAAGGATTTGCTCTCCATACCCCACCCTGCCAATACTATTACAAAAGAGTTATGGGAAGGGTGGGGAGGTGTGGAACTTGAGGCTGTCAGCATTTTTTTTCCAGAATTACATGCATAAGGTAAACAGAGTTTGCAGCAAAAAAGGAATCTGATCCCTTTCTACAGTGGTGGCTGCTTACTTCTTATCAATGGTGTGGTGAATCCACTTTGGGTTTTAATATTAAAGGATAATATATGTGACGCTGACCTTCCCAAGACTGGCCTAGTAGTACTTAGCATCAGATGCCTGACACTCTTACCTTAGCCCAAGGTCCCCCTTCAGAATCTGTCTTTGAATCTAAGGTCCCTGGACCTCCAAGTGATCTCCGTGTGAACTAGTGTGTGTGTTAGTTTTGTGTTCTTTATAGTAAGTATGACTACCCCTTATTTATTTATTTATTTATTTATTTATTCTGTTTATTTATATCCCACCTTCCTCCCAACACAGGGACTCAAGGTGGCTAACGGGACTCAAAGCGGCTTGATTAAAGGTTAAAGAAGACAGTATGAGTCAGAGTTAAAAATTAACTCGAGAATTAATGTAATTTATTATATTAAATAATTCCAGTTCTTAGTTTCAAACATATAACAATATTCAACCTGAGTTATGTCATATTCACCTTTCAGTCTGACTCTTCAAACTAACTGTTCCACTGTCAGCTCTCAGTTTTACCCTTCTCACTCTGGGAAAAGGAATACTCAGAGGTGGTTTTACCAGTTCCTTTGAAATGTAGTCTGCAGTACCTGGTGAAGCCTACAAGAAAAATCATGCTCGAAATTTTGTATCATAGACACAAGACATAGAGAGAGAGAGATCTCAGAGGAGCAAGAGGAGTTCAGGAAAGGAAGAGACACTAGGGACCACATTGCAAATATACAATGGTTAATTCAAAGTGCTGGTCATGACCGATAAAGCCCTACAAGGTTTAGGTCCAGACTATTTGAGAAACTGTATCTCCCCATAGAACCAGCTAGAGCCCTAAGATCCTCAAGAGAAAGCATTCTCTCAGTCCCACCATCATCACAAGCTCACCTGGTGAGGACACAAGAGAGAGCCTCCTTTCCACAGGAACTCCCTTCCATGGGAGACCAGGCTGGCCCCCTCCCTGCTGGCCTTTCACCGGCAAGCAAAAATATTTTTATTCAAGCAAGCTTTTTAGAAAATATGCAAGCCTGGTTTTATTTGGGGGTGATGGTAGTGGTTTAGATTATGTTTTTAACTTTTGTATGTTTTAAATTTTAACTTCCTAGTGTTTTAATTAGGTTATTTTCATTGTTTTTTTAAAATGTTGTTTTAATGTGTTTTATATTGTGACCCATCTTGGGCCCCTTTTGGGAGAAAGGCATGATAGAAATAAACTAAAATTTTAAAAAAATGCAACACACCAAAGAATTCCAGGGAAAAAATCAGAATGTGCATTATAGACTATAGCAAAGCTTTTGACTGCATAGATCACAAAAGGCTAGGAATTCTCCTAAAGAAATTGAAATGCCACTGTATTTGATAATCCTGATAAGAAATCTGTGCTTAGGACAAGAGGCTACTATAAGAACAGAATATGGAGAAAGAGAATGGTTTCCAATTGTCAAAGGGGTAAGACAAGACTGTGTGGTTATTGACAACTACAGAGAGGGAGAATTGTTACTCATTTGTCCAGACTCATTAATCCTTGGGTTCTAATTAACATTCCAATTAGATCACTCTTGCCTTTTCAGTCAACACACCAGGATATTGCTCTTTCACAGTTAGTCAACATTGCTAGGCAACAATATGCACAGTAGTGGTCAATCATAATTGCATGACAGCAGTGTAGTCTTGAAAAGTGAGTTTATTATACTTAATAACTCTATAATACACTAAATCAGAGGCTGATTATCATTTAAAGATTCAAGTAAGTCTACAGGTTTCATTTCCCAACTGACTTACAGAATCATGACCCCTTATGATGTCTTGAAGTGGTGCAGTAGTTTCATAAAATTTTTAAATTTCTATATTTGAAGACAGAACTCTCTCTCTCTCTCTCTCTCTATATATATATATATATATTCTCTTCAGATATAAATTAAACAGATTAGAGACAGAGGCTGCACATTCACTGAAGAAATGATGCAGTTTGGCACCACTTTAATTGCCAAGGCTCAATGCTGTGGAATTATGGGATTTGTAGTTTTGTGAGCTATTTAGCCTTCTCTGTCAGGGAGTTCCTGTGCCACAACAAACTACAAATCTCAGGATTCCATAGAATGGTGCCATGGCCATTAAACTGGTACACAACTGCATTATTTCTGCAATACAGATGGAGCCAGAGATGGGGTTTGATCCTAACTTGGTCATTTTTAAAAGTGACTAAAAGTTGCCTCCTTTGTATAAAAATCTTGGTGTTTTTTCAGCGTCCTCGTTTTCCCCCCAGTTTTTTTTGTTTTGTTTTTTGCAGACAAATTGAATTTGTATATATTTTGCATCAAAGCATAGGAAAAAGCATTTTTAAAAGCAAGTATACTTTTGGTTAACCTCCAAATAGAGCAGACCCACTTAATAGATTGCTGGATGGTGAGACAACACAACAGAAAAAACATATGGGTATAATAGGATTTAGGCCAAGGTTTTTAAATCAGTGGTGTAGTGATTTGTTGTACTGAGATTTTGGAAATCCAGGTCAAAGTCTGCAATGAACCATAAAACTCAGTTGATGACTTCTGAGCTTGACATGCCACATTGAATTCCTGTGAGGATAGAGTAGGGAAGAGAAGATCCTTATAGTCTGCATAGAACTCCTTGGAGGAAATGCTGAATATAAACTTGAATACTTGTAAAAATGACAATCCTATTTCTTTTACATTTCTATCAATGCAGCAGTCAAGTCCATCCAAACACCGATAACAAATTAGAAAATCATTCTGGAGCAGCTCTAGTCCAACATCCTGTTTCTCCAAGCAGTGATAAACTCTTGGGGAAACCACAACCAGGGCATGAAGACTGTGGCTTAAATCTGGTTGTTCAGGTGTATGAATTGTGTGGCTCTCAAGATGTTGTTGTCCTATCAGCCCATGCCAATATTTAGGTGCTGCAGTTCAACAATGCCTTAAATCTTATTGTTAATCTGGACTGGGATCAGGAAAGCAAAGGCTAAAACCCTTCTAGTCCTTACACCAAGATCATGAACTAGATCTGGGCCCATGGAGCAGTAGATTGCATGAAGCAGGGTTGTCAAGGAAGAGAAAGAGAAGAGGGTTTGTTGTAGTGGTGTGTGTGTAAGAATAGAGGGAAGTTGTGTTTAAAGTAAATGTGTGTGCTTATGTGTTGGGGGGAATAAAATGGGCACACTCACTCTGGTTCTGGACATACTTTTATCTCTTTCTCTGCTGCTCCTGTGCAATGCTATGTATAGAGTTTGTGGCCACAATGCTACATCCCCTCAGTGTAGTGAAAATTTTCACATCCAGTGTATGGAAAATTTTCACATACATCTATGGTACGCTGAGCCATATACTCTTTTCTCAACCTACTCTAATGCTCTTGAAGCTGCACCCATGATCATTCCATATCTTTCAGCAACCAGGCAGGACTGGAGAAGCATCTGGCTAGATCCCCATAGCAAGATGCACATTGATTACAAAATGAGTGAGACCCTCTGGAGGATCCCCATAGCACTGATGTTATCATTGTCCACATGACCTGGATGTGGGGATGTAGCCAGATGCTTCTCCAATCATCTTCACGCTACGAAGCATGGTGTGGATAGGTGGTGGTGGGAGAGCTTTAAGGGCTTTTTAGTAACTTGTGGGGGGTTGGCATTGTGGAGGTAGGTAGGAAATACTATCCCCATCCATGCCCCCCAAAAGGGCATTTGCAGGCAAAAGGGACAGTTACATATACCCATGCCCCTAACAGAATTCTGGTTCATATCTGTCTCTCTGCCTAAAAGGCTGTGAGTTGGAGGCCTAATACTTGCCAGAAACAATTGCATACTTGGGAAGATTCTCTTCTTGTCTCTGAAGTGTTCCTAATTACGTGGAAAACCCCACACTTGCATTTCTGAAGCTACCCTCTCTTGCCTTATTAGATTTCTAGATGCAAAGATGTCCCTGCTTATGGGAAGCTATGATTGTCTTACGTCACAAATACCTTACATAACATCTCATCTTTTCATTGTTTTGACAGTTTCCTTAGGTATGATGCTATGTGATGAACATTTTGTTGGTTCCGTTATTAGGCGGGTAGTGGAGGGAAGAAACAGGAAATGTCAATAAATGTATTGGGTTTAAGATGTTGCCTCTCCAATGAAGTGGACTGACAATATCCTCCAGGTAATCTTTGGTGAGTCATTTTAACAAGCTCTGAACCATTTAGCCAAAGAGGTGTTACTTTTCTCAGGGAAGATGCATTTATATACACATCATGTTCTTTCATCTTAAAGACTAGTGATGAGCCAGTGTGGTGTCGTGGTTTGAGCCTTGGACTATAACACTGGAGATCAGGGTTTAATTCCTCCACTAGGCCATGAAAACCCACTGGGTAAGAGTCACACACTCTCAGCCTCAAAAAACCCTGTGATATGTTCACCTCACAGTCACGATAAATCAGAATCATCCTGAAGGCACACAGCAAACAGTTGATAATGGAAGCTGTTTTCTGCAATGCCAATGGGGCAGTGGATTCAATCCAAGTTTTAAAATAAGCTTTAAAGTTGCTGTCCTATGTGCTGCTTTGCTGTTTTCTGCCTTCAGGTCATTTCTGACTTATGGAGAGCCTATAGCAAACTTACCACAGGGGTTTCTTGGCAGAATTTGTTCTGTGGTTGTTTGCCCTTGCCTTTCTTAGAGGCTGAGAGAGTGTGACTTGACCAAGGTCAGCCAGTGAGTTTCCATGTGGGGATCTGAACTTTGATTTCCCAGTGTCCTAGTCCAATACTCAAACCTCTACACACACTGGCTCCTTGGATAGCTCTTTTAAAGTTTACCCCTCCAGTGATATAGAAGCCATCACTGACAGTTGAGAAAAAGGCTGAAGTGTGCAGGACTTTTCACAGAGCTTGGAAAGATTATTCTGGGGGACTACAACTCCCAGAATCCCCATGGACATGTTGGTCATGAAATTCCAGGACTTTTAGTCAAAAAAGGGTAACTTTCCCAAGTGGACTCTGTCCTTTTCTATGTTGATATATATGTTCTGATCCTGTCACATCAAACAAAATGCCAACACACATGTGTTTACATATGCTTTAGAAGATGCCCACACTTGATTGAAAATTATCAAGAATCTTACTGAGACTAAAACGCAGTCTCTTACAGTCTGGTGGCTTCTAAATAGGTTGGACTAATAGGTGTCCATGCTTCCCTGGAAGGTGAAGGAAGCTATAATCTGAACATAACTAGGTCAGGAAACAATGACACAGAATTATTATTCATTGTGCCATGTGAATTATTAGCACAGTGTAGACAAGAGAACCATATGAACTTCAGCTCCCAGAATCTCAGTGGTCACGTTGACTTTGGGATCCTAGGAGGTGTAGCCCTCCAAAAGGAACTTTTCCAAGCTCTGGTTATTAGATTAATATTATTCACTTTTAATGGCAAAATAAAACTTCTGTGTTTCTTTTCACGCATAAAGAATATTAGCCAGCTCTGATTTCACTCATACTTTAAATTTCTGAAAGTAATGGAACATGAACAAGCAACAATAACCTGCCCAGGATAAAATAGTATTTCTGCTGGTGAGGTATATTTGATTTATATCCAATGAGACTGATGGCAGTAGGCTGAGGGCTGACAACAGAATATGTGTAATGTGTATTTATTGATAGAAATGGGATTCACGACACAAGATGAAGAGATTGTCACTGGCTTAAGTGGGTTTAGAAAAGCATTCATTTTGTACCACTTGGAAACTTAATCCAAATTGTTCATGCATGTCAGGCTAAAATGAAACATTATGGATAAATCATGTCTCAATGGTTATGGATAAATGGATGGGAGTTTTAGATTGCCCAACATCCAGAGTTCTATGGGCAGTGAACAATACATTAAAATAATATGAAAAACAGATAATGAAACACACATGGTACACAATAAAGCCAGTGATGACACTACAGCACATGGAACCAAAGTAAAACCAGCAGCAAAATAGAAGAGTGCTAAGATATAAAAGCTTACAGTGAGGATACCTGCTTTGCTGTTGTTGTGTGCCTTCAAGTCATTTCCAGTTCTAAGGTAACTGTAAGGTGAACTTATCACAAGGGTTTCTTGGCAAGACTTATTCTGAGCAGGTTTGCCCTTCCTTTGGGGCTCAGAGAGGTGTGACTTGCCCAAAGTTAGGAAATGGGTATCCATGGCCAATTGGGGATTTGAACCCCGGTTTCCTAGTGTTCTAGTCCAACACATAAGCCCCTACACCAAGATGAATGTCTGCTGCCTGCTGCAAAAACAAACTGTAACTTGCTGATGATGTTTGGGTGCTTTCTTTCATGCAATCTAGTTGTACTGATCTGAAATGACTCCATATCCTTGGCTCACACTGATTTTGAGGGTATCTACCTGTGTTCTTTAGTAAGGATGTAAAGAATTTTGTTCTTTGTTAACTGCCCTTGAGTCAATCTCGACTCATGGCGACCCTGTGGATGAAACATCCAAGACCCTCTGTCCTCCACTGTTCTGCTTAATTCCTGCAACCTCTTAATACCCATAACCTCTTTAATAGAGTCCATCCATCTAGCATGTGGCATTCCCCAATTCCTACCTACCTGAAAATTTTTCTCACCATCACTGACACCTCATCACAGAAACAGTCAGCCACCATGATCTTTGTCTCATTTGAGGACTTTGGTTGCATCTACACTGTCAAAAAAATACAGTTTGATACCACTTTAAGTGCTGTAGCTCTATCCTATGGAAT
>JAIPUX010001232.1:162969909-162982771 GCA_020142125.1 Phrynosoma platyrhinos | reverse complement strand
ATTTATTTATATCCCGCCTTTAGCCAAGACTATCAAGGCAGCTTACAATTTAAAAATACAATCACGTACAATGCAAAGGACATATCACCACCACCCCTTAAAAATATATTAAATCCATAACAACATTAAAATTTAACTTACAAAAATTACAAATCTAATACAATTAGACAGGGCACTCTGATTATAAAGGAGTGATCTAATGGCGGGGGAGAGATTGTGGAAAGTATCATTCTGGGAATGCCTGCCGGAAGAAATGTCTAACAGAAGTATCATTAAATACTAAATCATTGGTATCATTGACTAATAAAGTTTGGAGTGTCCATGCCATCATATTTCCCTTTTCTGTGTATGGTGTGAAAGCTGGATAGTAAAAAAAAAACAAAAAGCTGAGATGAAGAAAACCAACTAATTTAAAATGTGGTGCTGGAAAATAGTTTTACAGATACTATGGGCTGCTAAAAAGACCAATAAATGGGTCCTACAGAAAATCAAGCCTGAACTCTCCCTAGAAACTAAAGGCCTAAGCAGACTGCCAGAAATAGTGCACATTAAATTGAGGCACTGCCCTGGCTCAGTGCTAGGGAGTCATGGGAATTGTATTTTTTTCTGAGACATTGAGCCTTCTCTGTCAGAGAGCTCTGGTGCCACAACAAATTACAGTTCCCATGATTCCCTAGCACTGAGCCAGGGCAGTGCCTCAATTTAATGTGCACTATTTCTGGCAGTCTGCAAAGGCCCAAAGATGATTAAACTGAGACTGTCACACTTTATCATGAGGAGACAATAATGCTTTGGCAAAGTGGAAAGCAGTAGAAAAAGAGGAAGACCATATTCCAGTTGGATAGACTCCATCAAGGAAGCCACAGCCTTGTGTCTTCAAGACCTGAGTATAGGGCTGCTGATGAGAAAGTGACTTAGAAGTCTCTCATTCATGGAGCCCTGGTGGCGCAGTGGTTAAATGCCTGTACTGCGGCCACTCACTCACTAACCACAAGGTTGTGAGTTCGATACCAGACAGGGCTCAGGCTCAACTCAGGCTTGCATCCTTCTGAGGTCACTAAAATGAGTACTCAGCTTGTTGGGGGCAATTAGCTTACACTTTGTAAACTGCTTAGTACATCAGTATGTGGTATAGAAATGTACGTACTATTGCTATGACTTCATCATAAGTTGAAGTTGACTTGACAGCAGTTAACAACAACAGTGGAAGAAGGTGAAGGGACATGTCTCAATAGTGCTTTAGCTGTGCATTCTAACCTGACAAGAACCTTATGGTTCCTTTCCAGCTCTACAATTCTATGACAGTGAAACAGACTACTGCAGAAGCCTCTTAGAGTTGTCAAATTCCTCAAAGAGATTATATTCTGTCATGGATAATTGTTTGACTATTAACAAGAAAGTCCCGTTGAACATGATGGCTCTATGACATAATATAATATGTCTTACGTATAATGTTATGTAACATATTTTATTATTTTATTTATTTATTTTTTCATTTATATCCCACCTGTCTCCCAGAATGAGACTCAAGGTGGCTTCTAGAAATAGTAAATCAAAAACATTTACAATAAAATTTAAAAACAATTAACATCACCTCATAAAACACATTAAAATCATTTTAAAAACCACCAAAAAATTTAAAAGATAAATAAAACATCACCAATCAAAAGCCCCCCTAGTTATGCATTAAAAGCCTGCTTGAAAAGAAATGTCTTTGTCTGCCGGTGAAAGGAAAGCAGTGAAAGTCAGCCTAGCTGCTTGTGGAAGGGCATTCCAAAGTGTGGGAGCAGCCACTCAGAAGGCTCTTTCTCATGTCCTCACCAAGCAAGCCTTATAATGGTGGTGGGACCGAGAGAAAGTATTTTCCTGAAGATCTTAGAGTTCTTACAGGTTTGTATGGGGAGATAACAGTCTTTCAGTTAGGTCATGATCATCACTTTGAATGGTGCCCAGCAATGAACTTGTAGCCAGTGAAGCTTTTTCAACAAGGGAGCTTCCTGGACCCATTGCATTTTCCGAACAGTTTCCAAAGGCAGCGCCACTTAGAGTGTGTTACTGAAGTCCAAACGGGTTGTAATCAAGGCATGTGTCATCGTAGCCAGATCTGACATCTCAAAGAATGGGAGGAGCTGGCACACTAGTTTTAGCTGTGCAAATGCTATAATTAAGCGGAAGTGCCCAGCCACGGCTATGTCTGTGTTTTTCCCTAAGTGGATTCAATATGTATATCTATATCTATATCTGTCTATATGAATCTTTATAATAAAAAGCCTGAAAGAATACAAAAAGAGTCTGTTCATTCCCATATAACTCCAAGACCATATGATATTTAAGTGGAGTGTTGATCTTAACATGGCATGTTTGATTTAACCACTATCATAAACTGAGAACTTGGGATATCAGAAGTTGATAAAGGTGACACCAAACAGGATGTAGAAGTAGCTTATAAGTGACAAGGACCCCAATACCTCAGTCTAAAAGACAAGGGTGGCTAACCATGCCTGTTTCACATGCCTGATGTGCCACACTTTTTTTCTTTGCATTCACTTAGTGAATAAAGTTTGTGTGTATCTATTAGCCTGGCATGGGACACAGATCTGGACACCAAAAGCAGAAACTGAATGATCCTGAGCATTCACAGCAACCCAGTCTCCTTTTCCAAAGCAGAAGGCCATGACAGAGATGGCCACCTGAGTGCACAGCTCCTGTGTAGTTCTCTGCCATCTGAGAGTGAGGAAAGTCACACTCCCACCCTGGGCATTACCTTACATGCCTCTTCCCTAAAGTCCCATATGGAGACTCCTGATGATAATAATTGGGCGAAGGCCCATTTTTGCCTTCTTAACAATTTGTGCAGACTCTGGCAACAGCCAGCTTTCCTGCCTCATGCTCCAAAATTTAATCTTTATATTTATTAGTCATACCTGGTAACACTTTTCTGTTGGTGGAAGCATTGCAGGCTTGTAAATGTACATATCTCCAGCTGCAAATTGCTTTTAGTTCTGTGTTCAAGTTCAGAAATTTTGAATCAGGGAAAAACTATTTTAAAAACACACACCTTCTAACAGAATTAATTCCTTTGCCCTCTCTATAGGCATCCTCATCTCCAATGCTGATGTGCCTATCAATACAGTGGTACTGGGACAGTGCCCAGCTCTTTCCTCAACCATAGCCTGGAATGTTCCCTTTTTTGTACCACAAATCCCAGAACCCTTCAACCAGCATGGCTGGTCACCATGCTGTCCAATGGCTTCTGGATGTTATAGTCCAAATAAGGAAACTTTTCAAAGCTCTGACCATAGCCTTCCTGGTTGGCTCTCAGTCATTCACAAATCAACACACACACACACACACACACACGGTTGTGTGCTATAGTATTACCTGAAATGGAAGCTAGTATACCTTTCCATTTGCCTGTCTGCTTACCCTTTTTCCACCATATAGATCCAAGCCCACAAGTTATTCCTGTCAAGAAACAGAACAAGTTAAAAGTTAATTTAGAAAACTGGAACATGTTCAGGGAAGGTCTGGTTCAGATGGGCAGGAAAAAGCATCTCAATCCTGGGTTTTCTGAAAGTGGGTCAAAATCTCAAAATCTCACCCAAGGTGGGTCAAACATCCATGGGCTGTCCTCACCATGTGGTGTCAAGCTATGCTGCATGGTTGTTTTTTGTTGCCTCCCCACCATGCATGTGCACCATCACATAAACACAGCCCTTGTGGACTATCTGGTTTGTGTATGTTGCAATTACATCCACTGCATTTTTGGTGATCATGTTTTTACTTTGCCTCAGTCCCATACTGGCTCCAGGCTGTTTATATGCGGGTACAAAGAAGTGTATTTTCTGCCTTGAGCTGGAGTTTCCCACCTTCTTTTTGTTCCAGTTTTTAGCCCCAGACTGTGGCATCATTTCACTTTCCACCCAGTATCGCCTCATGTGTCATCTAAACACCCCACCTTCAAAGTGGTTAGACAAAGCTTTATTTGGCCAGTGTGGATTACCCCCATGATAATCAAAAGTTTAGAAACCAAGCCTTATGAGGAATGGCTTTAAGAGTTGTGCATTTTCAGATTGGAGAAGAGAAGACTGAGAGGTGACATGACAGCCATCTTTCAATATCTGAATGAGTGCTGTGTAGCAGACAGAGCAAGCTTGTTTTCTACTGCTTCTGAAACTAGAAGATGAATCAGTGGGCTCAAATTAAAAAAAGAGAGATTTCATTTAACTATTAGGAAGAACTTCCTGGCTATAAGAGCTGTTTCCCACTGGAATAGATTGCCTAGAAAGGGTAGTGGATTCTTTGGAGGTTTTTAAAGAGAGGTGAGCTGTGCATCTTTCGGGAGTGCTTTAGTTGCATATTCCTGCATAGAAAGAAGTTGAACAAGAAGGCTCTTGCATCCCCTTCAGACTCCAAGATGTTATTATTCTAATTGCTTGTCTTAAGTGGAATGGAATACAATGGGCCCTTGGTATCAGCTGGGGTTTGGTTCCAGCCCTCCCTCCCCCCACCATGGATACCAAAATCCGTGGATGCTCAAATCTCATTAAATACAATAGCATAGTAAAATGGTGTCCTTTATATAATATGACAAAATCAATGTTTTCCTTTGGGCATTTGGAATTTTTTGAATATTTTCAAACTGTGCATACTCAAATCTGTGGATAAAAAAAAATATATCCATGGATATGGAGGGCCAGCTGTATTACATTTCCACCCATTTGGTTGTTGCTTCTTCATCATCTGCAGATTTTCCAAATTTGTATTTTAGAGGATAGAAATTGGACATTTTGGTTGAGAAGTAACTTTCCCTCCAAAAATACTTCATTTGCATTTGATACTTACTTCTCTTTCCTGTTCTATTTGGTGCTAACGGCATAAATCCAATTGCTAGTCCCAAGGACAATAAACCCATTGAATTAGTTGGATTTACATGCATTTTGGCTTACTGTTTAGCAAGCACTTCAATGAGTCTACTTGTGCTGGGACTATTAATTGAATTCAGAGTACTTATAACCTAGTACCTACTTCTTTAGTGCTGTTGTCTCCCTATGTGTTGTTTTCTCTCTCTCATTTGTGGATTAATGACATGGACAATGACAATCAATCAGGAATCTCACATCAAATAAGCTAATGTCATAGAATGTTCCTATTCAGATCATTCTTTCATCCAAGTCATTGATAAAGATGTTGAATAGCACTGGACCCAGAACAGCAAGCACCCTGTGCCACCCCATTACTCACTTCTCTCCAGGGTGAAGAGAGCCATTGCTGATGGTTTGGTATGTCAACCAACTGCAGATCCACCTAATAGTAGCATTGTCCAGCCAATATTTTACTAGCTTTTTTGCAAGACCTTGTGAAAGGCCTTACTGAAATGAAGATATGAAATATTCACAGCATTCCCCTTATCTGTGAAGGTCATATTTTAAAAAGAGAGAGATAAAATTAGAATGGCATGACATGTTTTGGGGAAACCCATGTTGACTTTTAGTTATGGCATTCCTTTCTAAGTGCTTACAAACTGCTGAATTTTTTGCTCTAGAATCTTTCCTGGTTGGGTGACAGATGGCCGCCCAACCTCTGCTTAAAAGCCTTCATAGAAGGAGAGTGCCCTACCCTCCAAGGCAGTCTACCATTTTACAATTGAGAAGTTCTTCCTAATGTTTAGGTGGAATTGCTTCTTTTACAATTTGAATTCTTTGGTTTGTTTTCTAGTGCATGGAGGAGCAGAAAACAAGCTCCATGACCTCTCTTCAAATATTTAATGACAGCTATCATAGCATATCAAAACCCTAAAGGCACTGGATTCTGCCTGACCCTGAAGACTAAGTAGGGCCAGCTGCTGGCTATATTTCAGAGGAAGGAACTGGCAAACCATCTCTGAGTATTCCTTGCCTAAGAAGCCCTTATGAAATTCATGGGGTTTCCCTTAAGTGACAGGTAACTTGAAGCTCGTATACATTCTTCACAGAGCCTGGCATTCAGACCTTTTACCATTTTCATCACCTCCCTCTGGATACGTCCAATTTGTCTGTATCTTCCTCTGGGCACAGTATTCCAGGTGTGGTCTGACCAAAGCGGAATAGAATGACAGTGTAACTTCTCTCAGTCTGGATACAATTTCTGTTGATGCAGCACACAAATGAAATGGCTTTTTTGGCCAGCACATCACAAGATTAACTCATGTTTCATTTTGGTGTGTTTGTTTTTAGAGCAGTGTAGTTTGGGGTTAATTTGTTTTTGCAATGATGCCCCCCTCAAAAACCCCCCACAACAGACAGAAGATGCTCCCTAGCACATCCAAAAATTATTTGCAAAGAGTTTTTAATTGCCCTTTCTTCATGCAGAGACACAGACTAACTTAATGACTAACTTAATGACTATCACCAACCATTATCTATTCTACAGGGAAATTCAACATTCATAGGATGTCCGCTTGAACAGTGCTGTGTGTCTTCTGATAATTACGCTCATGTGAATGTAAGAGTTCAGAGCTTTTGATAATAGACCGGAGATAAGTTATTTTGAATTAAAAATCAGCAGCAAAATAGGGGAGAAGCAGGAAAGCATCTCCCAGAGGCAGCCATAACTCTATAGTTAAAATGAAAGAACAACCTGGGGGAAAAATGCTTCAGGCAAAAAGTGCTTGTGGATTGTTTGATGGCTTCACCATAACGACAATGTTTCAGTTTTCATTCTCAGAGCAGAGACATGTGGATTTTGTTGAAGGGATCAGAAGGGGTGGAAATAAATGGAAAGCAAGTTTGAAACTACCTCACAGAACGGAAGTTCTTTCCTTAGAACTAAATGGTGAAACCCCTAAGAATTATTCAATAAGATGTGGTTCTTTTATAAAAAGCCCGGCAATGTGTCATTTTGAAGTTTGCAGACTTGCTTTAAAGGAAAATTTTGAGTCTGAGAAAGTTTTTATTTCATGATCATTTCTGCATCAGGGGTGGGGAATAGCCAATGAAACTCTATAAAAAGAAACATGAAATCTCAAAAATGTTTAAGGCTTTCATTTGCTGAAGAGCTCGGTGTGTTTTGACCAATGAATTGTTCTATGGCCTTCTTCAGGGGAAATAAAATTGCAAGACCTACAGAGGCTTCCAAATGTCATTGAGTGTTAATGGCCCCTGCAGAAGGCTGTAGATTAATTAATCGCCTGAAACATTTTGGACATTTTCAGCAAATAAAAATCATATTTTTACACTTTGGGGCTTTGGCCTGAATCCTATTGTTAGCCCTAACTAGAGTAAATCCACTGAATCAGTGGTAGTTATTGAGGTGTTAACTCGCCATTCAGCCTTTGATTCAAAGGATCTCCTATAACTGAATGCAAGTCATCTGTCTCCTTTTTCCTTGGCATGGTTATTTCCAAACAGTTGCAGCAGCTCAGTGCTAGAACACATATGTTATACATACAAGGCCTACTCTCAGTGACTATCATCCATAGGCCCATATGTTGCTGTTGTTGTTGTTGTTATGAAGCTGTAAGGTTGTCTGCAATGGAAAAAAGAAGCAGTTTCAACCTGACTTGAGGCTAATCTCTTTACACAATGCACAAGGCCAAAATGTGAGGAAACCAGGACGAAGCCACACACCAGGGCAAAAAACTGGAGCAAAATATCCATTTGATCCGCTTTAATGCTGAAAGTGTGCATTATCATACCAGCATATAAACAGCGTGACACAAGTGCAAGAATGTGGGAAGGCCCAGGTGGCTTACAGAAGCAGTGTGGAGCATGCGCCTTGGGCCTGGTGAGATGCAACTGCAAGCATCATTGCTCACCATACAGTTTTTCTTCTTTTGTTGAGCATACAGGTGCACAAGTGGCCAGTCGTACCATCAAATGGTCACACTCCCCATGATGCAAAATTGCAATAAGCACAGCAAGTCACCAATAATGCAATGGATGCAATAAAAACATACACAAGCCAGACAGTCCAACATGGGACCATGGGGTGAAGGAGGCATATATGGGGGGGCACCATGATTGTGCTCTGCCAATGTGTCACTGGGTACACCAATGCACTGCATGGGTGGTGTACTACTTGCGCAACTATGTGGCCAGTCACATAGGGTGTCCAATGGGATAGCAGCTGGGTGGAATGAGGGATGTAATTGGCAGTCACAGGTGGTGTGTTTGTGTAATGGTGCACATGCATTGCGGAGAGGTGAAAAAACATAATCAAGCAGCATGGCTTGATGATGCATGATGCAGACTGCTTGTTGGTATTCCACCCATTGTGGGAGCAGGCTGTGCAGACAACGGGTGATCCCCTGATTCAGGAAATTCTGGAGGCAACCCAGGGTTTCCCCTCCATCTGCTGATCTCCTGGCAATGGCAGCTAGTGGCATTCATGTCAGTAGGGTGATAAAGCCACTCTGAATTTTAGTTTGAACTTTAAAAGAGCTAATCAAGTATTTATTTATTTATTTATTTATTTATTTCAAGGATTTATAACCCACCTTTCTCTCAAAATGGGGTTCAAGTTAATGAACCCTGTTTTCAATATCAGTTCAGCTTCTTTGATAGGTTGTTTACAATTGAGACTAAGGGTGCATCTACACTGTAGAAATAATACAGTTTGATAACACTTTAATGGCCATGGCTCCATCCTACAGAAGCCTGGATTTGTAGTTTTCTGAGGCACCAGCACTTTTTGGCAGAGAAGGCTAACCATCTTGTAAAACTACAAATCCTAGGGTTCTGTAGCATGGAGCCATGGCCATTAAAGTGACATCAACCTGCATTATTTCTACAGTGTATATGCACGCTCAAACTCAAGGTGCACTCACCACCACACTAACATGGACACCACTATCCACCTGTGGAATATGGAAAAGGTAAAAAGGTAAAAGTATTCCTCGTTGACAAGATTGTCAAGTTGTGTCTGACTGTAGGGGGTGGTGCTCATCTCCATTACTAAGCCAAAGAGCCAGTGTTGTCAGAGACTGCTCTATGATTATGTGTCCAGCATGGCTGCACAGAATGCTGTTATCTTCCCACCGAAGTGGTACCTACTTATCTACTTGCATTTGCATGCTTTCAAACTGCTAGGTTGGCAGAAGCTGGGACTAGTGATCGGAGCTTACCTCATCATGCAGCACCCAGGCCACAAACTGCCAACCTGCTGATCTTGCAATACTTAACCACTAAGTCACCGCATCCCATTGGAATATGGAAACTAGTACTAAATGCAACTGCCCCACTCTTGATGAAGAAAAGGTATGCAGCTAAATTTATGTTCCAGAGCAGTCTCTTCTATAAAGCCCTTTTCTGCACACAGTAAACATCCCCAGTACAACTTCTTCCCAAAATCTTGGGTATTCTGCTGTGTACCTATTTATTCCCAACATACATATCTGCTGAATTCTGTTCCTTTTTCCCTGCAAGCATTTCCCACTATCACTCAAACCATCACTCAAATACTATCAGAGATGAGTGAAAATTTCATTTCAATTCATTTTTGATAAGAATTTATTAATGTTTGCAAATTTCTTCATGTTCATATTCAGGATTTAAAGAACTTCAGATTTTTAAAATCTGAATGTGCAAGAAACTGAAAATTGACTGAAATGTCCAGCCAGGCCCAGATCTTTGGGTCACCAGCTATAAAAATTCTAGGTTAAATTCTTATGTGTTCATTCATGTTAGGGCTGGATTTGTGCTGTCACTTCTTTTTTTCTGAGTGGCTGGTCATCTTTAGCAGTTACAAAACAATATTTTTCCATACTGGGAAGGGTTGTAGCAACTGAATTGAGCTGGTACAAATGGGGAAGAATTTTGTTAATTTGTTCTGTTAGTCTCATTCAATCTGTGCCACTACTAGTAATAAGATAGATCACCTTTGGGAAAAGAAAACAACTATGGTTCCATTTGGGATAGGTGTTCTGGAAATAATTCTGAACTGACTGACAAACCAACCAGAACGTGCCACTTTGTCCACCAATATTTCATTGATTCTTACATTACTGGAAAGAATCCGAATCGTTGAAGGTCCAGAATTCCAGTCAGTAAAATCTGTTAGACTGTGTAGACAAAATAATGATGGCACTGGAGATACACTCTATTTTGTTGTGACTTGCCTTTCTTAACAGTTGGGAAGGAAAGTAACATTTTACTGTGACAAGAAAAGTAGGTGCTCTTCCTTCTCCATTAGTATGACTTCAAGCCAAAATAAGGAAATACTCCTTTGGGGGGGATGATAACCCCCAGAATCCCCCAGCCATTATGGCTGGGAAATTCTTGGGGGGGGGGGATCAGTTCCAAAATGTAACATTTCAAAGCTCTGTTCCTGTACCAGTGGAAAGAACAGAGGTATCTCTCAGATTTGAGAAAAGTATTTATCTTTCCATAGGGTAAACATGATGTAGAACTTGTCTATTTGTCTTCTGTAGTACCAGACAACCATTTGTGTGACAGCCAAGAACAGGGAGTGATTGTACAAAGACATTCTTCGACTTTCTCTCATGGTTTCAAGCACCAGGTTGTCCTAGGCTTTTATTCCCTGTGCCCCTTTTAAAATTGCTTCTAAGGACTAAACGTCTGTGATGTTTCTATCGTGTTGCATCTCAGACTTGTTGTCAAAGTCACAGTTTTACCCAGATGAAAAATGAGATTTATGACAGCAAAGCAGACTTCACCTGCCAAAACATAGAGCTGAATGCTTCCCATCCAAACTATATTCTCCTGTTTTTGCTGCCAATCATTCCTGTTCTTCATTCTTTGTTTCAACAGTTTTCCAAGCCATGTGAGGAAACACCACCACCACCAATAACAGTTTTGTATCCCTGTCCCAGAATGAGCCATCCTATGTATCAAAGGTTGTCATTAGGGCAGGAATGATGAGGGCAGCAGGTGCCCTCCAGATATGCTGGATTACAAGTCCCATCTGCCCCAGCAAGCATGAATAATGGCCAAGAATGGATAGGGGCTATAGTTCAAAAACACTGAGAAAACGCCACTGGGTTCTTTTCATATCACACAATTATAGCACTATGAGTCTTCTTAAACTGTCATAGTTTCATCATATGCAATCCTGGGTTTTACAGTTTAGGGATGGGTACTTAGAATTATCCTCACCAAATTACGAAGCCTAGGATTCCACAAGAAGCAGTCACGGGAGTTAAAGTGGAATCATAGTTCTGTAACTGTGTAATGCAAAAAAGGCCCCTGAAGATTGCCTATATCTAGATTAGACCTACTGTAGTTTGAATTTTCAATGCCAACCTTTTGTTGTAGTTGTAGTTGTTATTGTTGCTGCTGCTGCTGAAACTACACAGCTGATTCTACACCCTTTTTTCAATTAAGAAAAATTGCTAAGGACATAGGAGAACCCCAACATGTTTCAAAAAAGGGCAGAGAGTGCTGGGATGTCAATAGCAATAAGAAATACACACTGAAAACTCTCTTTTTCTCTCTTTTAGTTATAAGAGGTTGGAAATCGATGTTACATGGACCTTAGCTGGAGCAAGTCCATCACTTAAACAGCTGTAGGAAGCAAACAAGAAACTCTATAAATAGACTTCAGAACAGGAGGCACTGGGGCAGCTAACTGTGTGCAGAAAAGGGCTTCATTGTGTGAAAGTGAATTAATATATTTATCACTATTGATGAATTGCTTCTCCAAGAAATGCTTGACACAGTGAATAACATAATATACATAGGAGATCCTGCACATAATCACAATAATTAAACCCAAAGGAACAGTGATAACCGATCAAAGGAGTTCCTAGCTAAAGTGAAGTTCATGGGTTTTTGGCATCATCTTCCTGATGTTCAAAACAATACACATGTTTACTTGTCAGGTAAAAAAGAATATTTTCCTACTCCTTCAGCTGCATGAATACAGTGTACATCTCTTCTTCATGGACTGAGAAAACTATTTCATTCAGTTACTCTTATATCAAGTAAATGAGATGATCCTCTTAAACTGAGAATGTTGGATTTCAGTGAGTTGTTAGAGAGTGTCCTACATGGCCCATCTTCTCCATCCCAAGCTAGTGTGCTACTAAGATCTTGGAAGTAATGAATTACAAGTAACACAACCATCTGTAATTAGTTACTATTTTAAAAAAAACAATGAGGATGTAACAAAGCCCTATGCCAAACTAAAAAAATTAAGAGTAAAATAACTTGATGATGTAATGAGTAATGGTTTCCCTTTACTTTCAAAAATTATTTTTTGCAAGCATTTTTATAGGCATTTCCAAAAACTGGGAAGCACCCAAGAAAATTCACAGAAGAATCTGGAGATACTTCTCAAGGTGCCCAATAAATTAATGGTAAAAATCCCAAAGCATATCAGGTGTTATATCAGGTCCTCAGGCTGAGTACCATTCCTCATCTGTGCTTTTATCTATTGTGTGGGAGAGAAAGTATGCCTTCAAGTTATTTCTGACATTTCAATTTTCAATTCAATTTATTCGGTCATTGACAAGTATAAAATAGAAGAGTATATAAAATATATATAATATTAAAATGTATATAAAAACAACATTATTAGAATAACAATTAAAAATAACAATTAATAATAATAAAAAAGTATAACAGATAAATGCAAATCAATACATACAGCTTACTTACCAAACTCAAAAGACTAATCGGTCAAAAATTAGAGGGGTCAGTTCTATTTCCTTTTTTGTATATCGGAATAATAATGGCCAGGCCCCAATCTTTTGGAATAGAAGCAGATCTATCAATAGCCATGAATAATTTAGAGAGAACAGGAACCCACCAATCTAGATTATTTTTAAGTACTTCACTTAAGTACTGTGTCTCTAGCATTAAATCTTTGATAAAGTAGTTAAGCTTGTTCCATATACTCACTATCTTGGCCCGGCCCTGAAGAG
>JAIPUX010001232.1:162917546-162943409 GCA_020142125.1 Phrynosoma platyrhinos | reverse complement strand
CAATTAAAGCAGTGTTGAACTGCATTGTTTCCACAGTGTAGATGCAGCCATTGTTAACAGCAGTACTGAGCAATATGCAATTCACCTGTGCAGTTCAACAATAACAAAAGTTGTTTTGTTGCTGATGATGCAATGTTGTGACCCATACCTGCAGTGGTATTGGTGTTGCATGCAAAAATGCATGATGGAAAGCTAACTATTGACAACATTTGAAAAACCCACAGGTTGTTTTGTTTGTTTTTTGTTTGCATTTGCTTTCCCTTCCAGAAAGAAGGGAGACACTCTGCTTGGCTGACTGCAGAATTCTCCAATATGAGAATGTGCTCTGTTAACATCATGATATGAAAGCTTCCCTTTAAGAAGAGAGGGAGGCACTTTAGTAGGACTCTAAATGTAAGGTACTACACTTAGGCAGGAAAAATGTAGTGCACAAATATACGCTGGATGACACCTGGCTTGAAAGCACTGCATGTGAAAAGGATCTGGTTTTTTTTAGTAGATCACAAGTTAAACACGAATCAAGATTATGCTGTAGCAGCCAAAAAGACAATGCAGCTCTAGATTGCATCAATAGGTGTATAGTGTCTAGATCTCGGGAAGTCCAAAGTACTACCAGTCTGTTATGATTTGCTCCAGTCTCACCTGAAATAGTGTCCACTGTCCACCACAATTCAAGAAAGGTATCAAGAAGGTGGACTGTGTCCAGAGGCTGGTGACCAAGATAATCAAAAGTCTGGAAACCAAGCCTTATGGGAATGGCTTAGAGAGATGGATATGTTTAGCTTGGAGAAGAGATGACTCTCTTCTCCCTCCCTCTATATATATATCTTCCTGTGCCAATGTGCCATTCTGAGAGACAGCCTTGAATAGTGGCTAGAGTGCTGGACTGCAATTTCAGAGATCTGAATTCTAGTGCCTATGAAACAAGAAACTCAGGGCTGATTACTTCCTCTCAGTTTGACATTCCTCAAAGGGTTGTTGGATGAATGAGGTGGAGAAGAAGAGAGCAATATATGAGTTAATTGGGAGACAGCCAGGATATAAAGGCAACTAATTCATAGTAATGTCCAATAAAACATTTATTAGCTGAACTAAAGTGAGTGCTGTGAAGGATGGGCTGAATATAGCCTGTAGGCTGAACTGTCCTGATCCAGTCCTTTTTGTTTTGCAAGGCCAGTTCTCAATGCAAGTTCTGTTGGCATTTGTCTGAAATTAAATAGAATTCTCCATGCATAGGGTTCCCAATAAAGTAGGTTCCCTAAATACTGGACTGGTCTACATGTGAGCAAACTGTAATGGTCTATCTCAATTTAAATATATGTAAAAATAACTCCCAGTCAGAACTTGCCACTCAACATGGCCAGGTCTGAACACTGGGACACTTTGATCACTTTGGTTCTAACCCCTTTTAAAGCCATCCAAGTTCACAAGTACACTTTCTTGCATCCATTTCCATTTATAGGTGGTTGCTGCTGCTGCTACTGATGGCTTGGATGAAACACATAAACAGGAAGAAATGGTCAAAATCTTTTAACAAACACCCATGAAGTTCTGTGCCCTCGCCTGGCATCTGTCAAGTCCCGGGAGGATCCACTATTGCTGCTGCTCACTAGTCAAGTGAAGTAAATCAGATGAGAAAAAAAAAAAGCAGGGGGTGGTGAAGAAATTAGGATTAGCTCACAGATGAAGTGCACCTTCCTTTTCTTTCCCTTCAGGGCCCAGATCAGCCTCATCTTTATAATCTGAATCAGTGGTGTTACTAGGGGGTGCAGGGAGTGTGGACCACACCAAGTGACATCCTAAGGGGGGGGTGACACTACTGCTCCCAAAACATCTCCTTTTTGGGAGAAACAGGCTGTGGCATTTACCTGTGTCCCTTTCAAATTCTGAAGAGATGGTGTGAGTGGGGTGAGGTTTAGTGAGAGCAGAAAGGGGAGGTCCATTCTTTAAAAACATCATGTTTTATCAGATTTTCACTTCAACCACATGAAATGATGTATATGTAAGTGCATTTAGGTTGTGTATATGATATTGTAATTTAAAGGTATAATTAGAATTTTGCTAGTTGTTTGTCACAGCTATCACCATTAAAGGTAAAAAAGGTAAAGGCATCCCCCATTGACAAGGTTGTCAAGTCGTGTCTGACCGTAGGGGGTGGTGGTCATCTCCGCTACTAAGCTGAAGAACCAGCGTTGTCAGAGACTACTCTAATCATGGGGCCAGCATAATTGCACAGAATGCTGTTTACCTTCCCACCAAAGTGGTACCTATTTATCTACTTGCATTTGCATGCTTTTGAACTGCAAAGTTGGCAGAAGCTGGGACTAGTGACAGGAGCTCACCCCACCATGCAGCACCTGGGCCTCGAACTGCCAACTTGCTGATCTTGCAATCAACAGAGTCTTAATCCCTTGAGCCATTTTACATTACATCCAGTAATACACAGGAATTATGATTAATGAGTAATATGAGTACAGAAAACACAGCTAAGGATTCTGTATGGTGTGGTATGGAGGGAGGTCAGTGGAGGGGAGACACCGTGAGTTACCACACTGGATGGCACTGAACCTAGTGATGCCACTGATCTGAATTACCGACCTCCCTCCCACCAGTTTGAAACAGCTGCAGAAAAAGCCCCTACCAGGGTTTGACAGCTGCTGCAGGAGAGGTTTTGGACAAGAAAGAAAGGGCTATACTAGAGAATAGCCCATCTGGTCTATTCAGCAAGAGAGAGATATGCATGCATAAGCCCCCACTGAGATGCACCTATGTCATTAGCAGGATGCTGCCCAAAGCTGGAGTTGAAATGACCACAGCTTTATTGATCACTGCTCTTGGAGCCTTGGGACAACACAGGGGATGGATCAAACCATCAGGCAACCTGATTACTGTCCAATGACACCTGTTCCCAGCCCACCTACTGGTGGGAGACCTGTTGAATGGGATTCACATGGGCAGAAGCCACTGTATGATTCCCATTCCCCTTCACCTGTATGTTAAGCAGTGATGATAGCCCCATGAGCTGGGCTTGTTCCAATGTCTCAGACCCTAAGATCTTGAAAGCTCTCCCCCAAAGGGGTGAAACAGGCACGTTAGTCTTGATTTAACCCAAAATCATCCAGTTTAGTGCCCAAACTGCTACCCCAGAGAATGTGACAAGGATAAAGCCTCCTCATATTAGAATTAGCAACCTACAATAGGACATGGCTACACTAGAATCCACATGTATAGCTTAAATCAAGGGAGGGAGTTGGGGAATTTGGTCAAAAGAAGACTGGCTGGTGTGATGATCAGGGAATACTTCCATGCTTTCCAGTTGGACTGAAGTGAAGGTGTCATCTTCCAATGTGTGTCATGGAGTCTGCCTCCAGCCAGCCAATCTCCATTTTCCAGCCATTTACAGCAAGCTTTTGCTTGCCACAGGGCTCCCTGGGAAGAAAACTAACTGCTGGGCACAGAAAAGTATAGTACCCTTTAACTCTGCCCTCCAGTACCCTCTTGTAACGAGCAAAAGAAACTCCTGGTAAGTTGGAAGCCCATGATTCAACTTTGAAAATAGTGTAAGAAAAATTACTTTTAGTCCTGTGTAGAAATGGAAATAATATTGGAAGTTTTAAAAGCACTAGAAAGAGACTTTTGGTGTGTCTGCGAACCCCAACAAGGTTTCATGTTTTTTTCATCCTCAAGCCACTTTGTTTTTCTCTTGTCCTCAAACAGATTTGAGGATTACTCTTACTTGCCCAACTCAGACTCACTCATTCCTCTCCCCCACTGCCACAACACAGCCATGTACTAGCTTTCAGCAGGGTAGTCACTAAGGAAATGTGGGGGGTAAGGATGGTACCAGGTGACATCCTAAGAGGGGGTGACACCATTGAGCTCCAGACATCTGCATTGTGGCAGAATTGGGCTGTACCAGTTATCTGCAGCCCTTTAAAATGCTAGAGCTCAGCAGAAGAGATGGTGTGAGTGGGGCCAAGATCAGTGGTGAGGAGAAAGGAATATATTATATAATGTAATATATATATATATATATATATATATATATATATATATATATATATGATGTAATGTTTCAGAAAAATTTAAAAGAATGCACACACACACTTTTAAAATTTTCTTAAACATCACATCTTACCAAATTTTCACTTTAGCCGCATGAAACTATGTACATGTAAATACATTAAGGTTATGCATATGAAATTGCAATTAAGAGGCATAATTTTAATTTTGCTAGTTTTTTTTATATCACAACTATTACAATCACATTCAGTAATATCCAGGAATTATGATTTATGAGTAACATTAGTTCAAAAAACATGAAGGATTCTGTATGGTACTGTGTGGGAGGAGGTCAGTGGTGGGGGTGACGCCATGAGTTACTGCATCAGGTGATGCCAACCCTTGTGACACCATTGGCTTTCAAGAAAGTAACATGAGAAATATTATTGCAGACCATTCTCATAGCTAGCACATGGTGATGATGTCTGCACTGTTGTGAACCAGATATCAGAATACAAACAGCAAGGATGAGCCTCCTTGGTCAGCTGCTCCACCCTATGTCCTGCAACTTCAGGGAGAGCTGAGCATGTACCTTGCAGGCAGGTGGAAGCCAAGTAAAGATTGTAGAAGACTATAGCTTCTTTCTTGTGAGCCAGTGTTCTGCAGTGATTTGAACTTTGACTACACCTCTGAAGACCAGGGCTCAAATCTTTGCTCAGCCATGGAAACCCACTGGGTGAGCCTGGGCAAGTCACACTCTCTCAGCCTCAGTGAAAGGCAAAGGCAACGTTCCTCTGAACAAATCAAGAAAACCCCATGATAGGGTCACCATAAGTCAGAAACATCTTGAAGGCAAGCAACAACACAAGTTTTTCCTGCCAACCTGCCACCAGTTTCTGCATCATCATCATTTATATTCTGCCCTTTCCCCAAAACTGGGACTCATAGTGAGTTACATGTGTGTGTGTGGACAGGACAGCACGAAAAAATGTGAGTGAGAGTTAAATAATTCATTCTCCCTTGCAGGAACAAATAGTTTAAAGCAGCACATCCCTAGTTCTTGAGTCTAAAGGTAAAGGTAGTCCCTTGACATGAATGTCTAGTCATAACTGACTGTAGTGGTCGCTGCTCATCTCCATTATTAAGCCAAAGAGCCAGCATTGTAAGAGGACTACTCTGGTGGTCATGTGTCCAGCATGACTGCACCGAATGCTGTTACCTTCCCACCAAAGTGGTACCTATTTATTTACTTGCATTTGCATGCTTTCAAACTGCTAGGTTGGCAGAAGCTGGAACTAATGACAGGAGCTCACACCATCATGCAGCACCCAGGTCTTGAACTGCCAACCTTTTGATCTTCCAGTTGTCAGAGTTGGTATCTTAACCACTAAGCCACCACATCCACAGTTCTGAGTGTATAGTTCTTTATTTTATTTAAATTAAATAGCACACTTACTGGATCAGCAGAAATATTTCTCAGTCTCTCTACAGCTGAAGCAAGGAATTATCAGAGCTGTAGTCAAAAAACAACTTTCCCATGGTTGATAAATACATTTTCTGTGGGTAGAAACTAGTGAGAATAGTCAGGTTGTTTCCTAGAAGTTATTTGTAGACACACATTGACATTGTGGATATTCATCTTCTAGAACATGTGAAAGCTATATTTCAAGAAAGGGTGCTATCTTTTTCTTTTCATATAGTTTCCACTTATACTTTTTCATTCAAACCAATATACCCCTGCAAGTAGAATGCACATCATGCATAATGCTTTTTTTCTTTCAAAAAGGTGCTAGCTTTCTATTTTCATATATTTTTCTGTCTACTTGGATAGACTGGAGGATGAAAATAATGAACACCAAGAAGCTGAATGTAACATTCCCCTTTTAAAAACACTTATTTCTTTATGAAGGCATTTTTGTTGGACTTTCCTTCCAAAAGTTCCAAAGTGATTTAAAATTTTCCATATTAAAACCCAGAAGGTGCAATAAAATTGAGACCTAAAGACTTAAAAGAGCAATAACACAATAACATATTTCTTTAAAATGTCTATTATGCCACTCTACAGTTTTAATGGCTGAACAAAGAGAAGACAGTTTGACCAAGCAACCTGTAACATCTGAAATAAGTCCATGCCTTCAAAATGAGTGCATTTACGCAGTCATGCTGTTATCACTTGGAGCAGTATCTGATGATGAGAATCTTGATGTGATGGTGGACTGTGCCATTTCAGCAGGGCTATAACAAGAACAACAGTAACAGTTCTGAGTACCTAAGGGGGAGTGGATCAACCAGAATAAACATGCAAAGAACTGAGTATTTTTAACATTAATCAACAGTTTTAATTCTTAGAAAAACTCCTTGAGTAAACAAGCTCTTGCATGCTTAGTCCTTAGTCTCCACAAGTAAAATTTCTAGATCTTTTTCTTTTCATTTTCTTACGTGAAAGCTAAAGATTGGGATCCAGCCTCATGGCTACTATGGTAGTCTTACAGGCTGTTCAATCATAATTCAAAGAAATGCCCACTGCAAGTGTTAGGATTAAGCATAAGCCTATGTTTTCTGATCTCACAGATCTTCCAAGGAGGTTTGACATTGCTTTCCCCTGAGGCTGAGAGAGTGTGATTTGCCCATGTTCAGTGGGTTGCTTGACCAGAGATGGGACTTGAACCTTGGTCTACAGACTTGTAATCCAACACTCAAACCACTACGCCACACTGGCTGGCAAGATGAATTATAACAGATCCAAATTTCTTCCAGCTGAGGCATACAGTTACAGTGTTGGCACAGTGTTAAACCATGGCTACACTAATTCTGAATAATTTCCAAAATCTCTAGGCATTTAGCATCGTTTTAGCTGAACTAGGGTGCATCTGCACTGTAGAAATAATGCAGTTTGGTATCACTTTAAGTGCTGTAGCTCCATCCTATAGAATCGTGGGATTTTGTGTTTACAAAGGTCTTTAACCTTCACAGCCAAAGAGTGCTCGTGCCCCCCAAAAGTACAAATCCCAGGAATCTATAGAATGGAATTATGGCAGTTAAAGTGGCATCAAACTGCATTATTTCTACAGTGTAGATGCAATCTAGTGTCAGCTCATTTTAGCAATTAGGACTGCACTAAATATGTGTTTGTGCTATGTATTCCACTGTTAGTACCTTTCTATTCAAATCAACATATCCCTGCAAGAAGAAATCTAGCACATCATGCATAATGCCTCTCTTTCACAGAGGTGCTAGCTTTCTCTTTTCATATAGTTCCTTTTATGCAAGGGAACATTTTAAAATAGTGATCCCACCTCACCCCCAATACATCCTGAAATGGTGCAACCCACTTGATCATCCTCCAACCCACCCAAAATAATTGTGCTACATAAGGAGATCCAGGCTCAGCTGCCAGTCATCAAGTGGTGAGTCACCAAGTGCATGTGTGAATCAGCTGTGCACTTAAATTCCTTTGGATTGTGTGCCGGGCAATTCCAGCCATTTTGAAAAATGGAAAGATGGGAAGAGGTTCAGCATTTTATTTTTTTAAAGGCAAGTTGTTCTCCAGGGAAGGGGTTTTTTTTCCAAGAGGGGGAAGAAAGGTAAAAAATAGAGCCTGTTTGTATTGCAGAAGGAATGAGTCACAGAATTAGAGTTTTGAAAAAAGCAAAAAGAGGTGGTGAGAACTGAGAATGAATGCCACTGGGAGGTAAAAACAAATGGACTCCATGGGAGTGAAGTATTTCATTTGATGAGAGGGAAGAAGGGAGGGAGAAGGAGATAATTTCGGAAGCTGATGAATAACTTCTTAATGAAACCAGCTTAGAGAAAGCGTTGGGGTACCGGTGGCAGGAAGGAGAGATATTTTGTTTGAAAAGAAGACACATTCTTCGTACAATAAACTTCTCACTAAGAAGAATGTATTCATGCCTATTATCCTGTTTTGAGTCCTGATAAATATTCTATAATGCAAACTGCTGCCATCACCACAGCACGGAAAACTTGCGTTTTTGGAATGCCTCTCCCAGAAAATCAAACAGCATGGCTACTGGAATTATAGTCCCCAAATAAGTAACTTTTCCTGGCTCTGAGGACAACAACCTAAGACCTAGAGCTGCTTTTTATTGCTGACTATAAATGGTAAGACCAGAAATGAAACCTTCAAACTAATTTCAATTTGTCCTCTACAAGCAAGCCAGAGGAGGCTGGTGATTCTGATGTCGCTAGAAAGGCACATCCACTCTAGATTTTAATCTGAACTCTAAAGGAACTATTCATGGTGCTGTTCAAAGATATAGCCATGTTAGTCTGTAGAATCAGTATGTAGAGAAAATGTATGTAGCACCTTTGAGACTAACCAAAAGAAAGAAGTTAGCAGAATGAGCTCTCATAGACTGCATTTGAAGAAGTAGACTTAAGTCTTCTAAATGGCATCCCTTCAGATATACGGTATAAAGATGGCTATCTGTGCCATCTTTCAGCCTTCTCTTACCTAGGCTAAAAATACCCAGCTCTCTAAGCCGCTCCTCATAGGGCATAGTATCCAGATCTTTCACCGTCTTTGGTCACCTTTCGGTATACAGATTAAATTGTATACCTAAAAAGGAGGAAATGCAATGGAAAATGGTTCACTAAAAACAATACAGTGCCCTCTAAAGCTCTTTATTTTAAAACCTTCAGTTCTAAAAGCATGTTGGATGTTTTTTGTTTTTTTTTTTAAAAAGTCTTTGCCTTCCAACAGAAGGACTGCAAGGAAGGACTTTTTTGGACTTCTTGGGAAAGAAGTTCAAGAGCCTCAAGACAGACAATGGGAAGGTTCTGTCTCATGTCCCCACCAGCCATGCCTGTGAAGGTGATGGGACTGAGAAAAGGGCCTCTCCTGAGGATCCCAGGGCCTAGATAGATTCATAGTAATGACTTTATCATGTTAGGCTGGTAGGGCACTAGAATCCCATTAATCTAGCAAATGCAAACATACCAGGTTGGGGACAATCATAATTACACAACTCTTCAAAAGTGTGATGGTGTTGTTTCTGTCTGACCCCTGACTTGCTCATGCTGGTGTCCATAGTCCCACTCCCTTCCCTGTGCCCTTCCCAGCATGTCTTTCTGTCCATATTTATATTTATTTATTTTGAGTGCAATTGCATGCTCATTATAATACATTAGGTAAAAATAAATAAAGAAAATATTTTTTAAAAAAACAAAAACATCCTACTTGGGAATAATGAGGGAAGGGAGGAAAGAGGAGCAAAATCACATCCACTCATACAACATGACTGCTTGCTTATTGGAATTGCTTTGGTAGGAATGTATCAAACTGTCTCAATAGTGAAAAAGCAGCTTGGTTGGGAGGCATTGACAGGTTTTGCCTGCCAGTGAAAAGGAGCACTCCAACAGCCGACAGGCTATAGACCAGCTACTGGACAGACACAGTGCCATGTGATAAAGTATGGCCACAGGCACAATGATCCTGCTCCAATTTAACTTTTTACACCTGGTGTGATAAAGTTCTCAGTTTCCTTAATAAACACATTGCCCTGACTTATCTTCAGTACTGATTGCAAGCAGTCTGTTTCTGTGCAGATCCAAAGAACTTCATGGCTTTTGGCTTCAATCCAGCAACTTTTTATGTTTTTGTGTTTTACTTATTGTTATGATAGGAAACCAACTGTGGAACAGAGTTAAGGAAGGAGAGTGTTCTGAATGGTGCCAGGTGGGGAGGGGGGAATTATTTCTCTGACAATTTTCCCCACCATTGCATAAAATAATTGGTATGAATCAGCAGCACTTTGCCAGTTACATAAATGTATCTAACCTCTTTTGTAAGATGCAGAGTAATATCTGATCTTTAGAAACTGTGGGACTTTGGGAGAAATTGGTGCTTTCAGTGTGGCTAATTCTGAAGCAAAAATAATTTTACTCAAGACAGAGCTAAAATAAAACTGTAAATCACGGGCACCAGAGGAATGAGAGGTTTCTCTATTCTTGTGCAATAGTTAGAGCACCTGCTGATTGCCTTTACCACTATTTGGGCATGACGTAGAAAATGATCCCTTTTGGGACTACAATTTGCAGATTCCCCAGTTAGCTTGGCTGTCATGTAAAAGTTAGAACAACGTTCTTTTATAAACAGTGGTTAGAATATTTTGTATGGCTCAGATTGCTAAGTCACAGCACTTGACATGATGCAATCCCTTTTGCAAACCTTTGTATCATGTCAAGTGCTGTGACTTAGCAATCTGAGCCATACAAAATATTGCATATGTTAAGCAGCAACAGGTGATGACCATTAAGCAACTCTCTATATGACTGCACTGAGACTCAGTGCATGTGTGGGTTGATGATAGTAGTTTGGAGAGAGTGGGTTGTTGATGGTTGGACTGTAGCTGTATTATAACAGACGGTGTAAGTTGATGGGAGTCATGAGGAGTGTTTGTACATATTTGTAAATACTGCAACTAATGATAAAAAAACATACAAGAACTTGGAAGATAAGGACTTGGAAGATATCAACAAGTGTTTGTGAGTTTATTCAAGTGTGGCCAGTGTATTGGCAATACTTAACTGAATTGGTGCTTCCGTACTCTATTACAATAAGCTACTTCTGAGAGCATATACTCAGAGAGTGCTGTATGTTGGCATCTCTAGTGGGCCAAGGAGTTTCTTTTTTGTTACTGCACATCCAGCAGGACAGAAGAGAGCCAACAGTAAAGGAATGTTTCCAGACACCCTGTTTGGGAACATATATTTTGATTAGTTGGGGGGAGATCAAATTAATTGATGCAGCACATGCTTTCCATGCCAAGGGTGCCAGGTTTAGTTTTTGGCATCTCTAGTTAAGGAAGTAGGTGTCATGAAGCACTAGCAGCTAGAGCTTCCTATGTCAGTGAAATGATGGATCCCCTCTGGATTTTACTCTGGATTTTAGAGCAGGTGTCCCACTTTGCAGAACCTATTTTGGATTTAGAATTTAGCACATTGAATAGCTCCCTTAAAGTTTTGACTGTAAGTCCACTGATATGGAAACTACCATCTTGCAGGGCAGAGCAGAACTCTGCCAAAGATCCTGGGGGGCTACTGCCAGACAGCATAGACATTACTGGTTAATGGTAAATTTTAAGTATAGGCTCTCCACATGATAGTCCCTGTAGCAACACTTCCAAAAATAGTTCAGAAATCAAGGCAGTTTATGTTGATGCACATAAACTGACTAGTTCTAGTGGTTTTCCATTTCCACTAGGAACAAGTTTTTTTTTAGTTCTACATACACTAAAATTTAAATAGAATACATAAAACATGCAAACTAAAACAACAATTCAACAAAATACAAACTAAAACACACATAACTAAAATAGGACTACACTGCTAGATAATCTAACAAAGAGTGACTTTCAACTATCTTTTCTATAATAGTTCCTAAAATACTGTCTCACTCTCTATAAAATAACTGTTGCACTTCATTTATTGGTTTAATTTCCCTTGTGGGAGAATCCTGTTCTGGGAGAAAAGTGGGATATAAATCCTTGAAATAAAATAAAAATAAATAAAAATAATTTATACAAACCTTTGAAATCAATGGTTAACTTATCACCTTCCATTATTTTTCAAAAAGTGAATCAAGGGTTTCCAATCCTTTAAAAAAAGTTTGTCAACAACTTTTCCCTATTTGAGTAGACAAGTTTGTCTGTCTCTACTAGTTCATTCATTTTTAACAACCATTCTTCTTTAGTAGGCAATACTGTGTGTGTCACATACTCTCAGCCCCAGAAAACACTGTGATAGATTCACTTTAGGGTTGCCATAAATTGGAAACAACTTGAAGGCACACAACAACAAAAAGCATTACTCTTCCATTTTGAGGATATAGTAATCTTGCTGCTCTGGTCTTGTATTGAAGACTTTTTCCATTACTCTTTTCTGATTGATTATCCCTCAGTCCCAAAAGGAAAAGTTCAGGTTTCAATTATATATTAATCCTTAAAATTCTCTATACCAATGTATGTATTTGCATCCAGTACTTTTTGGCTTATTCACAAGTCCACCACATATGATAAAATGACCCTTCTTTTTCACATATATTTGAAGTACCTTACACATCTTAGACAATTTCTCAGGTGTCATATATCAATGATACATCATTTTATAAAAAATAATAATCCATAACATGAAATAAATTTCAATTTTTGACCACATAGTGGGAGCAAGTCTTAATTCATTTATTCAATTATCGATCTAGCTTTGGTCCAACAATAGTAGAAGGTTGCCACATTATCAGCCATTTCAGATTGAGCCGCTCCTGGCTCTCCTATATACTGACCTTTAGCATCCATAGCCATTTACAGTTTTCTTGATTACAAAATACAACAAAGTTATCCTCTAAGTTTGTGGTCTTTGTTTTTAGCTCGGCTGCTTCTCTTTTCAGAATTGTAATTTCACCAGTAATTGAGTCTATTTTTTTTCCAAATTTTTGAAGCCCTTTGTTGAGATTGTCATTGGTTTCTTTACAGTTGTCTTGTAGTTCCTGTCTAATTTCTGTTTTAAAGTTCCTTATTTCTTCAGTAAGAATTTGCAAAGGATCTGTTTGTTTTGTGGCTATATCCATTGATCCTCTTCTATTCATTGTGTTTGTACTTTTGTTTGTTGTGGTTTATTATAGGTAGTCATGTTTTCTTTTCTCTCTCTTATTTTGATTGAGCCATCCATAACAGTTATTTCAGTTATTACAGCTATTAAACAGTTATTTAAACAGTTTTAAATTAAGAAATAATAAGAAATGTAAAAATTAATAATTGTCTTATAATTGACAACCTTCAACAGTAGCGCTAAACATTCACCAAATTTCCAAGCTGGACAAAGAATCTGATCTTTCTATTTTTCTGCTATATAGTTGTATATAGTCATATATCAGGCTTTTTAGGCTCATGCTAAATAGTTCTGATATATAGTTCTCTAGTTTAAACACCTGATGTATCAACTATTTAGACATCTCTAGTTTAATAGTACATTTTCCACAATTTGACAACAATAATCAACTCAATTGTCTATTGTCACTCCACTATCCCAGTAGGTTGTATATTACTTTGTATTTTTTCTTAAAGTATATAGGTTGAATTTCAAACTTGATTACTTAATACCATTAATTATAATCAATAATTAATTTGTTGTAATTTACTAATTGAAAGACAGTCCTCTAGTGTTACTTCATCAGCAAACCACCCTTAATTAATTGGCAGCTTAACCATACAGAGGAAAGGAAAAAGAAAAAGTTCCATTAACTCTTAGCCAATAGTTCAATTAAAAGTCAATAATTCAATTATCAGACAATAATTCTTCTAATTTCATTGATAATTTCTGTCTTTCTTCTCTTTTTCTCCTCTCCCTCCTTCTCTTTCTTTTCTTCCCTTCAGTTACTTAAATATAGTCCAATCTGTTAAGGGGACAGTTTGCCCAAGTTGTAGATAGGTGTCCATCATTATAGAGGAATGCACTTTAACAAAACAAATACCACACCAAAATTAGTTCTTTTTGGTTGAAAGATTCCTCTCTTGTTGTTAAATTAGGTTAAGTTCCTTAAGGATTGTGTAATTACAGTGTATCTCACACTTAAACACTTTCTTTTTCTCCAAGTCACCTTTTACTCTTTGCACAAGAGGAGTAAGGTCATGAAATATTACTGTCCCCTCGAACCAATTCCAAAATTTGAGTCTTCCAGCTGAATGAGTCCTTAGAAGCTTTTATGAAGAAACTAGTAGCTTTTTACTTTCATTCATTTATCATAATAAAAAAACAAAAAAATACAAAAAGTTATAATTATTAAAATTATTGTTAAAGGAAAAACTTTCTTGAAGTCAAAATGAATAAACCAAGGCTATTGAGAGGATGGTGCTGGGTTGTTCTCTGCTGCTCCCAAAGGACCAGGCCTCATGATTTTAAGTTATGGGAAGAGGTTTCAACTGAATATTCAAAAGAAGTAGAACATCTTAACAATAAGAGGGAATTGGAAATGTAACCAATTATCTAAAGAGGTGGCGGGGTCTCTTTCTCTGGATATTTTTAAAAAGAGACTGGTTGCAGGGGATGGTCTAGCTGGATTTCCTGCACTGAGCAGTGAGTTAGACTATAGGGCCCCTTCCAATTCTATGATTATGTGGTTGTACTTGGGACATATCATGAGATGCCATGATTCATTAGAAAAATGGTAATATTTGGCAAGGTGGGATCAGCAGGAAAAGAGGAAGACCTTGTTACAGGTGGATTGACTCAATCAAAGACACCATGGCTCTGAATTTGCAAGACCTTAACAAGGCTGTTGATAATTGGGTGACTTGGAAGTATCTCCTTCAAAATATCACCATAAATCAAAGACAGCCAGGTGGCACTTATCATATTCAAAGGTACTAAAAAAATCATGTGTTCAGGGGGGAAAGTTAAGTAGATGAAACACCATGGCTCTGAATTTGCAAAACCTTAGCAAGACTGTTGATAATTGGGTGACTTGGAAGTATCTCCTTCAAAACATCACCATAAATCAAAGACAGCCTGGTGGTACTTAGCATATTCAAAGCTACTAAAAAATATTGTGTTCAGGGGGAAAAGTTAAGTAGATGAAATAGACGAAGATAAAATAGTCTTTGCATGACATCTAATAGCACCAGATGCTTCCCTGGGAGAGACACTACAAATAAAAAAGAAACTTTCTCCTGCTTGCCACATGCCTCATTTAAAATGGAAGGAGTACCCAGAGGAGACCATCAATAAATGTTCATAACAGATGGCAGACTGTTATGGGAGTGGGGGTGTATGATAGTAACATCAAATGTTTCCACTCCTAGGAAAAACCATTTTCCTTCTTTTTGGTATTGGCTGCTTCAGCACGGCAGAAGAATCTAAAGAGTCCTCTCATTGGGTAGTCTTTATTTCAGGGAAGCCAGCTGTGTTCTAAAGTGGACTTCTTCAACCCTGTGCCCTTTTTCTGATGTGATGGACTGCAACTCCTACAATCCTCAGCCACTGTGCAGAGAAGTTGAAGTTGGGAACAAAGCCAAGTCCATAGGGTCATGGTTTAGGCATACAGCCTCCTTCTGTGAACCATTTCTTCACACTCGATCTTGTTTAAAGTAAGAAATGCAGAGGCAGAACACCATTTGAGAGGCTGTTGTACAGAAGATGATGCAAGTTTGTTTCTTGCTGCTTCAGAAGGCTCCAGAACAAATTACAGGAAAAGAGATTTTTAAAATAAAATCATTAGGAAGGACTTCTTGGTTTTAAGAACTGTTCAATAATGGGACAGACTGCCTCTGAAGGGGATGGATCCTCCTTCACTGGTGATTTTTAGCAGAGCATTAAAAATAGTTTTTAACAGTTTGGAAAAGTTGCTGCTTTTGTCTACCAGAGTCCCTCAACCAGCCTGCTCTGCAGTTCCCATAATCCCCCAACCATTCTGGAAGGTGTAATCCAAATAAAGTAATTTTTGTAAACTCTATGATTTCTTAAAAGTAGTCTGGAGGGCTAACTGTGATTTAGGCATAGGTTTCTGGTACTGGCAGGGGGGTGGACTAAATTATGCTTGAGATCCCTTCTAAGTTACAGCTCTGCAATGTCATGATCCCCAAGCAAAGATTGAACAGCTTCTCTTTAAAGACGACCAGAAAGGAAAACTCCACCACCAATCTAGGAAACTGGTTCCATTTTCAAACTACTTCTATTGTCAAGAAGTCTCTACTGAAGTTTAAGTGAGATCTATCCTCCCATTAATCTATACATGCCTGATTTACTTCTGCCACAGGGCAGCTGTCAACAAGTCTTTGCTCTTTTCAGCTCTCTGGAATAGACTGCCTTGGAAAGCAGTGACTCTCCTTTGTTGGAGATTTTTAAACAGAGGTGAGATGAGCAGCTCTCGGTAGTGCTTTAGTTGTGGATTTCTGCACTGGTGAGAGATTGGACTACATGACCTTTGGAACTGCATACTACTCCATAATTCTCTGAATCTGTGTAGATGTCCTTTGGGTATTTCAAGAACTGTTCAGTGGCAAACCAGTCCTGCTGTCAGAGTTGGACTGAATGGAGTGAACCAATTGAAGCTTAATCCAGAAAAGACAAAGAGGTGCTCCTGCTTAGCCAAAAGGAAGATCAGAGAAAAGGGTTTCACCCTGGCCCCAAATTTTAGGTTTGTAGCTTGGGGACCTGAGCTTGGATGCCCACATTTTGACAGTGAATGCTATGTGGTGGGCAGGAGTGCTTTTGCAGAGCTAAAACTAGTGCACCAGCTGTGCCTATTCCTCAAGATGGTGGATCTCACTATGGGACACATAGTGTCTTCATTACATCCCATTTGGATTACTGTAAAACACACACTATATGGTGCCGCCCTTGGAAACTTTAGCAAGTCCTGCTGTGGCCAGGCTGCTGACTCTTACTATTATCTTTTCCCCGGAGCCTCTTTCAGGGGAGATACGTATTTCACATGTTCTTTTTTTTTTTTTTGCAGCAGAGTGTTAAAAAATTCTTCCTAGAGTTCTCTAGGAAGAGCTCATTGTGGTGTTATTGCAGACTCATTAAGTAGCACTGAAAAACTGATGTTGAATAAAGGATTACAATTTGTCCCAACTGCCAGATATCATCCAGTACAGACAAGGGTAGAGCTGTTTCAGGGTGTTGTTTTCAGAAATAGTAAATTAAGGCTGCATCTGCACAGCAGGAATAATCCAAGTTGATACCACTTTAACTGCCATGGCTCAATACTGTGGAATTCTGGGAAGTGTAGTTTTGTGAGACATTTAGGGCCCATTCATACTACGATATAAGGGTTTTTTTCCATTGATTTGCCATGATCGAATCTCTCCATGGCATTGATTTCCCATGAACAAATCTCTCTGTGGCATTTTATCCTGATTCCCATTCACACTTGGGAATGGGATAAAATGCCATGGAAAGATTTGATCCTGGCAGATGCAGCAGTAGGGGCAAATAAGGAGGAGGAAGAGAGGAAGAGAAGGGTCAATAGATGCCACAGCAGGGGCAAGATGAAGAGGAGAAAGAGCAGAGGCAGCGGGATGCTCTGAATGGGATTCACTTTGAGTTCCCATTGGCAGCTCCTGCAAAAAAACCCAGTTCTTTTCAAAAGAACCTCTGAAATCTCCATTTCAAAAAAACAACAAAAAAAAACCCCTGGGTTAAGGGGGATTTGCACTGGGGGGGGGATTCAGGCCAGGAAAACCCAGGGCAAGTGTGAATGACCCTTCAAATTAGGTCAGGAAAACTTGGCACAAGTGTGAATGACCCCAGTTTAAACTGGTTTGCAAACCAGTTTAAAACATGTAAGCTTATCGCACCCATACCTGTAACGTTCCCATCGAGTCCCTGGAATGTAACGATATGGGAATGGGTGTTACCGCATTAGACTATTGATAATGGGATAGTAACGTTATGAGAACACATATTATCACACTGCATTTACTGTTGTACCGGTACCAGCGCTAAAGTAGTTCCTCAGCCGTCCCTCACTGTTGCAAAAACCCCTATCTCTGCATTGGAAAGAATGCTACCAAGAGGTTTAGGTAGCGAGCATTCATTGTTTTTTCTTGTAAACATGACACAATTCAATCTACAAAAATGAAAAAAAAATATTTTTTAAATTGCCTGTGGCACCTTCCTTGCATCAATACTAGAAGAGTTGAGTTGAGTTTGTGGATGTTCTAGGATGGGAGGGGAGGAGGTTGTCTTAGACAATCAGAACATGAGGACAGATTGAGACTGGGTAGGATTATCATACACACATCATCTGGAATGGTCTGAAAGCGTTCTTGCTGGCTGAGGACGCATTTTTATAGTTCTCCTGCTGGAACAGGCTAGGGACTGTCAGAGCACAGAATGGGAACTCGATGAGGATCATACCGTGTGATAAAATACGTTCCGTTCCATTCTCATCACGTTACGAGAACACAGTGCGATAAGCTTAATTGTGTGAATGGGCCCAAAGCCTTCTCTGTCAGAGAGCTCACAACAAACTATAGTTCCCAGAATTCCATAGCATCAAGCTATGGTAGTTAAAGTGATGGCAGCCTGGATTATTTCTGCAGTGTCGATGCAGTTTAAGACATTATTTTGGAGATAGGTCGCACAATCAACAAATAATTACCAGTTCAACCCTAGGATTCCATCTAAATTTATACCCCCTTTCTACTGATCCCTCTATCACAGTATTTGAAAGACAAGTATTGCCAGAGTTAACAATGCCAGAGGATACCTTATCTCAGCCATGGAATAACATGAATAGAAGGGAGAGAACAACCTTGAAAGAACTGGCAGCAGATAGTTTTGTAATTATAAAACAAACAGATAAAGGACTTTTGAAGAAATTCAGATTTTTCACCATCCTGTAGTATGTGGGACTTGCCTCATTTTATTAATCCTCTTGGCTTTGGTCCAGGCTACCTGGAAGATCATATCTCCTCCTATGACCCTGCCTGGGTTTTATGATGGTGGGTGCTTTTTGTTTATTTGGCATGTTCAGTGCAGAAATGAGAGAGAGCCTTTTCAGTGGCTGAATTCCATGCGATGGAATTCCCTCCCATGGTCTCTCCCCTATTCTTCTTAACCAGCAGGCAAAGACCTTTTAAAAAATTTAGACAGGCCTTTTGGATGTTATGAAGTTGTGGCAGAAAGGTCATCTAACAGGGTTTCCTAGTGTTTTATCTTTTCTTGTTCTTGCTGTGTGCCTTCAAGTTGTTTCTGACTCATGGCAACCCTATAATGGGGTTTTCTTGGCAAGTTTCCTCAGAGGGATTTTTAACATTGCCATCCTCTGAGGCTGAGAGAGTGTGACTTGTCCAAGGTCACCCAGTGGGCTTCATGGTTGAGCTGGGAATCTAACCCTGGTCTCTAGAGTCGTAGTCCAACATTCAGAGCTCTGTCATACTGGCTCCTTTGTTCTATCTTTTACATGTCTTCTAAACTGTGTTAAACTAGTGTATAGAACAAGATTCAAAGTTTTTTATTATTATTAGATGTTGAATTGTACTTTGTGCTTGTCTGTATTTGAACCGTGGGTTGCATGCAGGGAGAAAAGTGGGATATAAATTGAGTGAATGAATGAGCAAGAACCCATCACTCATTCTTTTCCCTTCTTGTAGGTCAGGCTAAAATGTAGGCCTTGTAGGTCAGCTGCATCTATCCATGCTATAAGTCCATTCCTTCCAACATTTCACAGGTGAAAACTGGGAAAGATGTGGCCAAGCAACATTGAGGTAGGGTCAAAATGGCAAAAGCTATTTGTGGGGAAGAACATAAACTAGGAGAGGCTGCAGCAGTTTGCTTTTGCCAGAACCTACAGGGAAGGGCAAGATTCTACTCCCTCCTTTCCTTTTCCCACCACTGAGTTAATTCAGTGCAAACTATGTTTGCATTTTGAATTTAGGAGATGCCTTTTTTTTTTTTTTTTTTTTTTGCCCAATCAAGGTATGGGTTGAGCATAAGCTTAAATGGCTAAAAACGAATCTTATTGCACACCTCTGTGTCCAACTCAGCTGCACTGCATACCTGATCCAGACTCCGGCATACTTTTCAAAGAACAATACTTTCCTATTCGCCAGAAAAGTGCGCGAGGAGTCTAAGTCAGGTACACAGTGTGGATGAGTTGGGCACGTAGGTGTGCAATAAGATCCGTTTTCACCCGTTTAAGCCCATGCTCAGATCTGGCCAAAAAAAAAGTGTGTGATAATCTCCTTAGTTTTCAGCAATTGATGTCAGTGGCGGACAAAGAGGGAAAGTGGGAGGAGGAGAGAGAAACTGGGACATATTTTAAAAGCAGCTTAAAAAGTGAGGTGACAAAGGAGACATCAGGGATGTCCCTGCCAAATCAGAAGAGTTGGAACCTATGTGAGTTGGTGGACATCTTCTAAGAGAATGGAGACATGAGTGTTTTGTGGGTACTACAGGAAACAGGCAAAGGGGACAAGATGGACATTGTCCGTGAATCATACTCAGACAAGCCTAATGGCATAATGAGAGAGCATTTCCCTATCTGTTCTTTCCTTGAAAGGTTATTTCCCTAGCAGCTATTAAAGAGCTTTTCAAGTAATTAATTTGCAATTTAAAACAACTAGGAATCTCAGCCCACAGACTTCAGTTTGAAGGCAGTGAAAGACTGATGTTCTTTCTCTGTCGTCTTAAGAGCATTTGTCCTCAATATATGATTAAAAAACACTTGACTTCAAAAAAATGCACTGTTTCATTGAAAACAAGTTCTGTAATGCTTCTGCTTCTCTGAGTATGACTTGCTTCCAGTGTGAAAAAAGATGGAATGCATCAACTGCTGAGCCATAAGGGCAACAGTCAAAACTTGGAAATGTTCCTTTTTTTTTAAAGTCACATAATCCCCAAAATGACATGGTTGCATGTCCAAATATGTAACTTTTCCAAGATCTGCCAAAAGTTTGTGTGTGTGTGTGTGTGTGTGTGTGTTAGCTATTTGTGCTTGTCTATTGTGTGGACCCAATGAGGCAACTACTTCCCAATGAGGGCTAGAGAAGGGAGTTCATTCATCGTCTTTCTGGTGCACCTTTCCTCAGTCCAATTGCACTTCAGGTGTGCTGGACTGTAGAATTCATAATCCCCAAATAACATGGACCATGGTGGCTGAAGATGACAAGATTTGTGGTCTACAGCATTTGGAGAGCAACCAGGTTGCAGAAGGCTATGCCAGTGCCACCAAATATAAACCATTAAACTTGAGTGGGAATGTATTTGGCCTCCTTTAGATATTGAACTGTAACTCCCAATATAGCTGATGATGATGAATGCTGGATTAGCAGCTCAACAACATCTGGGGGAACCATACAATTCCTAGCCCTGGTTTTGGCTGCATCTACACTGTAGAATTAATGCAGTCTGATTGCACTTAAACTGCCATGGCTCAATGGCTATGGAATCCTTGGATTAGTAGTTTTGTGAGCTATTTAGCCTTCTCTGTCACAGAGCTCTAGTGCCACAACAAACTACAAATCCCAAGGTCCCATAGGATGGAGCCATTTGACAGTTAACACGGTGTCAAACAGCATTAATTCTGCAGTGTGGCAGCGGCCATTATGGTGTTCCTCCCTTCTTCTGTCCTAAGCTTCTAAGAACCATGGATACTATGTGATCCAAGCAACACATGTACTAGGCAACAAGAACAACATCTGAAAGTCAAGAGTGTATGCTTTGTAAGAATTTATACTTTAGATACATTCTTTAGAGTGCATACAAAAGCTGATCATATTAATGGTGAACAAAATCAGGATACAGTTTGAATTTCTAAACTTTGTTTGGGATGTTTGCTATGTATGTCTGTCTTTAAATACATGGCTTTTCATGCATTAAGTGAATGTTCAATATATTTTATATGCTATGCTCTTTTCAACCTCTGTGTTTTTAGTGTGAGTTAAAAAGCTCTCCGGTGACTTTAAAAGGGTTATATTGGACTATGGACTATGGTATATTTTCCTGTGGCTATAATTTTGCTTTGTGGCACGTCTTACTTATGATTTACAAATGAGTGTGTGATTCCACACTACACAGGTAAGCCCATTTGATATCAGTCAAACTGTAGTTTTGGAGTTTGGGATTTGTAGTTTGGTGAGCAGCTTAGAAATCACTGCTAGTTCTGAGGAGTACACTGGAGCTCTCTAGCAGGAAATACAAAGTACCTCACCAAATTACAAATCCCAGGATTCCGTAGGATGGAGCTATGTCACTTAGGGTGCATCTATACTGTAGAAATAATGCAGTTAGAAACCACTTTAACTGCCATGGCTCCATCCTACAGACTCCTGGGATTTGTAGTTCACTGAGGCACCAGCCCTCTTTGACAGAAAAGGCTGAAGACCTTATAAAACAAATCCCAGGTTTCCACATGGTGGAGATACAACACTTAAAGTGGTGTCAAACTGTATTATTTCTACAGTGTAGATGTGCCCTTATAGTGCTATCAGACTGATTTATTGGCATAGTATAGATATATTTTCTTTAAGAGTGAACAAAGGGAATTTATGGGGGGAAATGGATTCTGGTGGAATACCTAGTACCATGTTTGCTGCTCTCAGAGCCCCTTCCAAGGGTATGAGTCCACATTTTGTTAAAGAATAAATAAATTCAGAAATAGGTTTGAATTTTGTGTGGAGATTTATTTTCTTTTTTAAAAATCCAGATGGAATTGGAATCAAGATGGAATAGACTTATGAATGAATAGGCTTATGAATAGACATGAACACACATAAAACTGATGCAGACTAGAAAGGGATTGATTCATCCATTCCTATTTATACATTGCTTTTATTTATCATGAACTGTTTAGAGAAAGTGACAGCTGAAAAGTGGAATGTATAGGAAGCAGCCAAGGAAAATTACTTTTAAAAATACAGCTTCCAGAATCCTCCACTTCCCATGGTGGCTCAGGGATTCTGGGAGTTGTCATCCAATGCCATAAATTTCCAAGCTCTGGAAAAACATGTGAAGCAATTAGCCAATAAATGAATGTTGTTGTTTTGAGGTTTTATTGCAATGGAAAATAGTGGTTCTTTTATGTGTGCAGCTCCAAATTGGCTTTCGCCCTTACTCTGGCTTGGCTTCCGGATAATGCTGCTGTAGCTTTTTTTCTGTTGTTATCCAGAAAAGGTTTTCTCTGAAGAGGATGAGAGAGTAAGATGCAAATATGTTTACATTTAATGTGGTGGAGGATGCATCAAATAATAGACCGACAGGTTTATGGGAATATTTTTAAATGTTTAAATAAATTGGCTCTATCTTTCTGGAAATGAAATGGTTAAACAAAGTGTTGAATGTACATTGATATGGGCTGATTAGCAGCTCCCACATTGGGAGGCTGAAGCATAATTTCCCATTACCAGCATTATAAATTGGAGAAATTATTCAAAGCATGGAGTCAATCTCTCTTGGGTTCCCTGGTGCAATTGCGTTGAGGAGCCAAAACATTGCATTCCATCAACAATATGATTTTCAATATGCGGTTTTGAATTTAGTCCAAAGATTTGCTTTTACTTTGGCTGGTTATGGGTGCGGTATGTGGCATTTACAAGAATGTTGGAATGGTGTATGTGAGGCCCTTGCCTAACAGCCAAGGTGACCAGATGTCCTAACCACAGCAGACAAGGCACCACAAAATGTAGGACATTACAAAATAAAAGCTAAAAACAGTAAGATAAATGTAAATCCATGCTTCTTATGCTCAAAATGGAGGACGTTTTGGAATTCTTCCTGGACAGAAGGTTGAAATGTAGGGCATGTCCTGGGAAGGTGGGACATCTGATCACTGTGCCTACAGCCTCTCAACTGTACTCCACCCTAGACCCTCATGCCCTTCCCACCATAATGATCATGCAATAATTCTGCAATCAGTTCCCCTTCTAAACTATACTTATACAATTGCCCCACTGTTCTTGTGGACTTGAGATCTATGTCCCTCGCCTATCTGCAGGCAGCAAACGGAGGGGTACAAAATGGGGTGCATGCCCACACTGCATGTAATCATGGAGGCTTGAATGGAGGCTCCTATGGGGCTTGAATATATGTGATTTTCTGTTCTCGCGAGGGCGGCGTCTGAAACGGATCCCCCATGAGAACGGAGGGTCAACTGTACTGCATTCTGCTTCCTTGAACAATGTAACACTGATAAATTGTTTCATCATAAACATGGAGTGATGATTACATGCAGCAGTATGTACCTGCCTGAAGATTGAGGTCTTCTGGAGGAAGCACTCTATAGAGAGATCAATGCACTGTGAGATCAATGCACTGTGTTGGGACATGAGTGAGGGCTTCCTCATCTGATGCACTGCAATTATATGGAATACCATTTCCTTTGAGACCTGATTGGTGCCAACTCTGATTTCATTTGGGTGCCAAGTGTTCATCAAGTCCTTTGAGTCTCATAAATTCACCTCAAATAATGATGTAGATTGTTTTAAGAACTGGAAATTATCTTGTAAAATTGGAAGCAAATCCATGCCCTCTTTTTTTCTATTTCCTCAAGTCTACCATACATGTATAATAAACAGACGGTTGCCACATATGGGAGAACATAAGAAAAATCAGTTTACATACTCTCCCCTTTATCAGTCATATTCAGGTGTTGGGCCAATAAAAGTTGTAGTTACAGTCACAAAAATCTAAAGCAGATCTGTAAGGGCATAAATACCATTTTGGGAGAAAGATGAAATACAAATCCCATACATAAAATAAAATAAAGGTTTGGCACATTCAGTTTAACTGAACATATTGATTGGGGCTGTAATAAACATTCAAAAACAGTAACAACAATAATTTCTAATTCACCTCTCCCCAAGGCTCGAGGCAGGGAATAATGAAGGAATGTAGAAATAATGCAATTTGACACCACTTTTTAACTACATTGGCTCCATCCTGCAGAATCCTGGGATTTGTAGTTTTGTGAGGCACCAGCACTTTTTAGCAGAGAAAGACAAACACCTTGTAAAATGACAAATCCCAAGTTTCCATAGGATGGAACTACAGCAGTTAAAGTGGTCAAACTGCATTATTTCTACTGTGTAGATGCACCCTGTGTAAACCAGCATAGCATAATGGCTTGAATATTAAAATTATACTCTAGGAGATGAAGGTTCAAATCCCTGGTCAGCTATGGAAACTCACTTGGTGCATATCCTCCAATTGTCTCAGTTTGATAAGGACAGTCCCTGTTAATCCTCTGCCATACCACATTTTCAGCTACTTTTAAAATGTTCCAATTGCTTTCTCTGTCTTGCACTTTCCCTCTTTCTCCTTAGTTTATTTCAGTTGCTGTGAAATGGTTTCAAAGTGGAGAAGACATTTCCACTTAACAGCAGTGGAAGAGGATAGGAAGATGCAAATTTGCGTCCTTTCCAGTAGACTCAGGAGATTATTGCACACCTCTTTTCAACCAATCTGGGCACGGGCTGGGCACGGGATTAAACTGGTGAAGATGGATCTTATCACATGCCTCCACGCCCAACTCTACCATAGTAGTATGTAGTGGTAGCTCCTGTCAAAAAATGATTTATGACCTTTTGATGCCTGTCAAAGAACGATGTATGACCTGTCAAAATGGATTTATTTATGACCTGTCAAATTGATGGCCGTGTCCCTCTCCCGGAAAATAAGGAGGGACATCCTGTCCACATGACCCCAGGGGTTCCCATTAGTGCCCCTTGAGTCCATGTGACCCCACTCCCCAACCAATGGCTGCTTATTGGGGCCTGTTCTGAACCACGTGTCCCAAACTGGCCAATGGTAATAGATTTTCCCTGTTTTCTGATTGGTCCCTTGAGTTCACGTGCACCCCCTGACCAATGGTTTTGGTCCCCATTCAACAGAACTTTAAAAACAAAAATGTGGAGGTATTTCACAGCTAAAAATAATTTTCCCTATATTGATGTACTTCCCCTGTTTCTAAAAAGTTATAACCATAGTTTTCACCGAACAATCAAAGCTAGGCCTGCAGAAGTCAGTGATTCTAATGCTCTAGCCATGTGTAAAACAGTATATAGGACCCCTGTCAAAACAAAAAAGGAGCGCCCGCTCCTGAGGAAAGGAGACCATGTGAGGTTTTCTAAAAGCAAGGGCATATTTGCCAAAGTTCTGTTGAATCATTCAACAACCCCTGCTTTGACTTCATTCTTGGTGACAAAATGGTAAATCCCATGATGTTTTAAGAGGCTACTCACAGATTTGTTTCAAATTCATGGCCACAATCCATTTGTAATTTGTCAGGCTTTCTTCCATTTTGGCTAAAAATAGTGTTAAAAGCCCTGGCTACTTCTCTACCAGTTTTGTCACTTAAAGCCAAAGCCCAGGCATATTTAGACAGAATATCTATTACTGTTA
>JAIPUX010001232.1:162904753-162917446 GCA_020142125.1 Phrynosoma platyrhinos | reverse complement strand
TGTTCACACCCCCAAAGCTCCCAGTCTTCCCCGGTGAATAATATATATTACTCAGAATTTTTTCATGCCTTCCCATTTTCACCTCTAACATAAGTATGAACACACACATGCAAAACAAACAATTTTTTATTGGTAGAAACATATCTACATCTTAGGAATGGGGGAAACATTTATGGGCTGTAGACTCTTTCCAGCTTGGTTCTCAACATCATCTGCCTGCAGGTCTTCATCCTAATTCAATAAAAAGAAATAAGGAACATTTTATTCTTTTTCTTTTGGAAAACAACACACTCATATGATAACCAACTGCCTAATATTTTTTTAGATTATATAAACTCACCATTCATTCAGAGGTGGTTCTCCCACATGTGAGGGCTGTGGTGGGTCACAATCTCCCTCTTCCATGGCCTCTTGCAGCTGAGTGGCAGGATTCAAAAGGTCTGTGCCATCCGGCTCATTTGGGCTCTGTGGAGTGTCAGGCACTTCCTTCTTCTGGAGAATGGCTATTAAATTGCAACGGCAATCACACTCAAGTTCTGAGGCATCATCAATGAAATCCATAATGTTGGGTGTCTTTTCAGGCTCTTTAGCTTCCTTTTTAGGTTTAATATTCAACGGTATGGGAGGGTTAGTAAAGCCCACAGGCCCGTGAAAATTATTTGGCCAGGATGCTATCTTTGTGGGTTTTATTCTCCTGGTTGTAGAAGGTGCAGCCAAACACATTGGTGTCTCCATGTTGCCTCGCAGAACGTGTCTGGGTATGCCTAAAATGGAGGCTCTGGGAAATCTAGCACGGTTGGCCAGTTAGGAACACGTGATTCTCATAGGGACCAAAACCATTGGTCAGGGGGTGCATGTGAACTCAAGGGACCAATCAGAAAACAGGGAAAATCTATTACCATTGGCCAGTTTGGGACACGTGGTTCAGAAAAGGCCCCAATAAGCAGCCATTGGTTGGGGAGTGGGGTCACATGGACTCAAGTTGCACTAGCGGGAACCCCTGGGGTCACGTGGACAAGATGTCCCTCCTTAGCATTTCTGGGGGAGGGACACGGCCATCAATTTGACAGGTCATAAATCAATCCATTTTGACAGGTCATACATCATTTTTTGACAGGCATCAAAGGTCATAAATCATTTTTTGACAGGAGCTACCACTACATATTACGCATATCTGAACCAGCCTCCTGGCGTACTTTTTGAAGAGCAATACTTTCCCATTCTTCGAAAAGTATGCCAGGAGTCCAGATTGAGTACATGATGTGGCCAAGTTGGCATGGAGGCATGCAATAAGATCTGTCTTCACCAGTTTAAGCCTGTGCCCAGTCTGTACCCAAATCGGGCGAAAAGGTGTGAGATAATCTCAGGCAAACAGAAAGTGCTGCAGCCTTTCCTAGCTTGCCTGTTCATCCTCATTAACAAAATTTTGCCATCTTTTGCCACTCTGATGTTGCTTGGCCACATGGGTCCTGCTTTTCATCTGTGAAATGTTAGATGGTATATGGTTGGCCTTGAGCAAGCCACACTCTCTCAGTCTCACAGGAAGGCAATGGCTTCCCTTCACTTATGAATAAATCTTGCCATGAAAACCCCACGAGAAATTCACCTTGTGACCTGAAGGCACACAATAAGAAAGGCGTATGTGCAAAGAAAACTGATAGGATGGTAAACAAAGAGGAGATCCTTAAAAAGAGAAACCAATAGGAAAACACTGCTTAGTTTAGAATTGCGGCGTCTTTCAAGATGAACCTTCAACTACTGTTTTCAGAACACTGAAAAGGGCATAATATGTTTCAGTAACGTTACCTTTGAATGAGACTCTCTGGTCAGATTTTTTTTTCCCCCTAGATGGAACTGAAGACTTCCATAGCAATAGTTGAAAAGAATGCACACACACACACACGCACGCACGCACGCACACATTATTAGGTAGCTCTAATATGTGTTCACTGCTCCACTGGCATGGAAGCCACCAGACACCATTGGTTTTTTGTACATACTCAAGGTCTTAAATGCCTACCCAGGATATGCTTACAGTTGGGACTGCCACTGGGCAGAATGAAGTCTTCAATCTCATGAAGAAAGGGCTGGGAAACAGCAGCAAGATGTCAGAGGAGACAACTGTGCACCTCATACTTTATGCCACTTTCCCCTGAACCAGCCTGCTGCCAACAGACAAAGTAATGGAGTCTGTTGTGCCATTGCCAGTCATCTTTTCTACATGGAATGGTAGGGGATATCCTCTTATTCTTCACTTTGGTCAACAAAATGCTTTTGGGTTGTCATGAAGTTGGGAAAGGCGCCACTTCCACCAGTCAGATTGGCTATTAACTTGTAAATCTAGAACTCCCAAACTGCAACTCCCCTTAGGAAAATTCAGGGGTCTGCTTGTCACTAGAGATGGGATTAATATTCTCTGTTACTCATTTCCCAGAGGTGAAGTTTTGTAGTTTTTGCACACCCAAAATGTTTTGGGAAATCATGTTGCTCAGAAATGAACAAAACCCACATTTTTTCACATCCCTGTGTTGATTTTCTGTGTGTTTGGAAAACCTTTTTTTTGTTGTACAAAACCTGCAATTATGCACCAAAAATGGGTTCTCAAACACAGTTTGTTCTTTTTGTACCAAAAGCACTCTTTTCAGAGCCCTACATGGGTTTCTTGTGCCAATTGGCTGTGTGTGTGTGTGTGCACGCATATGCTTTGTACAAAAAAAGAGGGGAGTTTTTGCACAAAAAGTACAATTTTCATGCAAAACTCCCATGTATATTTCTGTACAGAGTGGTTTTCTGAAACACGTTGGGATGTATGCATTACTGGGCAAGTAATATTCATTTTCTCACGCACTAGGGAGAAAACTGTAGTGAAATATTTACATCCCTGCTTGTCACAATACCGTAACTTGTTATGCTCCAGGTAATTGCAAGATGTTCTGCAGAGGACAGATGGGGCTGCCCAGCCTCAGGGAACTTTGGCTTGATGGCCACTGAATCATTGTCAACAGTTCTCTTCAAGAATAATCCTAATGCTCACTTGATCTCTCTTCCCCATGGGGAGTTGCAGCAATTACAGCTGAAGCTCTGGATGTTTATCTGAAACAGGGATCTCTCTCTTTTTTTTTTTTATTCTCTCTCTCTCTCTCTCTCTCTTTTTTTTCCTTTGCTGTAAATGTGCAGGAACATCACAGTGCTGACTCAGATTTGTCCTGTCCTTCTGCATCCTGCCAACATCATTTGATTGGCAACCACCATTTTGTGGGGTGCTGGAGAGAGTGGAGAAAAGTTTGGCGCAACCTCACTCACCTTTTCTACTCAAATTATTTTGCTTTTCCTTCTTCATTGCTGCCGTAAATAGCAATCCTGGTGTCCATCAGCCATTTTGCAGTGGACAGTAATGAAAGTGATTGAAGTGTATCAATCAAATTATCCTTGGAGAGAAAAATTCCAAGGAGGCATGTTGTTGAAGAGGAAGATGGCAGATGACTTTTGAGCTCTCAACTTCTGCAAGGTTATTTGTCTCAGCAATACAAATGTTATAGGAATATTCCTAAAATCTTCCAGGAATTGCTTTCCCAACACTGATGAAGAAAAGGAGAAATAATGTTGCATAGTAGTTAGTGTACTGGACTAGGTTAAGACTCAGATTTGAATCCCCATTCAGCCATGAAGCTCTGTGAGTGATCTTAAATCAGTCAATTTTTCTCCAAACATTACTCAGACAAATGCAGCCAGAAACAGCCAATAGTTAATGCATTTCCTGGCTTCAGTTTTTAGTAATACAGTGGGCCTTACAAATTCACTGGGGTTAGAGGTACAGGAAGCCCATGAAACTAGAAAAACTACAAATAAAAAAACACTCTCTAGGAATCTCTAGGTTCCCCCAACAAAACTCTATGGTCAACATCTGGCAGAAATTCCATAGAATCATGCCAGAGGACCTACAAATGCCTAGAAAAGTGTTTTGTCTTGGAATCTCTATTTCCTCCAGTGTAACTCTATGGTCAACTTTTGGCAGAGTCTTGCTGGAGGACCTAGAGATTCCTAAAGAGAACATATTTATCAAATTCATGAATAATCAAATCCACAAAAGTCAAAGCTGCAAATATGGAGGGCTTACATCTGCCCTTCTGAGGGGTTGTGTCTATAGTCAAATATGCACTTACTTAATAATAGGCTCTATTGAACTCAACAGGGCTCTACAGTGTAACAATTAGAGGATTGAATCTAGACTTTGGCCTCATCTGCACTGCAGAAATAATGCATTTTGACACTGCTTTAACTTTGTTGTTGTTGTTAACTGCCCTCAAGTTGATCTCAACCCATGGCAACCCTATGGATGAGACATCTCCAAGACCTTCTGTCCTCCACTGCTCTGAACCCATGTATCTGGCATGTGGTCTTCCTCTCTTCTTACTTTCCTCCACCTTTCCCATCGTTATTGTCTTTTCCAATGAGTTCTCCCTTCTCATGAAGTATGACAGGCTCAGTTTGGTCATCTTACCTTCCAGGGAGGTTTCCAGCTTGATCTGCTCTAGGACCCATTTGATTGTCCTTTTGGCTGTCCATGGGATCCTCAGCACTCTTCTCCAGCACCACATCTCAAAATGAATTGATTTTCTTCCTATCATCTTTCTTTACTGTCCAGCTCTCACATCCATACATGGTAATAGGGAATACAGTGTCTTGTATAATTCTAACTTTTGTACTCAGTTGTATATCTTTACATTTTAAAATCTTTTCTAGTTCTTTCATGGCTGCCCTCCCCATTCTTAGTCTTCTTCTGATTTCCTGACTGCAGTCCCTATTCTGAGCAATGCTTGATCCCAGGTATGGGAATTCCATTACTATTTCTATTTCTTCATTGTCTAAGTTGAACTTGTGAAGATTATTTTTGTTTTCTCTATGTTCAACAGTAAGCCTGCCTTTGCACTTTCTTCTTTAATCTTCCTTATTAGGTGTTCTAGGTCTATGAGGTTTTCTGCTACTATTATGGTGCCATCTGCATATCAGATTGTTGATATTTCTCCTATTTTCACTCCTCCTCCTTCTGTGTCCAAGCCTGCATTTCTTATAATATGTTCTGCATACAAGTTGAACCTATTATGTTCAATAATAACTACCAATTGAAAACAGAGGAATTAATTAATATGCTGGATTGCACAGCTGGGATCTTATCTCTATGTTTTATGGAGGTGCAGAGACAACAGGAATTGTAGAGGCAGACTCTCAATGAAATGTATTTTATTTAAGGGGAAGACGCTCATACAATACACGTGCACACACACACTCATTCAAGAACTGGGAAATACAGGGGTTAGCTTAGAACAGATTGAGGCATCAGTAACAGAAATATTCACTTACTAGGAATCCAGCTCCTCTTGATGTAGATGGGGGAATGGAAAAGGACTCTTATTGCTTTCACGGCAGTGTAAGGTTGGCGAGCGAAGAGGAGGGTTTAGAAGGAAAACAGACAGAGATTCTGCCTGCTTCCAAGCCAGTCCCAATGGACAGAAGAATGCCTGGAGTTTAAATAGACTTGTGGCAAAGTCCCGAGACTATCTGGCCAAATGGTATGATATGTAATATGTAAGGTGGCACTTTGAGGTAGGGTTTCCGAAGAGGAATTGGGGATTGTAAATTACCTGATTCCTGCATCTGCTAGCTTGCAGGAGATGTCAACTGAGATAGTTACTTCAATTGGAACTATCTTCTTGATTTATGACCAGACCCTTCCTCCCTCTTTCAGGGTAAACATCCTCTTTTGATGACTATTATTATTATTTAACCACCATGGCTCAATACTATGGAATTCTGGAAAATGTTTTTGAGATATTTAGTCTTCTCTATCAGAAAGTTCTGGTGCCACAACAAACTACTAATTCCAGGATTCCACCGAATGAAGTCATAGCAATTGTGATGTCAAAGTGCATTATTTCTACAGTGCAAATGAGACTTGAGCATTCTTAGTTTCCACTTAAATCAATGGAACTTAAGCAGTGTCTGTTTTAGTCCATTAATTTTAGTGTGAAGTAAATCCAGTTAATTTAGTCTGTGGGAGTACACAAGCAAAGAAAGAAGAAATCTCCTTCCTTGGAGGTTTTCAAACAGAGGTTGGATGGCCATCTGTTGGGGATGCTTTGATTGTGTCTTCCTGAATGGCAGGGAGTTGGACTGGATAACCCTTGAGGTCTCTTCCAACCATATGATTCTATGAAACATATTAGCTAGCATCCTGCTAATTGGTTATGATATCCTAAATTGGATTTAGGGCATGGTAACTGCTTCATAGTCTCATTTTCATATTCTCAGAAATCATTTCTGGTTTACTTCTAGTTTTTTATGGCCTTTCTTGCACCTAAAATGGCCCAAAGGAGGGGCATGGCCATGCCCAATTCACCCTAGACAGCATTTGGAGGCATATTTGAGAGGGAAATGACCCCCTGGGAGCTCTGGGGTCAAAAAAATGGCCCTGGTGGCTATATGTGGTCCATGGGTGGCACTTTGCCAACCCCTGGTGTAGAGGGATAATTTCCTCTCCATTTATCCAAAATTCTGTACAACAGGCTGTGGTTTTCCCATATGCATCCGGCACCCACAGTTCTTTACACTATGAAGAAATGGCTCTCCCTAGATACATTCATAGGCTTCCTTTACAGAGGCTGCAGAGCTCTAGCAGTTTTATAAAACTTAAGGTGCATGGCTCCATTCTATGGAATGCTGGGATATAATAATAATAATAATAATAATAATAATAATAATAATAATAATAATTTATTTCTTATATCCCGCCTTTTGCCTAAGCAATCAAAGCGGCTTACAAACATATGATACAAATTAAAAACATACATTTGTATTCTGATGAGTTCTGTACTGGAGAGGTCTCCTGCTGTAGTTCAGGAGATGCATTAAATTGTTCTAGCAGAGAAGTCTAACTACCTTCCCATACTACAGGTCCCAAGGGTATATAAGCTGGAAGCATGAGAGCAAAACTGATAATGAGCCACTGCTAATGGGTAGTGTAACTATAATCTTAAGACTCCCTTTTTCACATGGGGTTTATCGCACTCATTTTTGCTGCATGGGCTAGGGATGCACGTGAAAGAGGGGAAACAGATTTTATCACACTCAAAACAGTCCCCATGCTGTCACCCAACCACCACCATCCCGGAGCCATACTGAGCCAGCCAATTTTGCTCACCAGAAATCTTCTGTCCTTGAAAAATCGACTGGCTCAGCACAGCACCTGGATGGGTGATGGTCAGGCAACAGCATAGAGATTGTTTTGAGTGCAATAAAATCTGTTTCCCCTCCTTCACCCATGTTCATGTGCATCTCTAGCCCATGCAGCAAAAGTGAGTGCGATAAACTTTACATCTTTCCACAGCAATTTGCTAGCATCAGAAAAGTAAGACTACATGATTATAATCTTCTGGAAAGTATTATAGCACCTGGGAAGACTATAGCAGTTCATTAACGTAAATACATCTTTCACTGATAGTCAAATAATGAAATCAGTGTTCAAGCTAATTAAAAGCCTGTTTTGTTATGTTGATTACTATTGTTATGAAAACATTCCAATGATATATATCTAAAGTTCAGCCAAAGGTGCCATTCAACTGTTTTCTGATAATGGCATCTGAAATCCTGGCATTAAGCTGTTTATTATATAAGAAAATTATTTGCAGCCCTGTATAAATGGATAATTGAGAGAATGAGAAAGATAACAGTGAGGTCAAATCCTGAGAGACATACAAGGAACTTCTCCCTAATCTTTCTCCTCCATCTGCTGAAGACATCTTTTTGCAGTGTAATCCTGATTCAGAGATGTATAATCCTGTCTGTGGATGTTTAGGATTTCTTATGAAATTCTTCTGCCAGGTGAGCTCTCAGAGGTCTGTTGTCAGAATAATCTGTTGGCATAACTGCTCTACTGACTACAGTCTGCTGGCAGAAAAGCCAATGAGAGGTGCTAAGAAAAGGTGGCACATATAAACCTCTTCCTGTCTAAAGCCACATTGGAAGACCCCAGGGCAGGGTAAGTCCAAAATGGTTCCCAGCATCCCTTTGCATTCATCACAGCTTCAAGTGGCCTGGGCCACTTAAGGGTGTACTCTAATTTAGTGCAATACAAAGAAAACCTTTATGGATATTTGAAAACGCTATTGGCAAATGACATTTGCAAAGTCTGAAAGGCTTTTAGTTCTGGAGCCATAAAGGACAATTGGCGTGTTCTTTAGCAAGCTGCACAGTGTGATCTTGAGCCTCAGTACAGCTTGAGAGCTACATGCTGTCTTTGGCCCTTTCAGTGAGTACAATCATCTCAACATTTTCTTGCAAATTCTCTCAGAATGAAGCAATACATTTCTTTCCTCCTTGTTTTCTTTTGTCTTCTTCTATGCCACTCTCTCTCACACCTTTCAGCCTCACAGAACTCACCATAAATGTCTTGGATCATAATATTATTCAGCTTAAAGGAGTTCACCCCTTCTTCACCTTTGCAGCTACAAGTGATTCTTTAAAAGCCTCTCTGAAAGCTTGAATAATGTGGCACAGGCACTGCTAGGGCATCATGGGAAAATTAAAATGGCAGCCACTAGATCCAGTTGCCCACTTCCATAGCCCAAGCCATGTTGGTGCTTGAACCTAGGAACCCCTTCCATGGATAAATAGTTGTATCTTTTTGTCAGCGTTTATGGTGGTGCAGTATCTTTCACAATTAACTAGCTTGGGGAGTACAAAGCAGCCTTCACGGTATAGCCACAAATATCTTGCTGCCATCATCCCTAAGCATTTTCTGCCTGAGGCAACCCTGTCATTCTGCCTGGTTATAGAACTAGGCTTGCTGCCCAAGGGTACCATGTGCTATTGAACATATGAAGTTGTTCTTGTCTGTTCTCCAGCAGCTAAATATTATCTATTACAAGTTGAGTCTCCCTTATCCAGAATTCTTAAACTAGATGTATTTTGGATTTCAGAGGGTTTGGTGTTTTGTTTTTGTTTTTTATTTTGGACTATTTGCATACACATAATGAGATATCTTGGAGATGTGACCCACACCTGAAACATGAAATTCATTTATGTTTCATATACACTTGTTGCTGGATATAATGAAAACAAACAAAAATGACCATGGAGGACCTACTTAAATTCAACCTACACCATTAGGAAATCAAAATAATAAAAAGTTCCAATACCTTGGAGCAATCATTGATCAGAACAGAGACTGCAGTCAAGAAATCAAGAAGACTAGGAATAGGAAGGACAGCTATGAAAGAACTGGATAAGATTCTAACATGTAATGATAGATACCTGAACAATAAAGTTAGAATTGTCCAAACCATGGTATTCCCCACAACCAGGTATGGATCTGAGAGCTGGACAGTAAAAAAAGTGGATCAAAAGAAGATCAACTGATTTGAGATGTGGTGCTGGAGAAGAGTGCTGAGAATATTATGGACAGCTAAAAAGACAAACAAACGGATCCTTGAACAGAGCAAGCCTGAACTCTCCCTGGAAGCCAAGATGATTAAATTGAGGCTGTCGTACATTGGCCACATCATGAGAAGGCATGAATCATGGTGTGGGGGGGATAATGTAGGAAAGGCAAATGGCAGCAGAAACAGAGGAAGATGGATGGATAGACTCAATCAGGAAAGTCACAAGCCTGAATCTACTAAGCAGAGCAGCGTAGGATAGGGAGGCTTAGAGATTTCTCATACACAGGGTCACCATGAGTCAGGGTCATCTCGAGGGCAGCTAACAACAAACACTAATACACTTTATACACAAAACCTGTAGGTACTTTTATACACGATATTTTTAATAACACTATTTCAGCCACCCATGAGGACATTTTTGGATTTTGTAATATTTTGGATTTTAAAATCCTGGGTATGGAAACTGCAAGTATAACAGCAATGACTCACTAGCATCACTAGCAGAGGTCTGTCCCATCCTCTTTTACCTGAACATGAGAACAACAGAGGAGAGCAAATGGATGTTTCACACCCCTGTTACATACTTTGTATATGCCATTCGTGCCATTATTTATGAGTGATGTCACTTTTAGCATGGTCTTCCATCATGAACTTCCACAGATTACCAATATATGAAAGATCTTTGAGATTCTGGAGAGATTATGTATTTCTGCAAGTACAGGGATGAGAAAAAATTGCCCCCACCATGGCCTCTCTCATGTCAGCTTCATGAAAGTAGATTATGATGAAACATTAGGAAGAGTTTGTTGGTGCTGAGTTGTTTGACAATTGAAATGCTTCAGATGGAGTCTCCTTCATTGGAGCTTTTTAAATATAAGTTGGATCCCCACTTGTCAGGGATGATTTAGCTCTGGATCCTGCAGTGGCAGGAAGTTGGATTGAATTATCATTGGGGTCTCTTCCAGCTCATTGATTCTATGATTCTATTAGTCTGGAGTGCTTCTGAATTGCCATCAAAATACCATTCTAGAAGCATCTATTGATGCTGCCATTATTTTTACCTCTCCTGGGGCTATTGCATGTTTCTTCTCCCACTCCCTAATCTGTCTCAAACACAGTTGCAGGCCCCTTAGCACAGAAACTTTACCAGAAACCTGTAAAAGATATTAATTGATGTCTACAATGTGGAACAGCAACTGAGAAGGAGATGTAGACCATTCTTCCCATGATCTCTCATAAGCCAAACTGTTGCTTTCAATGTGATTGGAAGTGAGACATCATGTCACTTCGTTTTGGAATTTGGTCTAAAAATAGCCACTTTTCATGAATTTTTTGAGGTTTGGGGGTGAAATGGATACTAGGAAGGGATAAAGAGACCCAAACCATCACTTTGTTGTAATGCTTTGGGAGCATTTATGCAGTCATTTGTGGCTGGAAATTCAATTGAAAAAAATTCAGTTGGTGGGTCTAGAAGTTTTGGGGGCCTCCCTGTGGGGCTTTGGGTACCATGAAAAGGGATTTCTGGGGCCTTATGCAAACATTTTTATCCATTATTGATCTTAGGAGGATGCTTTGTAACTCTCCAGCATTATAGAGTTGCCTATGGCCAGCACAGTTTCACTGATTTTTCCAAATAAAAGATCTGTAGCACTTGTGCTGAACCAAGCAAAATGAAACTCACCAGCTATGTACAGTAGTCCATTAAGCTATGTACATTGATCCATATACCCTCCAGTTCTTCCCCTTCCATTAAAGCAAAAGCAAACATTACTGAGTCTCTAGACAGACCCCATACCTGCATTCCCATACCTGGGCTGCATTCAGTTTGGTGGCTCATGAAGCCTGTGGAAACCAGCTGTATAATCCTCTGTTGATCCATCAATTTTCTTTTAAGAATGTTTGCTTCTCCAATTATTTTATACACATCTTCCTGCAATCTTTTAAAGTTTTGGATTAAGTAACAAATTAATTAATGTGTCTGTTGCTGTGAGAGCTGTCTCATGGAGTTATTGTAAATAATAACGTCCTTATCCTTCAACGGTTTGCTTTCTCCAGCTTGATTGCTCCTGGCTTGTTTACTTCCCATGTTCTAGGGTTTAAAACATTGTCTGAGATCCTACATCATGCTTGTATAGCATTAAACCAACACTCATGTAGTTAAACCACTACACCAGCCTTCTACTGAATCTTGGCATTAGGTAACCAATTGCTCATTTGCCAACATGCCTGCTTATTGTTCTATTGTACAATGGGGAATGCACAGGGCCTGGTTCTGTGATCCAAATTATAAATTTACGGCACTGACACACAGGAGCTTATCACTTGGCTTTATAAATTGGTTTACCTCTATCCAGCTTAATCTTAATTTGGGCGGCATCCTGATCTTATCAGACATTTTTTGCCACTGAATTTGCTGCCCAAATTCAGCCCGGGTCCATCCCCGCTTCCAGATCCGCTCCTCATGGCCATTTTCTTAAGATGGAAAACTCCTGGATCCAAAAAGAGCTGCGAGGAGTGCTCATGGAATCAAGGATGGACCCAGGCTGTATTCGGGTGGCAAATTTGGCAGCAAAAAAAATCAGATAAAATCAGGATGCTGCCTAAATTAAGATTAAGCTGGATAGAGGTTAACCGATTTTAAAAGCCAAGCAATAAGCTCCATAGTTATACTCTATTCAAGAAGCACAACTTCATGGCCAAAATCCTGTTCCTTAATAATAGGATTAGACTCATTCATTCAGTTATTGAATTGTCAAGCTGGAGCATGTCCAGGGTGACCAGTGAAAAGTCTAGAAGCCATGCCCTATGAGAAGCAGCTTAGAGCCTGGGAAGAGAAGGTTAAGAAGGGACATGACAGCCATATTTAAATATTTGAGGGAATGTCATATTGAGAATGGAGCAAGTTTGTCTTTTGCTGCTCCAAAGACACAGAACAATGTATTCAAGCTACAGGAAAATATTCCACCTCAACATTAAGAAGAACTTTCTGACAATAAGAGCTGTTTGACAATTGAACAAGCTGCCTCAGAGAATGGTGGAGCCTCCTTCTTTGGATTTAAATGGGCTGGATGGCTATCTGTCATAAATGTTTTGATTGTGTATCCCTGCATGGCAGAATGGGGTTGAACTGGAAGGCCCTTGTGGTCTCTTCCAACTCTACAATTCTATGAATGGTGAATCAAAACATAGGAAGAGCCAATTGATTCAGTGACTGTCTTCTAGCTGGGGACTAATTTAGAACCATATGAAATGATTA